>CAHIKZ030005532.1:3312500-3427500 GCA_903632075.3 Acanthosepion pharaonis
ATAAACCAGAGTATAGTGCAAGTTTTTATGATCAGTTTTTATGCAAAAAAATAGTGGAGTCATACTATACACAGGTCATTTTCTTTCTTTTTTTTGACAAGGTTAAAAATCATGAAATTTTGGTGACAGCTTGCACTATGCACAGATAAATATTTTCTGGAGGGGCTAAAATTCATGCAAAAAAATTCAGGAGTTGCACTATACCTGAAGTTGGCTTATATATGAGTATATACGGTAATCATATTGCTGTAAGGTAAAAAAATAAGTTAACTTTAAATGTGACTTAGGAAAAAATGTCCAAATAATTTCTATTCATTGTATATATTTTTTATTGACACAGTTTAAGACATTTGATTACAATTTAATATTTGTTTTATTTCCTACTGCAAATTTGGATTGCACAAAATAAGGAATTAATAGATAGAAGTTAGGTTGTTTATTTAAAATTGGCTGAGTATTATGCCATATGAACTGAATCAACAATTTATAATGGTTCAAGAGATGTGTTGTCAGTTAATGACTTTGGTGTGAAGAATCAACAAAGACCAGTGTGAAATCTCATCTAAAGTCCAACCAAAAAGGAGGAACTCTTTGAATTGCTTTATATGAAAGGTTGGATGAATGTCATCAGACTGCAAGCAGGATGTCTGTTGCCATTTCAGCTGCATTTTCATTGCCAGTTCTTTGGGGCAGCAAAGATCAAATATTTGACATTGTCAAATATTCTGAAAATTTCTTTTTGTAGAACTCTATGTAGAGATACTGATTATGGACATGTACAAATTTATGTATGCCTGCATATGTATATTACTTTGTCTGAATAACATCGTTGAAAATAATCAATGCTCAATTATTAATCTTGCAACTAATCAATATTCAATTAATAACCACAAAGTACTGTTGACTCAAAAATTGTAA
Source organism: Acanthosepion pharaonis (assembly GCA_903632075.3). Classification (NCBI taxonomy): domain Eukaryota; kingdom Metazoa; phylum Mollusca; class Cephalopoda; order Sepiida; family Sepiidae; genus Acanthosepion; species Acanthosepion pharaonis. The sequence goes on from CAHIKZ030005532.1 coordinate 3,313,419, forward strand.
TATTTAAAAAAAAAATTGTATACAGAAGCACAAGTGTACTTTTGTTGTTGATTGTTTTTTTTCATGTTGGATGGATATATATGTGTGAATTTTGGAAGCAAGAATTCTCTCAAACATGTTTTGTTAAATAATATGGACAAAAAAAAAAGCTCCAAATTCTAGAGGTTGTAATAAAAGAGAAGCAGCCAACACTAAATAAGGTGTCTTTCTCCATAGAGGACCATATATCGAAATGGGTTTGATATTAAAAAAAAAAAACAATCACACAAAAATTTCAGTTTGATTGTTTATACAACATTGTCTTAAGTGACATGAAATTGGTCCCATCAAACTTGGGAATGCCAAAGTTAAAAACCAGTAGCGTAACTACACACAGAACAATTCTTGAAAATGAATGTAGTGACATTCGAAAGTACTTTGGGAGAGGATAATATAAAATAAAAGATAATATGAATTTTGGCAAAGTTACTGATAACACAAAACAACTTACTCAGAAATTTTAAGATATATATATATATATATATATAGGTAGGTAGGTAGGTATATGTATATTTATTAATATATACTTCTTAGCTGTTTAACTACGTTGATCACCATTTTGTTTACACCTTAAATTAAGTAAATATTTATTTGCTTATCTATGTATGCACGCTAACATACACATATACAGTTGCAAATATCTAATTATTTGGTTTATATCCACACTTATATCTATCTATCTATTTATCTATCTATCTATCTATCTATCTCTCTCTCTCTCTATATATATATATATATATATATATATATATATATATATGTGTGTGTGTGTGTGTGTGTGTGTGTGGTGCAATGAATAGTGGTTCAGAATGAGAATTTGGACAACCAAGTTCAAATTCCAGTCAAGTTCATTCAGTTATGTGGAAATACTCTTGGGAAAGGTCTGAATCCATCTCTTCTCCTCCACTTATAGGTTAAATAGCAGGGCAGACTGGGCTCCTAGCTATGTTTGTCATTCAGTTTAGGTAAAGCACAGCTCTGAATTTAAAACCATATTTGGCCTTGACACACCCAGAATCCACCTCCCTGAGAGTGTTAAGTGAAGACATCAGTAGCAGGATGTTAGATGTGGCCAATGGCATAATCTAACAGACCAGATATGGGACATTGAAATACAATGGTGTTATACAAAAGATCCTTCATACGGAAGAATGGAAGAGACCTAATTATTCCAAGTCAGATAGAAGCTATGGGAACACAGAGAGTAGCACTTTGTGTCTTCTTATATATGGTGGCACATGGGGTGGGTATCCTGATGGACAGTCTACTTAGTTAATTGGATGTATCCTCATATATTTGCATCTTTACAATTGAACATGTGTACTTTTGAAAATATATATATTCATATACCTATTTCTCTCTGTCTTTTATATATATATATATATATATATATATAGTTAGAATCAAATATAGATTAGAGTTCGACAGAATGATAAGATAAAGAACAATTAGGAAATGTAACATGTAAATCTAACATGTTTCACTTTTGTTAAAGCTTCATCAGAAATGAGACGGAAAAAAATTCTGGTATTTTTACTTTTGTATTTGATTTTCATTGGTCAGTCATGTTTCATATGTATTCAACTGTTTTATACCACTGTTAGGATAATTAGTGGCATTTCAAATTCAAGGAGAGATGAATGTCTCCATCTGAAGTTTCAAGACAATAATGGACTCCAAACCTACTTGAAAAACTGTAAATATTTTTGTGTATGTAAACATATATAAATTCTAGTTTGTCTATGTGGGAATCAAATGATAATATATATTCATAATTGTGTGTATATGTCTAGTATACATTATGTTTATTGGTTTTTCACTTGTTGATTTCAGAATGTTTTTACAGACATCCCATTTGATTTAGATAAACAAACATTACATTGTTTAAGAATGAATTTAATAAAGATTGGCAATATAATATGATTTTGATGTGCATTTATTGTTGGTAATATTGTTATTATTAGGTTTTCAAAGTACTTTCTCCTTATTTAATTAGGGTGACATTAGTAAAATCAAAGTTATGGCCAGTTTTGTGTATTATGAGAGAGTTTGAATGGTTGTTTAAATGTAAATCTCTTTTGTGTTTGTAAATACAGGCATTTAGATCATGTGATATCTCCTTAATATACTCTTTCACATTACTTATGGGTTCAAATAAAAAAACAAAAAACACTGAGAACATTTAATAACCCAACAAGATTTTATATTTTGTAAAATTCAACCACTCAACTTTTGGATCAAACAGACAAGATTTATTGTGATGTTTAAGCATCTAATTGCATTTAAGATTTTTTCTCCATGGAAATATTTTTATTTCAAGTTTTCAATGAATGAAACACTAGATAGACTCTGAGATTTAAAAAAAAATCATTAAGTTTTCAATTTGTATCAATTTTTTTTTGTTATACTTTGATGAATGCAACAAATTCTAACTATTTTTTTTTTTTCCTTTTTCAGGTTTGTTACATGTTTCTCAGTTTGGTGACCTGATGTATGTATTATTTTTAGCTAAATAATATTTCAGACAAAACCATTTCTTTCCATTGTATTATGAATTTCCAAATGCTATAATCTTATAAAAATCTTTTTATTGTCAAAAACACTCTTTACAAAATTTGGTATTACAACCTTTTTATTCTGCTTTTTGGTAGGAAATTCAGATAGCTTTATCCAAATGTTACAATAATTTTTGATTCGGTAGATTTTGTTTCTTGACAAGAATAAAAATATTGAGAGAGTTTGCAGAAGTTGTGTCATGACAGATGCAAAACTTCAATTAATGACCTTTTTGGTGTAATCATAAATGTCATCCTGTCTGGGATAGCAAAAAGGAGATAAACTGAAAGAAATCTTATTAATGCAAGAATTAATAAATATACAAGATAGTGCTGAAAAGGTTCTTGGACTGAGAAGAATCTTTTTGGTGAGAACCAATGCTCTTTCAGCACCACTATATATATTTAAGTATACGATTGGTTTATACGGAATAAAATCCAATAACCAAAAAATACTATTCTTAATAGAGTGTTCAATACAGAGTAGAGCAAATATAATTTATTCGAAAGTTATAACATAAATATGTTATAAAATCACTATAGAAATAGCCATTTTGTTTCAACACTTTTGGTGTTTTATCAGTTGATGTTGTTGAATGTAGAATAAAGAGTTTTAAAAGGTTCAAGGTGTATTTGGTCAATTTGAACCTTTTAAAATTCTTTATTCTACATTCAACATCATCATATCTATCTATCTATCTATCTATATATATATATATATATATATAAAGTAGTAACCTTAGGTCGTCAATGTTTGTCGGGCTCATTACAGTCTTTAACAAAATATACTATTGGTATAACTTAGATGCTAAAATGATTCCATTATTCTAAAATATATAATTTTTAAAAATCTTTAGCCAGATATGTTTTTATGGGGGAAATGTGTGTATCTGTTTCAAGTATATGTTTGTATATATGTGTATGTATCGTGTGTTTATGTATCTCTCTGTCTGAATTTTATGTTTATGATCAGTACTGCTGACTGATATCATATTACCTCAATACTACTCTAGTAACACTTTTTGAGTTAAGGTTTTCTTTGATTTTTTCTGACTTTAGGTCAGGCTAAATTTAATTTGTCCTCTTTCAATTGATATATTGTGCTTTTTAGCATAATATATCAATTGAAAAATACTGTATGGAATAAATTATTTAAAATGGGCATTTGGAAAAAATAGTTTGAAATGTGTTCTTTGAAAAACATACCATACAAGTCATTAGAGAGTTTTAAAAGATTATTTAGAAAATTAAAGCAAGAAATTAATTACCGATTAAATGTCTCCGGCTCAGATAGGGCTCAGAGTTACATAGTCCAACTAGCCATGTTAATTTTATTTCATTCTTTTTTTTATTTACTTTCTTCCTTTTTTATTATGAAAAATATCAACAAAGTGTATTTCAATCAATATTTTGAGGCATGGACTTAAAACAATTAATTTGGGATCCAGCTGAAGTCAAGAATGAAAATGACTCACTATGAAAGATTTTTGTTGCTTTGAAATACATATACTTGAATGTTGACTCCCTCAGGCTAAACCCAACAAGCCTGTCAGAGTTGCCACTGATATATATATATATATATATATATATATATATATATATGAAATGGCTAAAGAAGTGCCTGAAAGCACTTGGGACAATAGACACTACAAACAATTCTTACATTTCCTTACCCCCATCAAATAAAAAAAATTTAAGAATACTAGGAAAATCTCAGTAAAAATTTCAACAAATTTTCATTGTCTATCATATTCAACAAAACAAGGTTTGCTGCCCATATATATATATATATATATATATATATATATATATTTGCGTGTGCATCAGGTTTTAGTTTATTGAAACATACTATGCCACATACACTGGGACAAAGCATCACCATTCCCTTTGTATTCCATTATTAAGAAGGAAGTTCCATTCAGATAGTTTCTACCCAAAAACAACTACTTTGTGGAACAGACTCCCGAAAGGATGCTTCCCTTTCTTACATATCCTCATCATCTACCCATCTTACTGTCTCTTTTAAGTTAATACAGCAACCCCATTCAGTTAACCTCTACTTTGAGTGGCACTTGGGTTTTGCATTGGGTGAACAATAAGCAAAAAAAAATATTTAAGATAATGGCAAATATAAAAGATGTCTGTGAAAGCTGAAAACTTTTCTTACTGTGAGCAATTTGGTATCTTGTAATGACTTTGAAAATGAATAAAACCTCAACTTCTGTTTATATTTCTGAGATGAGTTATTGTAACTATTTATACTATTTACATTATTCAGACTGTTATCCTCATCTTTATTGCCATATTTACAATGTTTCAGTCATTGTAGGCTCCAGCCTTCTTCAGGTGATATATGTTGGAATTTTGAACCAAACCCTTTATTTATTTCCACGGGGTTGATTGTTCTAATTCCACATGCCATGCCTTTGAATATCTAACTTTCAGTTAATTCACCTTGGTAACTTGACTATCTGAATTTTTGTTTCCTCTGCTGTGGACAGGTATTGAACTCACAACTCTTTGTGTCAAGTCACTTTTGGATCACTCAACCAATGCTTTTATCCACTGAGCTGGAACATGAATATTGCAATGAAGATGAGGACAACATTCCAAACAATGTAAATAGAATAAAACCTCATTATGTAAATTTGACACCAGAAATTTAATGGATTTCTTTTAAACCTTATTTCCATAAGTCAGTCTGAATTTTCTTTTTGCTTATCAATTTTTGTTTTTTGGACAAGTTTTATTTAAAATCTATTGTTAAGTATTAACAAAAATAAGAAAGGTAATTCATGCATGTGAACGGGTTTTAATGGAATGTTTTTCTTCCAAAAATATTGACCCTAAAACTGCATATCTGAGATCTATAGTGTTTGTCAAGATGGTTGTGCACATGCCTTTTGTTCACATGTCAGTGCAACTGACTCTTTGAATTTTCACTTCTTGAAACAGATTAGCATAAGATTTATAGACTTGATTTTGATGTGTCCTTATTGTAAAGTAGCCACACTGTCCATTTGTCCTTGATCAGCTTGGCACAATGGTCAATGAGTGATTAAGTGGCCATCTCAACTGATGGATTTTGAACCAAACTAGTCCTGTTAGGCACTTATCCTGTTGATCTTATTAAAATATTCAACTTAGCAGCATTAAACCTTTTACAGGCACCCACGAATTAAATAGTTTTAATTACTTTCATCTTGAAGTAATTACAGCAAATGATGACATTCTCTAAATGATGTGTCTTAAAAACTTCTTTTTTTTTTTCTTTTGGCTATGTGGAAAGAATTAGACTTGCAGATTGTGAGACATTTACTCTGGATTTTCCCCTACTTATGACTTTCAAAATAAACAAGCATAATGTTTTTTACTGTATTTATTGTGGAAAAAGATTAACAAAAGTTGGTTATTAGCCAAGTAACCTTTGGTGTAGTTTGCAGAAAATAACTTTTAGTAATATATATTAACAGACTGTGTTGACTTCAATAAATTATCCATATATGTATATCTGGGAAACTTGGCATTAGGTTTATTGGAACATAGAAGGATAATATATAACAAGAGTGGCTAACTGTTCACATTACGTTTGTTAATTTTACTATGTACAAGTTTATACAAATCTTGTACTCCCACTAATTCTTGCATAAATATTTATATGAATATATTTGGCATTTTTATATAATTTATTGATTTAATATAAAAACAAGATGAGTATAACTTCTCTTAATTAGAATTTTTAATATATGTATCTTTCACCAAACTTTTATGGAAAGCAAAATCAAATAGCTGAGTTCAAATCCCAATCATGTCTGTTCCATTCACTTATGCACAAATACACTTTGAGAAAGGTATAATGCCATCCCCCCTCTACTAGATATAGTGGGACTTCTATCAGAAAATGTTATTTTTAAAAAATTGCTTAATTATTTACTTACATAAAAAAAAAGGAATTATTCTTGCCATCCAAAATAGGTTTCAGCTTTAACTATAAAGAGTTGACACTCCATAAAAAACAAAATAATTATTCTTAGCATCCAAAATAGATTTTGGCTTTAACTATAACGAGTTGATAAGATGTTAAAAGAAAAGAAAAAATTAACCAAAATCAAATCAGCAATATTTAATGTTTGGAGATGAATCAATTGCTGAGAGCAGAAGAGAATTTTTAAAATTTTGGTATGTCATGATCTTGTTTCATTTATACTTGCTCATATTCATATGCCATTTTGAAACAGCAGACATAATTCTCATCAAATTTTCTTATTTCTTGGAAATTTTAACAGGATAATGGTCACCAATAATGAATTTCTTCTCAGATCAACAAGTTCAAGCTCTTTGTTACTAGTCATCTTAATGACATTTTTTCATTCACTAATGAGACCTAGGCATGGTGGAGTAATGGATAGCAGCTTAGATTGAGGAATCAGAGAGCTGAGTTCAAATTCCAGACCAATCCATTACATTCACTTATGTGCTAATACCCTTGGTATGAATCCTCTTCTCCTCCTCCCAGCTATGGGTAAATAGCAGGACAGACCAGGTTCTATAGCCTTGGATGGCAACTGGTCTACCACAAAAAGAAATGGCAACCTATTGCACAAAAAATCTGCCTCATCAGTCATGTATTGAAAAATACATGATTGCCTAAGCTATTTCAATGGTAAAATGATGAGCCCTAGCTGCCAATCTAGTACTATGCTTAAATTCATTGAGGTACCAAAGAGGAAAGCACATTGGAACATTTGTCATAAAACATTTATAGAAAAGGCACAAAGAAGCTATGTTATAGCAATAGAAGAGTGACTGATGCTGAGATGCCAAGTCAAGACTGATAGTTTTTCTTTGAATTTTGTCAAGAATCTTTGATCATTATCACTGCAAACTCCTTTCTAAAATGAGTTTATGTCGAAATTGATATCTATATATTTAAACAACTGTTAAAAAAATGTTCATTTGAGTTTTGCAATGTGGAGTATTGTTTTTTCTTTTTTTTTTTTTTTTCATCATTTATGTATTAATAATCCCTTCTGAAATATCTTGTCGGAATATCTTGGATGTTGGAATTTTTTAGAGGAATAATTATCAATATTATATACCTTTGGGATAGCATATTTATCTTGATTGCTATATTGATAGTTTGGCTATTGTACCCTCCATCCTTTTTCAACTATCTGTTGTAATTGGTAATCTTGTCAGAATTTGGAACCAAAGCCCATGATTCAGTACAAGGAAGGGTGAATTCTGATATTACTAGAGGAGCATCAAAAGGCTTATAGGCAAGAGGGAGATATTGATATCAGGCATAGCTGATCATGTATAGAGAGAAAAGAGTGGTCACCAATTAAGTCAAAATAATAAACAGAACAACTCTAAGGGTAAAACAGCTGAAAGAATCAGTACATATTAAACTCTGACAACCTCCTCAGTAGACCTAGCACAGAGATGAACACCATCTGAGAACTTCTGATAAAAAAGGAAAAGACTAAAATATTCTATAAACTGAGTACAGGTATTAGGTTTAAAGCTCCAAAATTACTCAATTGGATTTTCCAAGAGATATATGGCCAAGTAGATTAAATCATTCTGTAAATTTATATGATCCCATGGAAGTAGTGAATTCAATCATTGGCTAATAGTCAGAATTTATATGGTTCAGTGAAAGTGACATAAAGAGGATTTGGCTGGAGGGTATCAATTGATAGTATGAAAAGCAGAATGAAAATGATCTAGATGAACATGGTGGCATAAATAAAAAAGGCATATAACACTGTACTTAATTTCCATAGAGATCTTTAACTAAAAAATGTGTGCATACATTTTTTAATCTTTCTCTGTTTCACATACAAATCTTCTTCTGTGCTGTGTCTCTTCGGGACTTTGGCGATCATGACTCTCCACAATTTCCTGTCCCTTGTAGCTCTTAATAATTTTTTCAAAATTTTTCTTAAACTTTGTTCCACCATCCATTTACTCAAGCTTACTAGGTAGCTTATGTGTTGTTTTCCACTGTTCCCCGTTGTCTTCAGTCTGTCCTGTGAGCATCGAATTTTGCAAGCCCACTTTCCTCATTATATCTCCCACAAATTTAAACACTCAGTTCCTGATGTTAAGTATAAGTGTCCTTTTCATTTCCCTTTTCTTTAAAACTTTGTTATTTCTCACATATTCAGTTCATGGTATTCTCAGCATCTTTCTGTAGAACCACATTTCTGTTGCTTCAAGTCTCTTCTTCAAATGTGAGGAGATTGTCCAGCATTCACTGTCATATAGGAGGATTGATATTATGTATCTGATCATTCACTATGCACCAATGACTCATACAAATAACAAAAGTAAAAAAAAAAATAGAGAAAGAGAGTCATTATTCATGTTTCAGGCCTTTGAATATTAGGCAGTAGGTCAAAGGAAGAAGATTATAGGGAGTATCAATATTCTAGTTCTGGCATTTACCAGGTTTTGAACATGGACTGTAGGCAATAATAGGGCAAAAATGCAACTATTTCAGCCACCGAGTAGGTGGGCAGTGGTTAAAAAAGGTGTGTTTTAACAAAGCTGAACTCTGTTCAAATTATGGAGGGCTGTGTATTGGTTTGAGCTTTTGCTGTTTATGAAATTTTACTTCATTCACTGATGGATGTCATAAAAGTTATTTTTGACTATTTTTTTTTTGTTCTTTATTATTTACTAAGTATAAAACCTAGTTTAGTCAGCTGTTTATCGCAACTAAAGTTATAATTGTTACTTGTCATTTTCACAGTAAGCCTTCGTTGATTCTTTTTAACTTAATGTAGAATTCACAAAAGTCATCAGATCCGTGCCTGTCACATGCTGGCATCATGACATGGTTCTTTGTGTATCTGTCTTTGGCTCACTCACCATGATTTCACTTCAAAATCACAAGTTCACCATTTTTTTCTGTTTTTATAGTTTGGGCTTTTATTTTTTTTATTACTTTAGAAAACCTATGATCGATTTTAGAACTGTTTTGATTTTTTTTCTTAATTTGTTTATTCCATAGTTTTTGTTCCTTTTTTAGTTAAGTCATTAAGATTTAAATATTTTTGAACATAAAGACAAAGAAAATTTTTCTTTTTCTTGAACAGACAATTTTATTCTAAATTTGTAAATTACTGAAAAAAACATAGAATCAAGTTTTGACATTGTGAATGTTTTTTTTTTTTTAACATGAAAGTTGTATCATGGTTGAAGCATCTGCTGATTCAAATAAGAAATTCCAAGTACAGTTAAAACTAACAAAACCAATTAAAATACTTTCGCATTATCTTTGTCATTTAAATCCTTTTTTTTTTTTTTCTAAAGCATTTAAACAGCTGAAATGTAGTCCAAGGTTTCCCCAGTTACAAACCAGAAAATGCCAACTCAGAAAACAGAATCTATGAACTGAGTTTGCTAATGTTTGTTTATTTTGTGTTAATGCTTTTATGAAAGTCATGAATCCATTTTTTTCTTTGACTAACATTTATATCCGTTTTGTATTTATGACTTGAAATAATTAGTGCATTTTTCTTGATTCTTTAAATTATTAGATAATCCTCATAGATTAGACAACAGAGAATTTTCTTGTTTTCAATTAGATTCTTGGTTGTGTAATATTAGTAACATCTGAAAGGAATTTTCTTCTTTTATATATAGTGTCCTTTCAGCATATAGACACTTATGGCTCTCCACACGTTCTTATCCTTCATCGCTCTTAACATTGTTTGTTTCGTTACTATTTCTCCCTGTTCTGCTACTCATTTGCACAAGCTTGTTAGGTAGGTTACTTGCTTTTTACCCCTGCCACATCTTTCTTTCTGTATATTCGGTGAATGTAAAATTCTCCAACTCAGCTTTCCTCATTATGTATCCCAGAAATTTCAACTTCTTCTTTCTGATTCTAATTGTAAGTATCCTTTATATTTCTATTTTCCTTAAAACTGGCTTGTTACTCACATTTTCAGTTCATGGCATTCTCAGCATCCTTCTGTAATACCACATTTCTGTTGCCTCATTTCTCCTCTTCATCTGTAGGAGATTATCCATCATTCACTGACTTATAGGAGGATTAATATTACATAGCAGTTCAGCACTCTTTTCTTTGTAATGAATTTTTCCATTTTCTTAAAACTTTGCTTAACTTTTGGAAGGCATATTTCACTATTTTGATGCACTTTTAGGTTGCTGTGTCACATTCTGGTAAAAATACAAGACTAAATTTTTCATTTATAAAATAATTGATTATACACTTCTGGACACCATCTAACTAACATCAGTCAATCAAAGGTATATGGTTTTGGGTTTTTCTTTAAACATTCAATCTTCTTACAAAGTTATGTGAGCTTCTGCCGTTTCCAATTATTGTTTGGGTTTTTATATAACTTTCTATCATCCGGTTGTCTTATATCCTAAGTTCAACTGTGTTCATGTCCTTGTTTAGGTTAGTCCTCTCATCTATATCCTTCAAGATCCAATTAAGCACCTGGTGCCTTTAAGGTACCTACTACATACCTTAAGTACATAGATTTCTTGACTATCTGAGGTGACACTGAGCACATCATATATTTCGTTATCTATTAGGGTGAACCTAGTACATATTAATGATGATATTAACTTTTTCTTTATAAGGAAGCATTCAGCATTTATTGATTGAGCAACCAGCACTCCTGTCAGTTGAAATTTATAAAATCTTTCTCTTAAAACAATTTTTCAGGAAATTAAGTTTCTCAAGTTCAGTAGCTGTTATCACTCTTTCCAGTACTGATAGCCTTTTCTTTGAAGTAGTGTGGAATGTAAACATCTTGATGATGCCATTATTTTCTCTTTAAGTTACATGTGCTATCTATTTTACTTGTTGAGTCTCTTAAAAGTCCTCAAGTGATGTGGTTTCTCTTATCAGCTACAGTTATTCTAGTTTGAAGAATTGTTGTCTTTGTCAAGACCTATAGGCTCCACTCACTCAAAGCCACTTTTAACCATGTATCTGAGAAAGTTGTTGTATATAGCTGATAGTTTAGATCTTTCTGAACGGGTTTGGTGCCAATCTGACAGGGGTATTTAGGAACATATCTCAAGTTTTCAGTCTAATGTTTTGGTTTTGTAGCAATTTGCAAAATTACCAATAAATGCAGCCTACTCTGTGTTCAGTTTCCTTATCTCTTCTACTAAATTTTTTATAGCTGATCCATACATTGAGATATTTGAAGTGTTTAGTATTTACTAAATCCACATCCTGAATTTGTATGATGGATTCAGAATAAGTGCCATCACTGCTTACATTCCAATTCCAGATCATAGTTTCTGTTTCGAAAAGATTTATTTTGTATCTTATTTCTTGGAAGGACACTCATGGATGGTGGAATGGAGGGTGAGAGCATTAGCAAAGAGAGAAAAACTGTTAGGCATCACAAGTGATAGGATGTTGTGGAGAGCTATGGTCACCTATGTCCTTGAAGAGACACAGCACATAGAATAAGATTTATTTCAGTAGAATTTGGGTAAAGTCGCTGGATTTAAATGTTTCTGGGTATTTTCAATGAAAGCAAATAAAAAATAAATATATTCATTTTAACTTGGAAAAGTTAACAAAATAAAAAAAAAGAAAGACTGTTTTTTACTACACTTCAAAAATTACAAATGATATGCAAGTTTGTATTATTAAATCTGTTATAAAATGTTATAGAATTGCAAGCAAAATGCACAGTATTCAACATACAGAAGTACTACAGTGTATTTATTTTGTTTGAGATTTAATATAAATGCCACACCCTGAAAATTTTAAAAAGCTTATGTAATATAAAAGCTAAGTTTTTTTTTTTTTTACAGTAAGCTTTACCCTGTACAAGGCCCGGGGGCCACTTGGAGTAGAAGGTTACGTTAAGAGGTAGTCTATATGAATAGGATGGGAAGACAATGGTTAACTCTAGACTTGAACGGGTCAAGATTTTAGTGATTGGGGAAACATTCTCTTGGGAGTCTGATTGAGCAACAGTACCCCATTTTCGGCCTGATCTGGCTCTTATAAAGGTAGAGGATAACATGTGGAATTAGGTACTTATAACATATATAGTGTAGGCATAGGAATCGACATTCCATGTTCATCAATGTGATCCTCCAGACCAAGACCTAACCCAAAGATTACACTGAGGGATGAAACTAACAGTTACCATTCAGTGTAGATCTCTATGTTCACACTGTGTATATCTATAAATACTCTATCTTCAACATTATGCACTCTATTAATAAATTTTAAACAGTATACATATAATTTTGAAGGATTTAATAGATTTTAATTCCAATCCAACATTATCACTTACTACTTTAAACAGTATATTTAGTGGATACACTTGTTTGAGTGAACAGCCTGTTTTTTAAGCAGTATAAATTCTGTTGCATTTGTGAGTCTTAATAAATAATGAGACAATTTCTTAATTAAAACTATTAAATGAACAAGACAGTGGACAGGCATGATTTACACTATTTACAATAATTGGGCATCAGGTGTATTTAGTCAACAAGAATTCTTTTAAACATGCTTTGTTGAATAATTTCAACAAGTTCTGCCGATCCAATTTTTTATTAACTTTTTCAAATTTCTGAATTGGTTTTATATAATTAATAAATTTACTAATGTTCATTTTTTATTTGTCTCTCCTCATTGAGTACTTTCGAATGTTACTTCATTTATTTCAAGGTTTTCATTTTTTGTGTGTTTATATGACTGCTTTTGTCTCTAATTCCAGAATTCTCTAATTTTTTGCTGAAACCACTTTCAAGTCACACAAGTTGATGTCATTTATAACAATCAAACGGAATTTTTACATGTATTTTTTTTATATATACCTCAATATATGATCCCCTGTGGAGAAAGATACCTTAATTAATGTTGGCTGCTTCCCTTGTATTACAACAGCTTCCAGAATATATATATATATATATATATATATATATATATAAAAAAGAAAAGAACAGTAAGATATATAATCCCGTGTTCTTATAGATATTTTATTTTTACAAAATAGTGCTCAATGTGAACCATATTTTAAATCAATTAATTTATAATATATATATATATATATATATATATATATATATATATATATATATATATATAATAGCAGCGTTGCCCGTGCTTGATTCAAAAATCGTATGACTCATACAGCAATCGCTATCACTTGACTTAAAATATTTTTGCCCTTCCTTGCCTTTAAAGGAGTGCCCTTTGCTGTGCTGATGTTGCTACATACCTTACTTCTTGCCTATCTCACACTGCAAATTTTTTCTAAGCTCTATACTAAACATTAAATCTGTTACAAAAAAAGAACTAAACAAAATGAACCCAAAACAATCAGCTTTAAAAAAGGACTCGTAACTGGAAAAACCGAATGAAAAAAGAATGTTAACAACAAATACTTTTTCACACCCAACCCAGTTCTGCAAAATCAGAATCAACATTGAGTTTAAGCAAGTTTAATGAGCCAATTGGAGTAAAAAGTGCCATGCAGATTTAAATTTTTTCCCACTTATGATGAATGCAGCTATCGATTTTTTTTTTTTTTTGCATGCTAGCATGCATTTGTGTCAGTCAGCTGTTGGCTCTCACACTGGCCAATAGAATCTTCTTGCCTATTTGTGGCAGCCAGCTATAGGCTCTCACTCTGGCCAGTAGAAAATGGCCATAAACTACATGAAAACTGCCATAGAAGCATGAAAAATCGATTATTTCCACTATCGATGGGAGTTGGGAAATGCAAAGTCGGTCTTGGCCTTCCCACTAACTTGGAGCATGTGCATGTAAATTTTGGTGCAAATCCGTTGAAAATTGTGGCCGTGCATTCGTTACACACACACACACACACACACACACACACACATCCCGCCATTTATGGATAGAGATATACATACATACATACACAAGTGTGTTGAAAAGTTCTCAGTCTAAATAAATAACCAAACAAATTCCATTTTGGAAGAGCTTCTTGGTCACAACATCCATGTGTGTGTATGTGTGTATATATATATATATATATATATATATATATATATATATATAAGGGAGAGAAAGAAAGGTAGTAACAAAGACACAGATTTGTACACATACACATTCATATATATACATTCATATATAACCGTTCAAATCTAAATGCGCATACAAATTTATTTATACAAGTCTTTCTGGCTGAAACAACAATCTTCATATATAATTTAAAAAAACCTTCCTTTTCTCGTTAATTCATTAAGATTTAAGTATTTAAATTTTAATGACTTAAATATTTTTGAACATAAAGACAAAGAAAATTTTTCTTGAACAGACAATTTTATTCTAAATTTGTAAATTACTGAAAAAAATATAGAATCAAGTTTTGACATTGTGAATTTTGTTTTTTTTTTCTTTTTAAAACTCAAACGTTGTATCATGGTTGAAGCATCTGCTGAGTCAAATAGGAAATACAAGTACAGTTAAAACTAACAAAACCAATTAAAATACTTTCGCATTATCTTTGTCATTTAAATCCTTTTTTTTTTTTCCAAAGCGTTTAAACAGCTGAAATGTAGTCCAAGGTTTCCCCAGTTACAAACCAGAAAATGCCAACTCAGAAAACAGAATCTATGAACTGAGTTTGCTAATGTTTGTTTATTTTGTGTTAATGTTTTTATGAAAGTCATGAATCCACATTTCCCTGGATCCATTTTTCCTACTGCAAGATATCTAGATAAAATTTCTTAGTAATTGGCATACCACAATAACTGCTGGTAAAAAGAGTATATGCTTGAACACTCTGGCAAACAATATTTACATTAGTCGGACTATTGTCCTCATCTTTATCGCCATATTTGTCACAACGTTTCGGCCGTTGTACGCTCCGGCCTTCTTCATTTTTTTTTTTTTTTACGGTTGTACTGGATTCTCTCTCGAATTGATAGGAAGTCTTGGTGCCAAGCCTGAAGGGATGAGTTGTAGGTCTCTGCATCGGTGTAGGAATGTCAGATGGTTCGATATTCGTGCCAGTTTTTGGTAGGATTTCTCAATTTTTCTCCATATTTTTGGTATATCGGGTCCGTACCGATCCTTCAGAGTTTGTCTATATTTCTGAGATGAGGTATTATGTACAGTATTTACATTAGTCGAACTATTGTCCTCATCTTTGTCGCCATATTTGTCACAACATTTCGGCCGTTGTACGCTCCAGCCAATGTAAATGTAAATACTGTACATAATACCTCATCTCAGAAATATAGACAAACTCTGGCAAACAACTTCCTTTTAAGCACCTAACTTTCCCAAGCAATAGTAGTAAAAAGCTGTTACCTCCATAGTCAACCATGACAGGTGTCAATATACACACATATGCTAACTTTGCCCAATACAAAGCTCAAGAGTCTCTCAAGGTGGAGGGTTACTTAGTGATACAGTCATTAGAAGAGGAAGTGCAGATAATGAGGAAATGTTAGTAACTGAAATGAATAGAAGACTGTAAGTACTAAAAAGATCTATAATATTCATTAGATTCCTCATAATAGCAACATCTGCACAGTGTAAGCAACTTGTCAAACGACCTTTATTGGATCCATTTTGATAAAAATAAGAGAAATATAATTTCAGAAAAAGTCAGACAGCCTATCCAAATTGGATAAATATGTAAATAATGGTAATAGTGGCTAGTTACAGTTTGGATTTACTTGCATAAACCATAAAAAGGTTCTTGATTCTCTTATGATAGTTAACACATTTTCATTTACCCTACAGAAAACCCAAAAGGCTATCATCATAAAATCTTGATCACTGATTTTTTTTTTCTTACAGAATACTCTTTATAATACAGCTAACTTTATGCACTTCCAAAGTAAAGAGAACATTTCAGTACTCTCATATATATATATATATATATATATATATATATTGTAGCATACCTATGGATGATAATGTGTATGTTTCCATTCACATAAATACAAATACTGTATGTTGGTCTGCAGTTGGTGATTCATTGTGGAATTCACTTGGCTCACTTCTAGCAGTTGACTACTACTTCTATGTGCCGCTGGTGAATCTTATATGTGTTGTACATTTCCTAAGTATTATCGTTCATTAACAACTTTCATGTGATTATTCTATTCAGTAACTTTCCCTAGGTTACAACACTAGGGTGAGGCAAAAGTCGCGCACCATAGGGTTTAATGGATAGGTCAAAGAGGCCCTGTTGAGTGGCCACAGAGGTCACCAGACTTCACATTCTTGGATTTTTTTTGTTGGGGGGGGTCATTTGAAATCAGACCAAGAAATACTGAGGAACTTAATGAAAGAATTAAATATGAATGCAGTAAAATGACAGAGGAAACTCTCTGATGTGTTAATGACTCATGCAGGCATAGAATTGAAATGTGTTTTGAAAAAGGAGGGAGAATTTTGAACAGCACATTTAACATTAAATAACTAGTAAATAAAATGTACATGTGTAATTATATTTTTAATAAATTATCTTTATGATGTGTGACTTTTGCCTCACTCTCTCTCTCTTTCTCTCTCTCTATTTGTACACATACAAATTTTTTTATTTATTGTATTTCCATCTAATGAATAAGTATACTTTTCATATAATTAACTTTTTTCACTCATTAAAATGGATAAATGGGATTTATTTCTATTAAATCAAAGTTTTTTCTGTTTTCTATGCATATTTAGTTATTATGCATCTGTGTACAATTAATTATATGAAAAGTTTGTTTATTCACTAGTTGGAAATTTGTATGTGTATGAATATTTGTCTCCACTGTGTGTGTGTATATATATATATATATATATATATATATATATATTCTGGAAGCTGTTGTAATACAAGGGAAGCAGCCAGCATTAAATAAGGTGTCCTTCTCAATATGGGAACATATATTGAGGTATGAAGAAAAATATGGAAAAACAAAAATCCGAATATGCAAGTATGCTGTTTTAATGTTGTTTCAATGTCGACGTCAAATATTTCAGTCTAGTAGACCTTCTTTAGGACATAGTTATTAAAACATAATTAAAATTAGACAATATTCAAGTCAGCATGAAAAGACGATAGACATAAGACTAATCAAAACAGAATAACTGAAATTTTTAAGATCAGTGTTCCGTTTCGCAATACAATCACGTTGACGTCATGTTGTGAAAACGTATTCCTAAAATAGAGTATATTTTAAATGAAAAAAATTTTATATTTATCTAAAATTTATAAGTATGGATTTATTAGACAGGCATAATATCTATCTCACAGTGAATACTAGACCCGGCTTCTTTAATATTTCCCTTTTTCTGGCAAGATTAATGCTGGACAAACGTACTTATAAATTTTAGATTAAAATAAAATTCTTTATGATGTATTCTTTTTCTATGTGTTATGTCCCTTCAGAATGTGGGTGATCATAGTTCTACAATTTCCTATCAAATTTAGCTCTTAGCAATGTTTGTCTTTTTACTATCCCATTAACTCCCATCCATTTACACAAGCTTATTAGGTAGGTTACTTGAAGTTTTCCTCTGCCCTTCTTGTCTTTGTTATGTTCTGTGAGTGTCAAATTTTATAAGCCCTCTTTCCTCATTATTTCCCAGAAATTTCAATTGTCTCTTTTTCCTTAAATCTTGTATATTTTGTTCATGGTATTCTCAGTATTCATTTGTAGAGCCACATTTCTGTTTCTCTTTAGCTGTCCTGGGTATGATGATAAACTGGTAGCAAGGCCTCTGATTGGGAGGTTTTGAGGAGCATGGAACCACCTCTTAATTGCAACTGTTCCCAGATCCACCCTGACCTAGGGTGGTAGCACCTGTTATGGGCAAATAGTTAACCCCCAAACTGGGGTCAAAACACTATAAAAGTATAAAAAAATTTATAGTAAAATACCAGCAATATATTTTTTTTTAAATAATAATAAACAAATTACCAGCAATACATTTCTGTAAGGAAAAAAATAATATTACCTGCAATAAATTTTTGTAAAAGAAATTACTAATGCTCTCAAGAAAATTAAATTTCAGCATTAAATGACCCATAAGTAATTGATGATATGCTACTAAACAAACATCTTTTTATCTGTTGAGAAATTGTCCAGCATTTACTATTATATAGGAAGATTGATATCATATAACAGTTCAGTAATCTTTTCTTAATAAATAAATTTAAAAAAAAGAAATAAAGACACCCCCACCAAGATTATTTTGGGGGATTATTTGATTCTAACAAGTATTTTGTAATCATCTTCTCTTTAATATTACATAAAAGAAAATATTACATAAAAAGTGATTTCAAACTAAAAATGATTCATTTTCGAAGAAAAGAAGAAAATAGTGGCAAAGATTTTCAAAAGAAATTTTTCTTGGCAGAATGATCTCACACTGGCACTAGTCAAGTGCTTTTGTTTTTCAAACATCATTTCACAGCAAGAAGCAACTTCATAGCTACCCACTACACCCTCTATTTTACAAACATATGAGCAATCATTCTCCTTTCGCACAAAGAAAGACATTAATATAATCAATGACCGTGGAACAACACTTGTCACATTCCACACTTTAATATCATTTATTCTCTTAACTTCAACTTCCTCTATTCCCAGAAAATGCAGACTTCACAGAAACCCAAATCTCCGCTATAGAATGTGTAAGAGTTTTCATTCCAAGGCATTGAAAAAGTGATTGCTACAGCAAAAGACAAGACATCTGGTATAATTCATCAAAATATCTATCAATACAAACATTCTGACATACAGAATATATATACATAAATGATTTCAAGTAGTAAATATGTTTGTGAAGGTCCCAAATATAGTCATTTGATTTGCAAATTCATTACAAACAATATGTGAATACTGGAAATGACTGAGCAAGTTGGACCCTAATGACATGATTCTGGGTCTCTTTTTGTCAGTTTCCTTTTGGTAGAAATAAAATATATATTAGTGCAAAAGTTTCAATACCAGTTTTTTTTTAAATTTACTCAAATCATTTGTAAAAGAATTTTCCAAGTCATATCAATGTAAAAGTTGAACCCATAATTACAACTCTCCCTAAAAAAAATTTTTCAAACAAATTTACTTGTCATAAGTGATTTATGCCAGGTAATCTTAGAGGTTTGAGTCAACTTTGATGTCCATCAGGAACTTTTGACTTTAGAAGTCATAGTTGTATTCATAGTTCAGGTAAGAATCATCTTGAACAGAAAATCAACATCCTGTAGCAAGTGTTCCAAAAAATAAGGCTCAAAATCTAGAATTAGAATGAAAACAGTGATAGCACTTACCCTGAACAATTCATAAAAAAATCAAGATGTGGATTTTGTAAACACTAAATGCTTCAAATACCTCAATGTATGGATCAGTTATAATAAATTTAGTAGAGCAAATTGCCACAAAAATAAAACATTTGCTTGAAAACATGACTTATGTTCCTAAATACCTTTGTCAGATGGAGGCTTTCAAATGGATGCCATACATGGCACGAAACCTGTTTAGAAAAATCTAAACTGTCAGCTACATCCAACCACTTTCTAAGTTACATGGCTTTGAGAAAGTGAAGCCTATGGATTTTGGCAAAGACCACATTTCTTTGAATCTTGTGAACTGGTGTTACGGAATCACAAAGAACTGTACCAAAAAATAGAAACCACATCACGTAAAGACTTTCAACAGGAACAACAACTAAAATGGATAGCACATGTAATGCAAAGAGAAAATAATATTAAGTTGTTGACATTCCACATGACTTCAAACAAAAGGTTAGGAAGGAAACCCTCATCAATACTGAAAAGAGTGATAACAGCTACTGAAAATACTACTATAAAATTCAGCTGGCAGTGGCACTGACTACTTGTTCAATGAATGCTAAATGTTTCCTTATAAAGAAACAATATTACCATTACCATTTCTCCTCAGTAATATTTCTTCAGTTTTCTTCATCCTCAGTAACCCCATATGTCTTAGTAGCTTTATTGGCTTGCTTGAGTTGAAATGATTTAAAAAATATATATATATATATATATATATAATTTGGGTTACTCATAAAACTTACTTACCTGGTACTACACTTGGGGAAGTTGAAATTAACATCAGCTCAAGCCCCAAAAGGTCACACCCCTAGACAGTACCTTTCCTTCAAGAGGGAGTCATTACCTGTCACTTGAGACAACCTCAAAAGGGTAATTGCTGAGAGGGCTTGAGCAATTTTTGTATGCCCCCCCCCATTCCCCCAGGGGAATATTACATTAAATTCCGACCTTGTGTCACATTCTGTTGTGACTGTGGGCATGTGGATAAATACTTACTCATGACATTTCACTCTGGTCAAATATTCTGACTGTCCTCACTCTCAAAACCTTCGTTTATTGTTTTTTAAAAATTATCCTTCCACCTCAATCATCCCTTGTTCTTATCTCTCCTTACTTTTCACCCTTTACTCATATCCTGAATGATTCAATAATTGAAACTTTATTTTTTTTAATAATTTTCTTAATCTGTCAATATTAAGATAACACGTAATTTCTTTAAAGACTTCCGATGATGAGAAGTCACTTTCTTCTTTTTGTTGCAAAGATGATGACAAGATCTTCACAAATGTATAGCTTTCCTTTTCTTTTCATTTCTAAGTACCTTATCTGGTTTCTGATTTTATGAAGGAATCTTAAATGTTTCTCAAAACTTGTCAATTGTTGAAATCTTCCTTCTATTACATCATTTTGGGCCAGAATAAATTGTTTTTATTTTACTGTAATTTTGTTTTATTTGGATAATCTTTAAGGCTATTCAAATAAAGAGAAATAAAAGTAAAAATTGTGAGAAGGCAAAAGTTTAAATTGGTTAATTTTAATGCTCAATTTATTAATTAAAAAAAATTCTGCATTGTTAAATTTTAAAAACATTACTCAAAAATAGATAATGTTTTAATTTGTCTAATTTGAATGTGAGGTATAGTGTGATAGTGATACGGAAAGTGAAATTGCTGTCAATTCTGTTTCCTTCACTTTACTCAACTACTCTTGGACAGGGTATCAATCTCTTTTCCTCCAGATATGGGTTAAGTAGCCAGGCAAAATGGGCTCTTTAGCATTTGTAGAGCATTCAGTTTAGTAATAGATTAATTCTGAATTAAAAAAACAGTTTGAAGAGAGATTGATTCTGTCAAATTATCTTGCCCTAGACACACTAACTACAGCTATGATTGCAGTACATGAGGTGCCACAATGATCATAGTAGGCTATAAGACTCATGATGATAGATTTATTTAATTACTTTGTAGTTTTTCATAAGTTTTAATTTGAACAATTATGAATTTTCTGTAAGAAATATGAAAAAAAAAAAATTAATGAGAGCAGAAAGTACAAAATATGTCCCAATTTACAACATTCATTCTTCAAATTCTACAAAAGAAATGTTATTCATTGGGGAATGTGTTACATTAGATTCTTTTACGTGGGTACGTGGCTGAATGGTTAAAATGTTATCATTCTGACCATGAAACCTGGGTTCAAATCTCACCAATGTCTATTTGTCAAGGAGGTGACCTTTTGATAATATCTGTCTGGAGAGACAATCCGAGCATGTGGCACCATTTGGCAAGTGCCTGAAAAGCGTACCATAGGTTAACCCAAGCTTTTTGGGTGAAACTGAGCAGATGAAATTGTTCAAAATCCATTTATGGTTGTGCTGTGACTGAAGGCCTGGAACATACTGGCCTTTTTTCAAACTGTTGATCACATAAGATTAAGTGCTCTCTCCCAGAAATTGCAACTAAAGTTTATTCAGTATAAATGCAATATAAATCACAGGTAGGTTTCAAGGGATTTTTTTCTTTTTAATCATTTCACCCCAAGTAAGGCAATAAAGCCACTAAGATGCAAAGAGTTAATGAGTATGAAAGAATATGAGAAAAAAATATTAAGAAAAGAGAAAATTAAAAGAACAAGAATCAAGAAGATAATAGATGATGATTGATGTTGCATTTAAATTTTTGAAGATTAAAGTTGACTTGGAAACCAGAAGAGTCCCAAAAGTGAGAAGTGCGATAGAAGAAACTATTAGCATAGAACTTAGTTACATCTAGCCATTTCAACTGTAAAATGATGAGACCTTGCTGCCAATCTAGTGCTGCGCTTAAATTCATAAACTCTAGTTATTAAAAAGGAAGATTCATCAAAGCAATTACTATGAAAATACAAATGTCCTTGAGTAGGTATCTTTGCAAAATAAAAAAAAAATATATGTATTGTAATATTTCAAATGGATATTGCTGATTTTACAAGAACTAAACTGACTGGAGAGGAGACTTGTATCTTAGTTTCAAATCTGAATATTTTTCATTTCATGTTTAGTAATTAATTTCATTTATACTTGGGATTATACTTCCATCCTCATGACCTGCAGGTTCATGCTCTGCTACTGAGCTACTTAGTTGTGTGTCTGCTTGTGTGTCCAACTAACCTCACTTATTTACCCACCCACAGGCATGCCTAATTTCTCTTAATGGTTGGGAACCTAATGCAAAATAAATTCAGCTCCTGAGAAAATTTTTTCTAATGTTTTATTATAGTTTATTTTGTACATTTCACTGTGTGAAATTTATGCAAATAATCCTTTCTTTTTTGTTTTTTTAAGGCAATCAGCCAATGAGAAATTCTTGTCATGTCTGGTTTTCTTTATGTAATCATTATTTTTCCAGCCACTCATGATCAACAGAATCTCTTGAAGCCTTTCTTTTCTTTATCAAAGTTTTTTTTTTATTTTTATTTTTGACTGAACAACCATTTTTCAAAAATGTGTCAAGCACCACTGCTCCTGTGACCTTCCCTGTAGCAGAATTATCTCTTTCCCATCATTGTTCAATCCTAGATAAACAGTAGGATTTTGAATGCTGATTTTCTTGGCAAGCAGGTTGTTTCTATTTGTATTCCCACTCCAATGGTCTTGTACTGTGTATAAAAAAAGCTTTGTTCCTATATCATATTGAATATTGTTAAAACATCTTGTATGGTGTTTCTGCTGTGTAGCTAGAGGTTCTTGACAAAAATCCTAGGAAAAATCTGCAATATTATCAGTCCTGACCTGGCATCTTGGCTTCAGTCATTCTCTTTTTGCCATAATGTAGCTTCTCTTAGCCTGTCCTATAAATTTTTCATGACAATTGTTCTAATGAGCTGTCCTCTGTGGTACCTGAACTTAATTTAAGCATAGTATTAGGTTGGAAGCCAGGTCTTATCAATTTACTATTGAAATAGCTAAATGTAATTGTAAGTTTTATTCTAATAGTTTATTCTCTTTCAGCTTCTTACTTTCCTCTCAGCTATAATCTTCAAAAAATTAAATGCAATGTCAACCGTCATCTTCTGTCTCCTTGAAATCTGTTCTTTTATTGTCCATTCTTCTCAGTAATGTTTTCTCAGTTTCCTTCATTCTCAGTAACCCCTTGCATCTTAGTGGCTTTAATGCTTTGGGTAAAATGATTTGTTAAAGGACTAATCACAGTGGGCATGATATATGTAAGCTTTATTCAAGATCATTCACTCTGATAAGTACACTGTGTTTGTTTCTGTCTTTCTGATCATTGCCAGTTTGGGAAAGAACATTTTGTATCTTCAAATAGAAAGCAGAAAATAGATAAGATAAGACATTACCAAAGAGACATGATAAGAACAAAAACCAAACAGTTACTCAGAGGTAAATATTGGTTTCCCAAAATTAACATTATGATAGAGAGAATCATTGATCAATGTTATGAATGTAAACTAGTATCAAGAGAACATCAACAGGAACCAATTAATCCAACTACTATTTCAAAGGAAAGCTGGGTAAGTTTTTAGATTTTGGAGGACCTTACACAGACTGACACTACCCTTTAGTTATGGTAGATCAGAGATCGAGATGCCCAGTAGTGGAAGAAGTAAATATTATATATTATAATATTGTTTAAAGAAACGAGGGCTAAGCTGAAGAAAATATTCTTAACATATGGAACCCTGAGGAGAATATAGATAGATAATGGACCACTATTTCAAGCAAGAATTTACCAGAGAAGAGGGTTTCCATTACTATAAAATAATACTGTTATACTCACAAGCAAATGGAGAGATAGAAGACATTGAACAAGACTTGAACAAATAGCTAACTGGCAAGGAAAAGACAAAATGGAGAGACTGATAAATATATTAGAGATGTTGACAGCATAGAAATCAACACCATACCCGACCATGTATTTAGAACCATACAAAGCAATGAAAGATAGAGAGATTAAAATGAACTTAGCTGAAAACAGACTTGACAAAAAAAAGAAAAAAAAAGAAAGAAAGTAAAGAGGATCTAATAGAAACCAGAGGTGCACAATACAAAGACAAATTCTAACAGAAAGTGAAGGGAAGAAATTTTGTAAATGGTGACTATGTTTAAGAAAGATGTATCTTTGTGAAAATATCAAAAGTTTAAACTGTTCAAATATAAACATTTTATTGAAGGAAAATTGTATTAATTCCCCTCCTTCCAACCTAGATCAGTACACAAGCATTAATCACTTTACTACTCATTTAGGTGTTGATGCACAATAATAACTTTAATATAGCCATTGGTTGGTGTATCATTAAACATTTGTCTAAAGAAGAAAAAAAAAATAGTGAAATTCTTGAAAAGAAATTTTAATAAACTTGGAACAATGGGAAAACATTTAATACAAATAGTTTGATTGATTGTTAATGGCATATCAACTGTGTGGGTCATTTAATACTGAAAAGATTTTATTTTTTTTATACAAATAGAAGTAATATCATAACTTACATTTTACTAATGTCCATCTTTGCTGTGACAGATTTTTGTCTATTTTGTATTTTGGCCTTCTTCATTTGCTTGTTGATCCAGGTAACATTAAGAGAATTTTGAACTGAACATTTTATTTAATCTATAGGAATGGACTGTTCTCGTTCTGCTGTCCATTTCTAGGGATATCTTATTGTGTTCTTTTTCAGTACAAGTCACTTGTTGCATGCTCTGTTTTTACTGAGTCTGAGTCTGTTCTACATAGCCCAAAGCATTGGTTCATGAATTTGGTAGCATAGTAATTGTGAGTTCAACTACTTTACTCATTTAGGTATTGATGCACTATAATGACCTCAGTGTGTCCCTTGGTTTGTTTTGAGTATTTGATTGCTATGCCATTAATCATTTGCATTAAGAAAATCTTGAAAAGAAATTTGAATAAACATGGAACATTAGGAAAGCATTTCACACAAGCAGAAGTAATATCATTATTTACAGTTGGACTAATGTCCTCATTTCTCTTGTTATTGTCAAAACATTTCAACCATTGTACCTTTTGGGCTTCTTCCGGTGTTTGTAGATCTGGGTAATGTTCTGGGAATTTCAACCTAACCCTTTATTTAATCTATTGGGATAGATTGTTTTCAATATTGTTTGTAAATATGGATTTGCAAATCAGATGGTAATTGTTCTGAGAAACTTTCTCCTATAGTATCTAGACTTTATATGCAGTAGATTGGTGGCAAGATATCATCATTTTACAGTTGAAATGGGTAGATGTAATCATAAGTTCTATGCTAACAGTTTCTGTTCTCTCACTTCATGTTAGTGGAACCCTCTTCTGGTTTTCCAGCCAAATTTGATCTTAAAAAATTTAAATGCAATGTCAGTCATTATCTACTGTCCTGTTCTTTTATTGTTCTCCCTCCTTAATGTTTTTCTTTTTTCTTATATTCTTTCACACTCAGTAACCCCTTGTGTCTTAGTGACTTTATTGTCTTACTTAAGGTGAAATGATTGGAAAAAAGAAAATCTTTTACCCTTAATGAAATAGTACAGGGTAGACCAGGTATTTGATCATTTGGTTTAGTTTTTGTTTTACATCATATCAACCTCAATGGGTTAATTAATGCTGACAAGAATTTTATTGCTGGTTGTATTTTTTTTCCCAAAAATGTATTGTTGGTAATATCTTTTCAAAAATGTATTACTGGTAATATCTTTTCAAAAATGTATTACTGGTAATATTTTTTTTTCAAAAATGTATTACTGGTAATATTTTTTTTTCAAATTTTGGGGTGTTAACTATCTGCCCATAGCTGTGACCCTGACTAGTGCTACCACCCTGAGTCAGGGTGGACCTGGGAACAACAGCAATTAAGATGTGGTTCCGTGTTCCTCAAAACCTCTTGATCAAAGGTCTTGCTGTTGAATGTAGTTTATCGTCTTACCCAGGACTCTCAGGTATTTGAAAATACATCTTTAGTGGAACATAAATGTAAAATGACCTAACATAATATTAGGTAAGATACACTAATTTTAACATTCACATTTCTCTTTCAGACATAGTGAAAGAATTAATATAACAACTTCAATCTGATTTAGGAATTGAAAATTGTGGCATCAGTTGCCAACTACAATGACTCTGAGATTAACAGTGGCCAGATGAAATGCCAAAATGACAAGTGACTCTGCTTGGATTACCACAGAAATGCTCATATTTTGTGTTATCTTTGATGGACCTGGGGTCATGAGCATTGAGGGCCATGTCATGAAAATCCACTTCTTGCAGAGCCTCAGTGTTAATTGCCACCACTTGCATAGAGTTACTACACACAGTGATCAAGCCCTGGATTGTGTGAATGGCCATACATGTTCCAGCAGAATTTTGCTCCTTCCTACATGATCCACATGATTCAGGAGTGGCTGGCTGATAATTTTCAAGATATCTCACTTAATTTTGAATCTCCTGAGCTACTATGTTTGGAGGTACACTGAGAGAAGAACAACAAATGATGTCCAGCATGAAGGAAAACCACTTGATTTGAACACACAGTCACTTCCAGGGCTTCTTTGTGTCCACTGAGGAATAATCTTTTCCTGTTGAACATATATAATTTTAAAGAAATATATATTTTTTTTTTTTTTTTTTTTCGATTGAATATCATTGTTTACCTTTATATTATAATTTGTTTTTAATTACCTGGTGCAACTTGTATTTATTCACCTTATTTTGGTTCAGAGTCAGAATAATAGAGCCCTTAGCAAAAACTGAACTCACAACACCAGCACCTTCTCAGACTAACCCACTTCCAAAAATCTGACCCAATGACCAAATATGAGAATTTATTTTAAAATCCTTCTTGGTCAGGCTTACGGTCACATCATGTCAAAACTCCAGTTCAAGTTAAGCAACATCGAGTCTGGTTAGTACCCAAATGGGTGATCATTTGGGAATATCAAGTTCTGTAAGCTTGTATGTACAGATGGTATAATGGACAATGGCTCAAAATTGTTAATCAGAGAGCCAAGTTCCAATTCTTGTTGGGTACATTATACTATTGGGAAAGGTATGAATTCACCTCTTCTCTCCCCATATATGGGTTAATTAATAAGTTTTATATGACTAAACCATTATTATCTCCCCAAAACAAATTCTTATAATCTAGAAATATTTTCTGTCTTTAAATAACCTGCAGAGGATTGATAATCCATAGAAAACAAATAAATCAATAAAAAAAAACCCTTCTTGGTCAATTAAGAAATTGTCATTTCCTCCTCATATTGACAAAGCTATCTCAACATTATAAGTAATTAGTCATTCAAATATCTCAATTTTTCTCTTTCTCTCATATGCATCTGTGTGTGCATGTGTATGAATACACCAGTTTGTATGTAAGTTTTTGTATTATCTTGTGTGCATAGATGTTTCATTTAGCTGTCAAAATTCCTTTTGAACACCTGGTCGTCTTTGCATTTACTTCTTGAGGAATGCATTCATGTGAGTTTGCTTGTTAACATATGAGCTTAAGCCTGAGGTGAGGATATTTCAACAAGGTCATCATATTCTCCCACCAGTTATCTGCCTGTTTGTATTAAACCCTTTCACCCCCAGTTACTATCATCTTTCATCTGTGCATGACATATACACTTTAACCCCCAACTGGAATTCCACAGAAGGATGTAACATGTTAATAAGAAAAGAAAGTTAGTTAACTAAAGCAAATTTTTAATTTCTTATTTTCTCTTTTTGATTTAGAAGCAATTTTTTTAAATACCTTAATATTCTTTTTAGACTTAAAAGCAATTTTTATACCTTTTTTTTCTTTTAGACTTAGAAACAACTTTTTGAAGGCTTGATGACAACTTTTTTTTCTTTTGTTTTATGCTGCCCAGGTACTGCTTATCAAGGGTTGAATGCTGATTTATTTTTCATTGTGTAAATCCAAGTAGAATAATTTTCACTATTTTAATAAAACAAATTATTTTTATATATTTAATTATTTAATGTTTATTCATAATTTAATTTTTATTTAATTATAATTATTTTAATTTATAATTATTTTCTGTGTATAAATTTGTTGGAAAATTGTGTATTTTGTTTAATGTGAATCCAATTAGAAAATGAAATTAAAGCAACATTATGATCCTTCTTTCAAATGGTTGTGTATGCATTTTTGAAGGCATGAACACAAACTGGCAGCTTGTCTTATCACCAATCATCCTAATGTCTCGCAAGGTAGAAACAAATAAAATGAGTGAGAGTATAGAAGCCATTGTTATCATAATTTCTAGAATTCATGTCAGCATCAAATCCTAAATCTCAAAAATATTTAATTCATATATGAGTAACCTACTTAAAGAGTTTAAGTAAATGGAAGGCAGAACCAAGACAAAAAGAGATGGTAAAAGCTCAAAAGTTACAGCAACAAAAGGCAGAAAATTTCTGTCTGAATTTCTGGGGTGAAGAGTTATCATTATTTAAATTATTTACATTCAGACTAATGTTGTTTTTACCACAACGTTTCAGATGTTGTTCCATCTAGCCTCCATCAGGATCCAAGGAACACTCAGGGAATTTTAAATTGAACTTAGTATTCAATTTATGAGGGTAGATTGTTCTTGTTCTGCTCTCCATGTCTAGGGATAACTTCTTCCTTTTTAGTGTTGCAAAGTTATTGCAAGCTATAACTGAGCAGTTATTTTGACTATAGTAAATATATTATTAATTTTCAAGCATGCTTTCTTAAAACTGAAAGAAATCAAGAATTAGACAAACCAATTTTAATCTTATCAAATAGTGATGGGTGCCTATAAAATATTATGAATATATATACAAACACACACACACACACACACACATATATATAAGGTTGTTACATAAATGTGTTTGTTTTTAATTTATTTTAATATTTATTAATAGTTGTGATGAATCATTCAATAATGTATTCCCCTTCATTGTTTACAAACTCCTACCAGTAATCCACTAATTGTTTAATGTCTTGATGATAGAAATCACTAGGCTTTGATTTGAAAAATTAATCATGCCACATTTTAAGTTCCATGTCATTGTTGAATGAAACACTCCTCAAATTGTTAGAAAGTGACCAAAAAAGGTTGTCGTCTAAAGAGGCTAAATCAGGAGAATATGGTGTGCGTGGTAGAACTTCCCAACTGAGCTCTTTAAGTGAATGTTTGGTCATGTTAGAAATGTGGGAGTGCGCATTGTCATGTTGAATAATCACACTGTATTGCCAGTCAGGTTTTTTTCAGTTGAATTGCCTTTTTCAGCCTGTTCATTTGTTCAACATACAGCTTAGCATTGACCATTTGGTTGTTCTGGATCTTACCTATTAAGTGAAAATGACAAGTTACAGTATCATGAGAGCTTGTCATTTTCTGAGCCAATTCCTTAGTGGTCTGGCAGAGTTCTTTATGTGATATTGAGCGCTATCAAACTGAACAGGTCAGCCTGAACATGGAGAGTTTGTGAGTTCAAACTTCCCCTTCTTGAAATGTGAAAAACTGTATCTGTGCCATTCTGTTAGTATTCAGCACAAATGTCCCAAGCAGCTTTGTGACCTTGATTAAAAGCAAAGAGAAGATGTCAAACATGTTCATTCTTGTCTACTTGACATTTCACCTCAAAGGGGTGTCCAATCTGAAGTAAAATTTCAATAATGTTAGACAGCAGTTTCATAGGATGACCAGAGTTACTATGAAGCAAAAACGATGATTCTTTAAGAACATTCACAGGACATCAGCAAAAACAAAAATGAACAAATACACATAACAAGCTAATATATTACAAACAGTGCCCAAACAACGATGACAAAGCTATGATAACATTAATGTGAAATCTATGACTCATATTCTGAAACTACTTTTAAAATTATTTTATACGCTAATTTTTTTTTCTTCATATCAAATAGATTTTATAACATCCAAAAATTTGTCTTTGCTCATAAATTGCTGTTTCTTCTTTAGAATGCTCCACAAGCCAACCATTCTATCAGATAAGTGTCTTTAAAATTTCTTTTAATCAGGTATTCTTTAATTTTCTTCACTGAATGTGATAGTAAATTCTCATGCATAAAACTCATTTTTCTGAAATGTTTGGTTTCTTCTTGAACCATACGTCCATGTGTGCCTTTCCAAAAATTAATGTGAATTGTCATCTTAACACTATCAGGAATGCCCTATGGGCTAAAAACATCATGACACATCTGCTTTGATGATATTTTGACCACTGTTTTCCACCAGTAGCCACTCAGCATTTGTCAGTGAAAAACAATGGTTAAAGAAAAATCAGTCTTTATGTTTTCTGTTGCTGATTTCATTCAATTTTCCTGATGAAAGTATTTCGAAGGAAGCCTAATGATTAATCTCTCCTGATTTGCCACTTGATTTAAGACTCAACATTTATTGCTTTTTGATTCTTCCTTGATCCCATCACACAAAAATTTAATAGCCTGACAGAACTAGATTTTTATAGATACTCTCTTGATACAGGATAAAGATTGGTAAAATAAATTCATTAACTTGTTTGTATTAGATCTGCTTCAGAGATATCCCAGAATTGTCAACAAATTCCTTCACAGTTCAGTGAAACCTGCCAGTCATTTTCACAACTTCCAGAATTGTTATACTTTTTTTGCAAGTTCTGAACATTTCTTCTTATCTATCAAATTAGCTTTGATACATTTTAAAGCTTCAAACTTGCAAAGTGACTATCATGTCGCTCCACAACTTCCTGTCCTTTGTAGCTCTTAATAAATTTTGATTTTCTGTTATTTCTCCTAAACCCTGTTCCGCAATCCATTTGCTTAATCTCACTAAGTATGTTATGCATTGTTTTCCTCTTGTCTTCAATCTGTCCTATTAAACTCTCCAAGCCCTCCTTCATCATTATATACCCCAGAAACCTCAACTGTCTCTTCCTGATGTTAACTATAATTTTCCTTTTTGTTTTCATTTTCTCTAAAACTTTGTTGTTGCTAACATGCTCAGACCATGGTATTCTCATCATCCTTCTGTATAACCACATTTTTGTTGCTTCAACTCTATTCATGCTTGAGGTGAATGTTGAGAACATAATAAAGAGAAAAAAAATCACTGTTTACCTGGATGATATAATTAACTGCCAAAGTTTAAAGATGACCATGAGATTTATTTTAACCCAAAAATAATGATTGCCCTGTCAGCAAATATGGCCAACTACATTCCTTGCAGTAGAGTCAGATCCTCTCTCCACCAAAAAAGTTGCTACCTTCTCAGTGAATACTTGCAGACTTGAATATAATCCCATCCAATGTCTATTTTTTTTTTTATTTGAATCTCATAAAAACTGAGCATGCCTACCATTTTGGCTGGACCTCTGTCTACCAACCTATTAATCGTAATTTTTGTTTTATATAATGTATATTCACATTAAATAACACAGCCAGAATTGATGTCATTAAATTAACCAACTTAGAATGAAACCAATAAGGTAACCTTGCTAGTCAGTTATTAAATCATAATAACTTCATGTCATAAACTTTGAAAAGTTGTTTTGTTCTTTTGTGCTCATTTATTTACAAAACAAAGAATCCAAATGTGAATTTTTGCGTTCATTCTGCTAAACAGCTTTCTCTTTTTTCTCCTTTCACTCTGGCTGCTGGCAATTTGGGGGTGATGAGGGAGTGTTATAAATCACTAAACCCCATCCTTCCCTGAATGATGTACATTCCAAGATGTTTTGTATTCCCAAGAAAAAAAACAACTTCTCAATTTTCTTTTCTTTTTTCTCTCATTTGAAAATGAACACACACATACACACAGAGACAACATGGGTGGGCAGGTAAACTTGTGTATATATTAACATATAGATAAGTATGTAGTTTATGTGTCTCTATGTGTAAAGATATATGTCTGTGTGCTTTTGCAGTGATTGTTAGTGACAAGTTGTAAATCTAAAGTGATCGACCTGCTCATGTCAACCTGCTGACCCAGTGCAGATGAAAATGACACGTTCTCATCCCATTTTTCACAGAGAACAAATCACATGTATGCTGACACTTGACTCCCAGACTTTATATTTACTTATCTTAATCTCTACAAATTTTCTTCATTCTTTTGCTATATGTTTTAATTGATAAGTATTTCAATCTGCCCATGTTTATTGATGTCTGTGTGTGTGTATAATATATATATATATATATATATATATATATATATATATACACACACACACACATACAGTCCATTCCAAAAGTATTGGAATGACAAGGCCAATTCCTTTGTTTGTTGTTCACTGAAGACATTTGGCTTTAAGATTGAAAGATGAATATGAGACAAGAGTTCAGGATTTCAGCTATTATTTCCTGGTATTTACATTTAAATGTGTTAAACAGCTTAGGACATACCACCTTTTGTATCAGGTCACCCTATTTTTTGGTGAGCAAAAGTAAAGGAACAGATAGTCTTAAAGTAAATAACATTTAATATTGGTTGCATAACCCTTGCTTGCAACAATTGCATCAAGTCTGCAACCCACTTGTCCTGGGTATGACGATAAACTACATCTGCATCCTGGGTAAGATGATAAACTATGTCCAACAACAAGGCCTCTGATCAGGAGGTTTTGAGGCATGTGGAACCACCTTTTAATTGCTGGTGTTTTCAGGTCCACCCTGACCCGGGGTGGTAGCACCTGTTAGGGTCCCAGCTATGGGCAAATAGTTAACCCCCAAACTGGGGTTAAAACACTATGAAAGTGTAAAAATAGGTTTTAATGCCAGAAATACTTTATAAAAAAATTTGTACCAGTAATACATTTTTGAAAAAATAATATTACTAGTTATACATTTTTGAAAAAAAAAAAAATTAGCAGCGATACATTTTTGAAGAAAAACATATTACCAGAAATAGATTTTTTGAAGGAAAAATTATTACCAATAATACATTAAAAAAAAAAAATTACCAGTAATGAAAATTGTCAGCATTAAATAATGCATTGAGGTTGATATGCTGTAAAACAAAACAAAATAAACCAAACCAAACTTGCGACCCACTAACACCATCAAAATGTTGCATTCTTCATTTGTGATATTTTTCCAGATTTTTAACACAGCCTCTTTCAGTTCTTGTTTGTTTTGGGGAGTTTCTTCCTTCAGTCTCCTCTTCAAGAGATGAAATGCATACTTTACTGGGTTAAGGTCTGGTGAATGACTTGGCCAGTCACTTTTTTTCTTTGATGAAATCCTTTGTTGTGTTGGCAGTATGTTTTGGGTCTGCTGCATGATAAACTTCCTACCAATTAATTTGAATGCATTTCTCTGTAAATTGGCAGACAAAATGTTTCTGTAGACTTCTGAATTCATTCTGCTGCTACCATCATGAGTTACATCATGAATAAATATGAATGAGTCTGTTCCAGAAGCAGCCATGCAAGCACAAGCCAAGACACAGCATCCATGATTCTTCACAGATGAGCTTGTATACTTTGGATCATAAGCAGATCCTTTCTTTTTCCAGACTTTGGCCATTCCATCTCTTTGGTAGCGATGAATCTTGGTTTCAACAGTGCATAAAACTTTCTCCCAGAACTTTTGTTGCTCATCAATGTACTTCCTTGCAAATTCCAATCTGGCCTTCTGATTCTTACTACTGATGAGCGGTTTGCATCTTGTGGTATGGCATCTAGATTTCTGCTCTTGAAGTCTTCTTTGAACAGTGGATTGTGAAACCTTCATCCCTGCACTGTGGAGATTGTTGGTGATGTCACTGACTGTTGTTTTAGGGTTTTTCCTCACAGCTCTCACAATGTTTCTGTCATCAACTGTTGTTGTTTTTCTTGGCTAACCTGTTCTATGTCTGTTGCTCAGTACACCAGGAGTTTACTTTTCAGGACATTCAAAATTATTGTGCTGGCTATGCCCAGTGTTTGTCCAATGGTTCTGATCAATTTGTTTTCTTTTATCAGTTTCAAAATTGCTTATTTTTCTCCCATAGACAGCTTTCTCAACTTCATGTTGGTTTATCCTTTTTAACAAGAAATGCAATCTTTACAGGTGAAACCCAATGCTAAAACCAAGAGTAGTAATTCAGAGCTATTTAATGTTTAAACAATCAATCTAAAAGGCAACACCTGGGCAACAAGAAACACCTGTCAGTCATGTGTTCCAGTAGTTTTGCTCACTTGAAAAATGGGTGGGTTCAAACAAAAGGTGTTATATCCTAAGGTGTTTCACACATCTAAATGTAAATATCAGGAAAGAAAATCTGAAATTCTGAACTCTTGTCTCATATTCATCTTTTGATCTTAAACCCAAATGTCTTCAGTGAACAGCAAAGGAATTGACTTTGCCATTCCAATACTTTTAGCAGGGACTGTATGCATTATGCATATATATATATATATGTATGTATCCAAGTTTCAGTCACTTTCCCACTGCCATAGTGTAGCTTTCCCATGCCTTTTCTATAAATATTTTCATGGTAATTTTTCTGATGAATTATGCTCTATGATGCCAAGAATCAATTCAAGTACAGTACTAGATTAACAATAAGGTCTTGTGATTTTACAGTTGAATTGGCTTGACATAACCATAAGTTCTTGGCTAACAGTTTTTTTTTCTTGCCTGTGGAACTCTCTTTCAGCCTTTCAACTTTGATCTTCAAAAATTTAGATGCAATGTCAGTTGTTATCTTAATTTCTGTTCTTTTATTGCTTTCATTTCTTAATAATGTTTTCTTTTTCTTTTACACTCAGTAAGCCCCTGGGTCTTAGTAGCTTTATTGCTTTGCTTAGGGTGAATTAACTAAAATATATATATGATATATATAAATATATAATGTTGCACATTGAGTGGTGATGTTAATAAAATAATGCCTGATGTAGCAGACCTATAATATATATATATATATATATACACACACACAGTGATTGCCAATGATAATAAAACTCGGAGTTGTACCAAACAGTGAAGAAGAAAATGAATTAGTTGATTGGTTGATTTTATTTAGTGGCATATCAACACCTCTATGGGTTATTTAAAAGCAAAATCTAAATATTTTGTACATAATTTTATGCTTTCAACTACAGATATTTTGTACATAATTTTACATTTTTAGAGTAAATGGTGTGTTTTTTTAGATATATAGTATGTTGATTGTAAAATGTCTTGTTGGTAATTTTACTATAAAAATGTATTTTTTTATCTTTTTTAGTGTTGTATTGATTGTCATTTTGCTATAAAAATGTACTGTTGGTCTTTTTATTATAAAAATGTATTGTTGATTTTTGTTTTGGGGGTTCACGATTTGCCTATAGCTGGGACCCTAACAGGGTGGACCTGGGAACAACAAGAGTTAAGAGGTGGTCCCACACTGCTCAAAGCCTCTAATCTCCGGATCCAAGGCCTTGCTGCCAGATGTAGTTTATCATCAAACCCATGATGATTGTTGTTATTTGTATATATATATATATATATATATATATATATATAATTAACAAAGTTTTATTTTTAATCTGACAGTTTTTTATATTTCAAACATTATTTTTAGTGGATACTCCAAGTAGATAACCCAATTTTTAAATATGGTGTATTTCATCTACCAGCCTGCACATTCCAAAAAACTTAATAAAAAAATGTGTTCTCCAGTAGGGTTTGAACTTGCATCCTCCTTTGTAAGAGTAACTAATGTAAATACTACTTAATATGTTCACTGGCATATAAAAAAGGAAATATTTTATGAGTTAAAAAGATAAAATCATAAAAAATCTGATAAATTATAGTGCTCAGTGCCTAAATAGGGCAGAACATTCTAAAATCATTTTAAAAAAACACCCACAACATTTTAGGCAAGTATTCTTTTATATTCTGAGTTTCAAGGCTTCAAGCACTAGGAATAATCATAGCACTTGAATTGTTGTGTATGCTGTTTTAATATTATCACTTTTATAATATTTCTTATATATACATATATATAGCTATGATGTTGACTGTCCATTTGTTGAACAATGGTGACCATTATTTAGATTTATGCAAGTCTGTATTCCCTATGACTAAATGGTGCCTTTTTCTTTTTAATTCTTCTGTATTCTATGCATTTGTATTCTAGGGTTGAGCACAGGATTAAATGTGACTTTTCAGACCAGCTAACAAGTTTCACACTTTATGCCACACCCTACATTTGTGCTCATGGCTCCTAATGAATGTGTTTTGTACTTGATTGTTTTTATCAAGCACTCTCGTAAACTGTTTTAATACCACTTATAGACTTTTTTTTAATCATTTCACCCCAACCTATCCACCAAGGCACAAGGGGGTTACTGAACTGATTTATTGATTCGATCATTTTCTACAGCTTATCAACATATTGCAGGTTATTTAAAACTAGAAAACATATTTAGATTTTTTTTTTTTGAGATAATAATGGTTTAGTACTACAAGTTTTACTAATTATAACTGGAGGAGAAAATATGGATTCATAACTTTCTCAAGGGTATTTATGCACAAATGAATATAGCAAACCTAACAGGAAGCTAATACCCTTGGGAAAGGTATGAATCCACCTCTTTTCTCCCCAGCTATGGCTAAATAGCAGGATAGACTGGGTTCTATAGCCTTGGATGGCAACTGGTCTACTGCAGGAAGTCATGTATTGAAAGATACATGATTGCTTAAGCATGTATCACTCATGGCACATAACTGACTGAATGGTATCAGTGTTCAGCAATATTTAACAAACGTACCCACAAAAAATGGTGTTTCAAAAGGACAGTTTTTCTCTTGACATCATTAATACTGTATACCCCTTTGGCAATTTTTATTGTTTCAGAAAGCTATTTTTAGAATTTTAATAAAACTCAGACATATGAAACTGGATTTTTATGCATTCTCTTTGTTCCCAAGAACTGAAAGCCAAACATGAAACTTTGACAACAAAACCAAATATATGAACAATTAGCAACCAGGTAATTAAACTGTATTTCATTATTTTTTTTTTTTGTTAATAAGAATAATCTTATAAAAATATGTGAACCAACAGAATCAATGTAATATTTATCATTTACCATTTTATAAATAAATAACTATGAAAACAAATTCTTGTGAACAAGGTGAAAGAAATTTTAAATAAACACATCACAATGAGTAACTAATTATACATTTTGAAAAATGCAGCTTCCAGGAATTTCTTTCATTTGATCTTGGGACATAAATTCACTAAAATATTTTGTGAGATCTGGATTTATACTTTTTTTTTCTCAAGACATAACGACAAAAATGTTAAACATTATTTCTTTATTTATTAGACCATTTATTTATAAGAATAATGTTTAATACTTTTGTTGTCAATTCTCAAGAAAAAAATGAATGCATAAAAATCCACTTTCATATGTTTGGCTTTCATAAAAATTCTGAAAATAACTTTTTCAAACAATAAAAATTCCCAAATGAGCCTACAGTAATAGTGGCATCAAGAAAAAAAATATCTTTTTGACATACTGTTTTTTGCAGGTATATATGTTAAACTTTGCCCAGTTTTATATGTGAAAAAGTGGAAAGATAGTGTGGGGACAAATACAGCCAAGGCAAGTTAGTTTGCAGAGAAATGTAAGCCCTTAAATTAAAATTATGATATCTGATGTATCTAGATGTTATCTTAGACTATCTCATTCAACTTTTTGGCCCTTTTATTTATATTTTTATTATTTTTTATTATCTCCACATTGCATTAATTAATAAAGTAATTTTGGGATGAAAATGGGTATATTGGATGATATTGGATGTAAATTTAATGTAAAAGATTTTGAAATTAATGCACTTCCAGTATATTTTCCCCTTAGAAAATTACTTTCTCTTTTAATCAAAATCATATTAAGTCCTATTATAATGAACAATTAATAATGATAAAAACAAAATCAATTTTATGATAATGAAAGCATTATTTGTTTGAAGAAATCCTTCCAAGAACAAAAGTATCACTAAGAAGATTTTCCATTTTGTCACTCACTTACCCTCTGTTATTCTGATTAATATATTAATACTAACAGACTATTTTTGATTTGAAAATCAAAACAATCCTTGAATAAAAAAACAGTAATGAAAGACAGTTAATTAATGAAATAAACTTTTTTAAAATCAATATGCAAATTAGTTAAACCTGAAGATTGATATTGTCTAGAAGTAAATAGTATCTAATACAGATATTGAGCTTTTAGTGTGTAAATTCCTCCTTGGAGGGATTTTGCATTATTTATCATCTCTCAGTTGTGTCTCTGTCATTGGACAGAGTTCACTCAGGGGGTTCTCTGTCAAAGGACAGAGGGTCAACTGAGGAAAATTATACTGAAGAGGTGCCCAGCCCTGGGGAACAGCTGCCCGAGGCCGCGCCCTCCCATTGCACAAGAGGAAGGGATCGATGCTCACACCGAGGCCAGCGCAACCGACAGGGGGCTGAGGGGAATTTTTGTCCCTGCCTGGGTGCACGTGCCTGGGTCCCCACAGTAATCTGACCTTGTGTCACATCTCATTCTCGTGGGGGAATGAGTAAACACCGTGTAAATTCCTCCTTGGAAGGGTGTATGCATTTGGATACTTACCGGTCACTGTGCTGGTGGTATCACAGCTATGACTAGCTTGGACCAGCTATGACAAGCCAAGATCAGCTATGACCAGCTTAGACCAGCGGCCTGAATGAAAACACTTGGGTATCCACATTAAAAACTGACCTTGTGTCACAACCTGGCAGTGGAGGGGGTGTCAAGTAAATACTGTGTAAATTCCCCTTTGTGTGTCTGTACTCAGAGGTGACACCATCAAAGGACAGACGCAACTGAGGAAAATTATGCTGATAGGTGCTGGCTCTGGAGAACAGCTGCCTGTGGGTTCACCCTCTCATTGCACTAGAGAGAAGGATCGATGCAAGCACTGAGGCCAGTGTATCCAACGATTGTAGGGGCTCAGAAATTTTTGTTCCTCCCCACATTAAACCAACTTTGTGTCAATATCTGACCTCATGATTGTCGAGTAAATACAAATTACTATAATGTAGTTTGTAACACGTTTATTTATCATCTCTCGGTTGCATCTCTATCTTTGGGCAGAGTGCACTCAGGAGCAGCTCTGTCAAAGGACAGAGTCGCAACTTATATTATAAATTATACTGAGAGGTGCCGGTCCTGGGGAATGGCTGCGTGAGGCCGTGCTCTCTCATTGCCCTAGAGAGAGGGATCGGTGCACACACCAAGGCCAGCACAACTAACAGTTGCAGGGGCTTGCGGAATTTTTGTTCCTAGCCCGGATGTACGTGCCCAGGCTCTCAACATTAAACTGATCTCGTCTCACAATATGACTTTGTGGGGGGTTAAGTAAGTAAAAAAAAATTACTATATAGTAAAGATGGGGTTTTTAATCTCAGAATTTGTTGGAGAATTGAGCTCCAATTTCGCATTTACTCATATAGATTCCATAATAATAGGTTTTACTTAATTAGCAATTATATTTCTCTAACACTTCAAATGTTGAATATATAACTATTTCTATTTTCCCATCTTTACACTATATTAATTTTATCTTATAAATTGTCTACTGTTCTGTCACCCATGAAATAAAAATAATTGTTTTTACGGAAAATAAGGATCTATGTATATCAAATCATCTTTAGATTAAGTGGCAGTGAAGAATTATCATTGAACTTTTAAAAGGTAAGCTTAAACATTAATTCAGTACTTAAATGCAGTGATTAATTTTGAGTTCTTCTATAGTTTATGTTTATTGATGCCTATCACATCTACTCCTCTCTAGCTAATGTGATGATGGCAAAACCAAGAGTTCTCCACATGAGCTAGATTAAATGTTGCCTGATAGGGTGGCTTTTAAGCTAGCTTAAAATTTTAACTAGTTGTAATTTTGGATACAAAAGGTAAATAAGAGTTACTCCCTTTGAACCATGAAAGCAATGATAATGGCTAGTGTAATATATTAATATATATTTTTTAACCTTGCATAATCTGGCAACACTGAATCTGAGCTCAATGAAAATTGTTCCTGGCACCTAACTTTTTAGAGTGGAGGAGTTCCTTGGACACACACACACACACACTCTACCTTATTTATAAGATATCATATCTTTCATCTGTAGCTAGATATAGACAGTATGGACATAGGGATCAAGTGCACTTGGTCAGAAGATCACATTGAGGCATTAAACTGACAGTCACCATGCAGTGTTGATCTTTATCTCTACACTATCAATAAATGCTTCATCTCCAATAGTGAACACTCTTCCTCTATAAATACAGCAAATTCTAAACAATATATATTTAAGTGTTCTGGTCATCTGACAATAGCAGTAGCATGAAACTTGAGTAAAGAACTGAACTTTGTCTCTTTTTGAGTAGTGCTGCAAAGAAGTGTATTTACTCTGTCTTGCTCATTTAGACATAGACTCTTTTATTGTTTTGGTAGATATCTGATTTTTTCTTAGTTAATGTTCTCTTTTGTTTTTTTGGCTTTGTTTTTTATTTTAATTTTTTTGGTCATTTGGCAAGGTTTGTGTTGGTTTTGCTAATAATTTGGTTTGTTATATATATATATATATATATATTCTAATAATTTTCAGACAAGAAATGTCTATTAAGATCCACATATTTTGAAATATAGATAAAAGTTTCACATGTGAAATCTTCTAAGATTGAGGATTTAGCAAAACCCTCCTAGCATTGGTAAACTAATAAAGAGATGAAAAAGATAATTCATATGTGCAATCATTTATATATATGTATATATATATATATATATATATATATATACACACACACAACTTGAAGTCCTAACAGATGAAACACATCACAAAAATCTTTACAATTTATCATACATCTTTTCTTTCAAAACTGTTCTTGATATAAAAAATATATATATAAATTTATATATCAATATCCCATCTTTCTATAACAACCGTAATTTTATATATATGTAACATATATATATATAATCACAGTTGTTATAGAAAGATTTGAGAAAAGTCTTTATCCAGCAGTGGACTAGCAATGGCTGAGGATTTGTGTGTGTGGCCTTTAAGATATTAGATGTAGATATAAAGAACATTCTTTCTGCTATTTAGATTCAATACCTTAAATTTTCATTTAAAGAATGTACCTAATTCACCTCAGCAATCTATTTCCCAGAACATGAAGGTTTTTCTCTTGTATTTGTGTGTGTGTGTTTGTGTGATTACATTTACAGAAATCTTGGCTCTGTTAATAGTTTCAAAAATTACATGAACAGCTTTGAAAAGCATCATATAAAGATTTTATGCAAAAACAATTTAAAACAACTTAGAAATGTTTTTCCTAATCTTATGTTTCCGAAATTCTTTGTTCATTTTCTGATGACAATATGCTACTCTGCTGATGCATATGAACTATTATCTTGTTTTGTAGCAAACAATTGTTTCTGGCTGGAACCACATGGAATTTCTTTTTTGTCAATCATTGACTTGTAAATCACTGTGACTGCCAAGGTTAATCTGAGGTTTTTCTCACTCCTTTCATGTCACTTAGAGTGAAATCCTCATTTGTTTAAACATGTTTGATTTAAATGATTGCACTTTATACAAATATATATATATATATATATATATATATATATATGATTGCACATACAAATTATCAAATTATAAAGAGATAAAAATCTCTTTATTAGTTTACCAATGTTATGAGGATTTTGCTAAATCCTCAGTCTTAGATTTCCCATGTGGATCTTTATCTATATTCCAAAATATGTGGATCTTAATAGACATTTCTTCTTTGAGGATTATTAGAAGATATATAGTGTCATCCACAGACTGGCTAGATGTTCGATTGCTTCAAGCCTGGATTGAAACGTAACCAATTTGACTCAGTCAGATATCTTACCCCTAGGCCATCACCGCACAGGAGAAGGGAAATTTTAATGTTTTTTCTGTACGAAATACGCCAGCGGCTTGGAGAACTCAATTCATACTTGAAGACTATATATATATATTTGATAAAGTGGAATAAGTTTTCATGTGACATGTTTCATCTTTTAGGATTTTAGTGGATTAAATTTATGTTGAGACTACTACACATGTGTATGAGTGAGGGATTCTGGGAATTTTAAATTTAATTTTTTTTTTTTAATTTAGCTGATTTCATTTAAATTCTTTCTCTTTTCATACCTTTTGTTGTTTCATATCCCACACTGTGGTTATGGAAGTTCTGCCAGAAATGGTGAAATGTTATAAGTACTAGGGCACAAATTTACTGTCAATCTCATATATATATATATATATATATATATATATATATATATATATATAATGATATATAATTTTGTATAATTTTATATAGTTAATAAACAGTATTTAGAAAAATCATATGACAAATTGGGAAAAAGTTTTTGTGATGCATTTCATTAGATAAAATCCTAATGAATGAAATTCATCACAAAAACTTTTCCCCAATTTGTCATAATTTTTTTTCTAAATATATATATAATTTTTATGAAATGAATTAAATCCAACATATTTTAATTTGTTTTGCTTAAACGTTATTTTAGATGGATACTCATATTCGCATAAATGCTCTGTTTATTTAATTAAATAGTATATTTATTTAATTACATTTACCAGTCTGAATATTCAAGAAATCTTGTCAGAAAATATGTGTTTATCACCAGGATTTGAACCTGCATCCCCTCTGGGGTACTGTCATTAGATCTAACATGCTTAAATGATTCGGCTATGTAGGACTTTATTTAACCAAAGTCCTACATGGCTGAATTTGTTAAGCACTCCACACACATCAATATACATCTGAAGGCTGGAGGGCAGAACAGACAAAATTTTGTGATAATAATAATAAAGCTGAGGAAAATAGTTCAAATGTTAATGGTATAAACACAATTTCTGTTGAGGTTTTTCAAAAACTGGACTAGGGCATTAAAAAAAAAAAATTTTGAAGTTAGATTTATACAGAAATCTTTCTCTAATGTATGCACATGTTTGGACATATTTCTAACAGTGCTGAAGGCCAACTTACTAAAGTATGTACTGCGAACATTCATCCTAGATTGCTATTGTTGGTTCCCCTTATGTAGCTTTAAACAAAACT
Organism: Acanthosepion pharaonis; assembly: GCA_903632075.3. Taxonomy (NCBI): domain Eukaryota; kingdom Metazoa; phylum Mollusca; class Cephalopoda; order Sepiida; family Sepiidae; genus Acanthosepion; species Acanthosepion pharaonis. Next base: position 3,357,405 of record CAHIKZ030005532.1, read on the forward strand.
TGTGTCAGCCTTGTGGACTGGCACTACAGAATCACAAACAAAAATCTTTATTAAATAAGAGAAACCACTTTAATTTTTTAAAATTTAAATGCAATATCAATTGCTATCTACAATCATCTTGATTACACTTTTCTCTTTCCACTCATTAGTAATGTTTCTGTTTCTCATTCTTCCACACTCAGTAACTTATTGTGTCTTAGTGGCTTTAGTGCCTTGCATAGAGTGAAATCAATTCAAAAAAACAGAACATGACTTGAGGATTTTCAACAATAGCAACAACTAAAATGAATAGATCATGTAACTCAAAGATAAAATAAGAACATAATCAAGATGTTGACATTCCACACTACTTCAAACAAAAAGTTTGGAATGAAGCCCCCATCAATACTGGAAAGAGCAATAACAGTGAACTTGATAAACCTATTTTTCTGAATAATTGTTTAAACCAAAAGTAGTATTAGCTGTTCATATAATGACTGCTGAATGTTTTTTATAAGAACATGGCTAATACTACTATTAGAGATGAAGGGATCTCAGCCTAATGGCCAGGGAGTGAAGAAAAGCATAACTCCGGTATCGCTGACTTTTTGGTCAATGAATGCCAAATGTTTTCTCATTATTTGCAATCAGTTTCTGCAGATTCTCTGTCCTGTTTTTAGGTGAATGGTTTTTGGTTGCTTCTGACTATTCTTGTCTCTCTGGAAGAAAATCCAATCAAGGATTCCCTGATATGTTCTCTATGCAAACACTTTTTTCTTTTTTGTATCATGCTTTTGATTCTTGAAGAGCATAATAGGTTTGCTTTATTTCTAAGAATGAGCATAATGGCGAGTTTCCGGGTTGAGATCTACCTGTAAGCATCCACAGTTACAAGTCACTTGCCACAGCACCTTTCAAGTGGACTCTAGAACCACTTCTATAAATGAATAGTACTTGTGATAAGCATATTGCGTTGAGTGGGTTATTCAACATGATTGTGTGTGTGGTGTGGGGTCATGCCAGGTGATCTGAGTGATCCTAAAAAATAGTCCTTGAATATCACAAAAGCTGAGTGCTGAGTCAAGCCAATATTATTATGGCACAGATTGGATTTAATTGGTATAAAATAACTGGGCTGGTGTTGACTACAATTTTAATGAGACTATAGAAGTAATATCAATAATAAAAAAAAAAAAATGACAACAAATTTTTGTGTGATTCATATTTCAAAAAAATGTCTTAACACTTTCACTGCTGCATTGTTATAACATTGTTGCCTGGCTGTGCTGGTTGATTTTGATAAAAATAGGAAACTACGATTTACTAGAAATAAATGATTATAAATGTGCTGACAGCATTTTCTCGTGAGCACTGCCATTTTGGCTTTGATTGGATGCTCTAAATGAAATTTATTTGCCCATTTTTTTTCTTGTGTATTTAACACCTGTATTTTTATTGCATTGTTGCCTGGCTGTACTGGCCAATTTTTGGAAAATAGGAAATTGTCATTTATGGGAAATGGATTACTATAAAGATGCTGACTGGAATTTCTTATGAGTACCACCAATTTGGTTTTGATCAGATACTCTGCAGTACAGACTGAGCTAAGCATCCCCACAACACACAATAAAAATATATATAAGTCCAAGTGAGTTTATAACATGAAAGGGACCAACATTTCACAGTATCTTGAAAACACACACATACATACACATACACACATGTGTATGTGTATTTGAGCAAGCAATCCGTTTTTTAAACAGGTTTCATTGAAAACTTACAAAGCACTGCAGTTAAGCTTTTATTGTATTTTTCTTGCATGCAGATAAGAGATTTCTTTTTTGGATATAGTGTGTAAGAATTGTTCAAACGATCTGTGAATTCCCATTCCAATATTTTCCCAAGTAACCTAAACAATTCAGTTTTTCGCTTTAAGAATAATAATTCATTCCAAGAATTTGTGGGATTTCCTACATTTTTGTTACAATATTGGATTAGATACTTTGCAGTGATAGAACAATAAAGAAAAATATTTACTAAAAATGAAGAAAAAAAAATGGAACAGTTCCTCTGCAAGAATAACCATAAGACCAATCTTTTTTCAATCTGTTTTTCCTGTTATAAAGTAAATGAGTTTTAGCCTCCTCATCCCCAGAGGTATTCTGTGATAAGAAACAGAAAATGTATACGATTCAAATAGTACCATATAAATGAAAAAAATTCACATTAAATGGTAACTACATGGTCCAAAGACATTGATTCTTAATCATTTTACTGCTATTTCTTCAAACTTTTATTTTAAGGAAATAGCATGTAGAACAAAAAAATATTAACCAATTTTAGAATTTTTGCAATTGGGAAAGCATTGGACTGAGGACCAGTTAAGATTGTAATTTCATCAGACCAACATTTTACAAACTTGAAAGAAGGAAAAATATTTTAATAAATCAAAGTAGAGTTATAATAATATTTACTTTGATTAATGCAAATTTTAAATAGTTTTGTTTTTAATTACTAAATTATTAGTAATTTCAAATTTATATCATTCCATATTATTTCTGAGATTAACTTATAAAAACTTTTCTTTTTTTGCATGTTGATAAGTTGCAAGCAAATGAAAGAAAATAAAACTTGTCTCAAGATGTGAGAAAATTTAAAAATAATTAATTTTCTCAGTTTTGTTTTTGATGATTTTTTTAAGTGAACTTTAGGCAATTATTTAACTAATATTCATTAAGATCTTTTGAAGTTTTTTTTTGCTTTTCTATTCTCACAGAAAATTCCTTTTGTCATTTGAGTTTTCTTTTACATATATATAATCATCACATTGTTTTCTTGAAATAATAGTAAGAATTGTCTATTTTGGTAGAATAAATCAGAAGGAAAGCACAAATTACCTTACAATTTAGTTCATATTCTCCTGACATCAGTTCAAACTAGAATCTTTTTTTTTTGTCTGTATCTAAACTAATTCTAAAATATATAACTTTTGAAAGTGAAAATTACACTAAAATATGTTGGAAAATTTCCAGGTCTTCATCTAGAAGTATGAGAATAAAAACTTTAAGTAAATTATTAAAATACACTTTTAAATGCCAAATCTAGATGCGTTGTCAGTGTTGTTGCTCCCATGTCACTAGAAGTTTCAGGTCTAAATAAACAACAGACTTCTTTGATGGGCGACCGGACCGAATATATTCAATGTTTGGCCTGCACCTAGAACAAAATCTGCCACTAGCTTTAGGATGTGCATTATATAAGTTTCCCCAGTAAACAACAACCAATCAAGACTTCACTTGGGCTATTCAAAGTTATAAATTAGGTATGCATAGTTGTAGTGATCTTCCTACATGTGGCCAAGATAGGGTGTTTTTTTTTGAAGAATAGAAGAAAACCTCCTCTTTTAACTTCTATAAAATAACTTATTTGTTTGTTTTTTTCTTTTTTATTTTTATTCTTATTTTCTTTTCTTTTCTAAACTACACTTAATAAAATATACAATAGAGTGATTAAAATGACAGACTGTTTACAACTTTAAAAATAATCACAATATATGGAAAAAAAGGCCAGGAAGATATTGGATATGGGTTAAAAAGTCCCCGAAGCTATATATCAAATTGAGTGGTGTGTATTTTTACTTGTTTATTGTTAGGTAATAAATATCTTTCTATAATTTCTATCTCCCATAATAGCTCTTACATTTAGTGTATGAAATATATATGCAAATGTAACAACTATTATGGGACATATGTAGTATTTTACTATTTTAGATCACTGTAAAAGTTTATAAATGATTTAAAAAAATTAAAAATAACATTTAATATACTCACAAAAAACATTTATTAGTCAAGTACATAGTCTCCATTGTTTTTAAAAAATGCCTTCCATTTTTCTACAAGCTTGTTGATGCCATATTTGTAGAAACTTTTCTAGGTCATTACAGGATAAAAGCTTTTCCCAAATGCTTTTCTGGCAACCATGACTGCCCACCTCAGCCATGTATTACCAGCAAATTCCTGTATTCTTCTTTCTGATCTTTGCTATCAACTTGTTACCAATTGACCAATATAAACCTTCCTCTTCAGCTGTCATCTCAACACTCGATGCACATTATGAACCTATCACTACAACTCTATTCTCTTTTCCTTTTCAATCAATATCACCCCAAGCAAGGCAATACAGCCACTAGCACATAAGTGGTTACAGTGTGTGGAGGAATTACGAAAAGAAACATTAGTAGTGAGGAGAAAGAGAAAAGAGCAATCAGGAGGACAGTAGATAGCAATTGACATTACATTTAAATTTCTATTATTCAGACTATTGTCCTCATTTTGTTGCCATATTTATTACAACATTTCGGCCGTTGTATGCTCCGGCCTTCTTCAGGTGGTTGGAATGTTGAAATGAACCCCTTATTTCACTCACTGGAGTAGACTGTTCTAGTTCCACGTGCCATGTTTAATGGATGTCAGTTATCAGTTATCTCCTGCTAATTTCCCTCTGAAAGTTCTCCACTGCCTTAACCAAATATTGAACTCACACTCTTTGGGTCCTGTCACTGGACCTAACCAACTTTCTGAGCTTTGAATCTAAATTATCCTTTTTAAATTGTTGTTGGAAATGTGTTTATAATAGTTGAAGTTGTAAAAAGTTGTGCATTCAAGAAATTCCTATTAAATAATTCTATTAGGTGACCGTGATTCTTTGTATGTTTTCTAACAGCATTACCATTAGGCTCAGTTTTGATATATTTTCTTTGAATCACACTACCTTACCTTTCATGTAACTGGATTTTTTAATAACGCCTTAAGTCGGAAAATGATCTATATTCATGTGGTAAATCATTTGTATTAGAACACAAACTACAATCTTAATACTTACACTATTTTCATTGTTTGGACTGTTGTCTTATTGTCATATTCACGATGTTTCAGCTGTTGTATGCTCTAGTCTTCTTCAGGTACTATATGTTAGAATTTTGAACTGAACCCTTTATTCAGTTCACTGGGGTAGATTGTTCTAGTTCCATGTGCCATGCTTTTTATAGATATCTCAGTTTCAATTATTTCCCTTTACTATTTCCAAATTTTTGTTCACTTCTGCTGTGGCCAGGTATTGAACTCACAACTCTTTGGATCAAGACACTGGATTACTTCAACCAATGCTTTTTGTTGTGAATTCAATGTAAATAGTGTAAATAGTTACAATACTTCCTCTCAGAAATATAGAAGAACCTTAATACTTAATTTCAATAAACTTTTAATTTATATTATTAACTTTATATATTAAATAAACTTATTATTTTATCTAAATAACTTAATTTAACTTCATAGCTTGATCAGACTACCATTCAGTGGATTCCATCTTCAATGAAATTGTGAAGAATCTAGTTATTTCTATGCACTGAGAATATTCAAAACACTTTTAGAAAAAAATCTAGAATTGAACTCTTGTCTCTCAATCACATGCCATCTAGCATTGAAATATTCATATTCAACATTAAATGGACAATAATTTGCAATTTTTTCTAGGTAACTACCATATACTTAGAATATTCAACACAATTCTAGGACAATCCATGATGTAAATATGGTCTATCAACCAAGTTCCATCTTGTGTTGAAATTGTGAAGTTCAGCATGAGATAATTAATGATTTGCAATATGCTCTTAAGGTGTCACTTCTTGTCATTGTGACTATAATGTCACTATATTGGATTCCAGTTGCCTGTATTTGTTACAATTAAAAAAAAAATCCCATGGGATACCCATGGGAACTAACTCTGGTATACAATTTGGGAATCGCTACAATTGATCATTAATTCACTCATGTGTTAACAACATTCCTTTACAAAGAAAATTGATCATTTTTTTGTTATCATCTTTGTGGCAAAAATGACATTCATTTCATGTGCCGCTTCCATTCTTTACAGGAAAAAATGTCTGGAATGTCTTTCATGTTTGTTATTTAAGATTATGCTTGTTAATATCATCTTTGCAAAACTCTTTAAGAACATCTTGATTTGGTGCCAGGAACATCCGGAGAAATTTCCCGTTTGTGCTTGTTACTGAATGTGTTGATTTTACATTACCAACCTATAAGAAATTATATACATTGGTCTGTTTCTTTCTTTTCTTTTCTTTGTCAAGTCCCTTCAAGAAGTAGGCATTCATGGCTCTCCATAACTTCTTGTCTTTGTTACTCTAAGATAACTTTTGAACCTTTATGATCTCTCCCTGTTCTTGTTCTGCAACTCATTAAGTAGGTTACTCATCTTTTCCTACTGCTTCTCTTGCATTCAGTATACCCTAGAGGTGTTAGATTCTCCAGGCCCTCTTTTCTCATTATGTTTCAGAGATTTCAGCTGTCTTATTTTGATTATAAGAATGGCTGCATTAGAAGTCTTTGAGAAGCTGGATGGTCATTTCAGATAATTTGCACATGTTGGGTATAATGTGTTGGTGGTACTCAAATGTTACCAAAAATGGTCAAAAGAACATTCCAATATTCATAGAAAAGGTTCTGGACTCCTATATATATATATATATATATATATATATATATATATATATATATATATATATATATATATATACTACAAACACTTACTATGATCAATAATGTTGATGTAAGATATAAGAGCAACAGTAGTAGGATATATGGCATTAACAAGAAAATATGGCTCCTGGAGTGTCAACATAAACCTTTGGAAACCAGTTACTTGCAGTAGGACTACAGTCACACCTGCTTCTAACCAGACTTTCACTTATGAAATAACATCATGTACATCTCCAGTGGTGTCACAAGAGGGTCACACAGGAGACTGAATAGTGTTTTGTAGTATTCACTAATGAGAGCATGTAATGCCTTCATGCAGACAACGGTCATTTATTGTAACATAGTGTTATAGAATGCAGCGGTTAGGTTAAGATGATCTGTGATTGGTCAGAATAACTTGTGGGTATGTATTCTGACAGGGGTTGCCTTTGCCTAAGTTTTGGATATAAGTCCAAAATGGTACAAAGTCAACAGAGAGCCACAGGAAATTTGAAGCAATGCTATGTGAGTTTGATAGACAGGCTAAGACCACACGCAGAAGGGAGCTAAGCCAGCAAACGGCATGTGTTCCCTTGAAGTTCTGTTGCCTCCTAGAATCTATGCTGTCATGTTTGACCCTCTACCCTAATAAAATGAAAAAGAAAAAGAAAGTGTCTTTTGTTGATATAATCTATACAGTGGCACTTGGGTCTGACCGGTTGAAGCCAGTGGTGACACAGAAATGCAACAGTTGATGTAGGGAGTAACATCTTCCATTGTGTATTTATACACAAGACAAAAGAGCTGGTATCATGATGTGGGATGCCATATGTTACAGCTCTTGCTTACCTTTGATGTTTGTGGAGGGAATGCTGAACAGTGCTATTTACATTCAAAACATTGTTCAACCTATTCTGCTGCTATTCCTGACAAAAGAATGCAATCAGCAGAATAATATGTACCTAATTTACCATACGCACAAGATATTTCATGACTTTTCTGATCAACAGAATTGCTAGAACTGTGATCAGATGCAACAGATCTAAAGATATAGAATAACATATTGTAAGATGGCATTTGCCATCTGTACAATTGTATTCATGCAAGAGTACATGTGTGTTAACACCCAAATGGATATACTGTGGATTAGTATGGTTTTGTCTACTGCTGATACATACCTTATTTTTTAAGCTGTGCATTTATTTTTTATATGTGGTTATTTACTGTAATCTTACTACATAAACTGTACAGAATATATATATATATATATAATGAAAAACAGACCACTTTAAGGTACCATTACAATAATTTATTTCACCAAAATCCATTTTAAGGGACTCCGGATCATCAGGTAACACTTCCAGCAATGAAATGAAAGGAAAAATGGCATTAGAAATTGATAGGTAGTGTAATTTTTGTAATTTAACAGGGGGGGGGGGTTGAGAGTGGCAGTTACAGAGACAAGATAGAGTATAGGGAGGGGTTAATTTCATCCTCCTTGGAATTACCCATTCGGTTTACCAAGTTCTTCATAACTTATATATATATAATATATATATATATAAAACAGAGGATGTCTGTGTGTCTGTCTGATACCTTTTCACTCGAGATCCATCCAACCAATTTTGACAAAACTTGGCACATGCATTGTACAATGTAAGTGATAAGTTCTTAGCATAAAAAATTGATAATTGATAAAGCCGATCAAAAATCGATAATTTCAACTTTTTCCTCTGATTTCCTTCAAACTCACTAAGTAGGTTATTTACATCATGATATTGTTGAGCTCATCATGAGCAACAATACCTCATTTTTATTTCTATGCCACTGCATTTAGCGAAAAACTGAAAAATGAAAAATTGATTTCAGCACAAATCTTAAACTAAAAACTCCCTCAATTTTCAAGCAATCTAATACAAATTTCACTCAATTGTAGCCAACAATAAGTTGATTGTTTAACAGTCATTTAACTTGATAATTGAGTCCACCCATATGGTGAAAATCAGCATAAATAGTGAAAAATGGTGATTTTTACTGGTTTCCTTCTTATTTTTTGTTGAGCTTTCAACCAATTTTCATCAAATTTAACAATTGCTTTATAAATGTATGCTCTTGGTAGCACACTGACAAATTGAATTTCAAAAACTTAAAAATAATTGTGGTCTGAAGTGGGTCTTCATGTTGCCTGTTTTACTCCTTCATGTCCTCGGCTAGCTTCAATTGAATAAATACAGACTACTTCTGTTATATGTTGCATGAATTCAAAATGTTTTTTAATGAAAGTACTTTAAAATAATTGAAGAAGGTAGACGCTGCTACATCTAAACTTGATGCTGTTTTTGCTCCATTCTAATTGATTGCTTTTTCTGATTGACTGATTCTTTTTGGGGCATAGTGTGTATTAACTATTCTAATGATCTGTGGATCTGAACACTTTTGGGTAATCTATTAGCCATTATTAAGGATATTTTTTTGTTTGTCTAAATATGTAAATTTTTTTTATAGCAATAAGAATGTTTTAATTTCCAAACACAGTTAACAAATTATGGCCATGGTCATAATTGGTATTATTGAGAGTTGTTTTTTTATTTTTTATGCTTCCATTATTTTTAAGCATAAAATAATATAAATTATCTTGTTCGCAGATCAGTGATGAGTTGATGATGAGTAATGAGTTGAACAGACCTGTGTGTGTGTGGATTTGATAGTGAGAAGATCGTTGCACGGGGACAATCCAACTCTCTTGACCTGGGAAGTCTTGATCCATTGGCATAGGGAACTGTTATGATGGGAGACTGCAAGGCTGTAGTGCATCAGGACTTCTTTAGGTGTCATGTCCATGCTCTAGGGTGTTCCACAACACTTGCTACCACCGCTTTCACAATTGTTGGATCCACAGATGATCTCTTCCTCTTGTTTTGCCAGGAGTTAGTCTTTGCATGCAGTAGGGCTGACACAGCCCAAGCCTAACTCACGGGGGGTTTTAGGCCCATCAGCTACCCTCACCTGGTTTGGCCACCCTGCCAAAGCCATTGCATGGGGGGGGCACTGTTGATGGGATAGCTTCTAGGAGCCACAGGTGAGAGCTGAGGACCAGTGGCAGACAAGCTTCCCTGAAAAGGAAATTGCAAACCTCCCTGCTAAAGGTACTACCTTTCCCTGACACCCCATAACCCTCAATATAATATATAAATAATAACAAATATATATATTTCATTGAACTTAACCACATGCAATAACTCTTTACTGTCAACTAGAGTTTTGGAAAAGATCAACATTGTATATCAGTTTAAATATCTTTGGGAGATTATATCTCTGACAAAAAACTAAGTACCTATGTTGGTTTGATGACCACAACATTATCAAGATTACACTATATTTGTTAGATACAAGTTCTGTTGCATGACATTTCAAAACACATTCCTGTTTACTTTCACAATACATGAAAATACTTGTTGACAACACCAATATACTACAACATAAACATAATAAACAAAAACTTCAACTTCTTGAGGCTTTCTCTATATCAAAAGCAACCAATCAACTAATTTATTATGAGTATAGCAGCAATGTTTTAAAATGCATTTTACCAACACTTACTACCATTTTGCATTTCTACCATCTCTGGTTAGCTTCCTTATATTGGTACACTTGCAAAAAAGTATCATAGCTATAAAAAGATAAATTTAAAAATAATCATAACGGCATGTTCACATGTGTTTTTAAAAATCACCATCAAAATGACCACAGTTACAATAAGTTTGTCATTGCATTTCACCCCGAGGATGATCTCACAGGAGATTGAAAGTACTTGGGTTAACAAAAACTACAGTTCCTTCCTTGATGAATTTCAATGTAAAATCAAGAAGATAATTAGAAACCTAGAAAGAATTATTATAAAGATAAATAGACATATGTCTGTATTATTCAATGAAACATGTTTGAATGAAGATATGCTGCATATATATATATATATATATATATATATATATATATATTTATTGGTCACATGACTACATGCTCTATTAGAATCCATTTAAACACGCATAAACTTACCAAACTCCATCTGAAACATACTAGTAGAAAATACAAACATTATAACCTCATCCACATGTAAAAAAAGATTAAAAATAATGGAAGCCTTAATAAAAAAGAAAAAGCCAATACTTAATAATATTAACTATGAACACAGCCACAATGTGCTGACTGTGTTCAGAAAATAAAACATCCCTATAACTCTAAAAACATACACACAACCCAAATAAACTGAAAAAATAAAATCATTCTTGATAATGGCTAAAAGTATAGCCGAAAGTGCTCAGAATTATAGAACATTTGGACAGTTTCTACACACTCTGTATCCAAAAAAGGAAACACTTGTTCAAATACAAGAAAAATTAAATAAAATGCTTAATCATAGTATCTTGTCTGTCGTCTTTAATGAAACATATATATATATGTGTGTGTATGTGTGTGCGTACATATAAAGAGTAAAAACAGAATCAAAAGTAAAGACCTGTTTATTGTTTATATCCAATATAACCTGTCTATGATTAGTGATCAAATATCAAAGGTAAAAGAGAAATAAAACTGGCAGCAACTGCACTGAAACTTCAATAAGCCAATTGTTAGAATTTCATATATCTTGTTATTTTTATTAGGCAAAGACAATATTTTCACAGTCAAAACCTTTTCAATGTGATTGTTGTTCTGTTGCAAGCATAAATAAACAGAAATTAAGAATAGCATGGATTTACTTAGAAACTGACCTTGTTGCATGTCTCTGTAACAGTACTGGGGGTTAGTGTTCAAACCTTGATTAAAAATCAGGATTTGGAATAATTGTCAAAGTAGGCAGCCATATTGACATACCACATTCTTCTTAATTCCAACGGATGCTATTACATCACTTTCACACAAATGACTTTGGGAACAGTATGAATCTATTTCTTCTCCCTCCAACCATGGGTTAAATAGCAGAGTAGAGTGGGTATTCTGGTGGCAACAAGAGAATGAAAACTCTGAATTTTAAGTGTAAAGTATGCAATAAGAAACTGTGATTTGAAAGCTTAAAATAAAAAAAAATGAAGTCAAGAGTGGGTGTATCATTGTGAAGCAAGTGCAATTTGGTAGTTTGCATCTCTTCTGCTTCTCCCAGGATATCTCTTGTCCTTCCTTATTCTCAAACCTCCTTATTGTCAAGTTCACTGAAACAAAATAATTTTTGGTAAAGTTTTATAGTTCTTCTTCCTTCCCAAAATTTGTCTTTTTCCCCATTTTGCCATAATGTCTCACTATAAAAGAAATCACTTGTTGCTGCTTCTTCTTCCCCCACCATGAGGTAAGCAGCATTTCATTCTTTCTTCTTCCTTTCATTCAAGCTACAAAACCACTCCACAATCTTTCTCAATAATGCATAGTAATTCATAGATTATAAAGAAGAGGAATATGTGGAGAGCCAGTTGCACTTACTTGGTTTTATATCAGATTAAGTTAGGCTCAGTAAATATCAATTGAGAGAAGGACAAAATTAAGACAAATGTTCTTAGAGTGTTACAATTTTAAATGATTTCTTATATATATATATATATATATATATATACACAAAGGAAATCATATATACAAAGGAAAGGAAAGAATGTTTTTTTCACAAGAAATTTTATTTTTCTTAAGTTTTTGAAAGTTATAGAAAATTGTGATTGGTAACATGATTATAAACTCATACTTTGATAAAGTATTTTTGGAAAACCTGGATTAAAAATAAATAGTTTTTAATATTTTTTATGTAAATTCTCAAGAACAAAAAAAATGTATAAATTCACTTTCATCAGATGTTTAGATTTTATTATATTTCTAATCATCACTTTTTAAAACAATGAACATTGCCAAAGAGTGAAGGTAGTTAAAATAAAATCTGTGTCATAGGAAAAACCATCCTTTTGATACTGTTTTTTTTTTGTGACTATGAAGGTCCATGTTTGCCCTGTTTTTTTATTTATTTATCCCTTGTGTTCTTCAATTTGCACAGATGCTTTGACAGATGTTGTTGGTAATTAGTACAATTCTTTTCTTGCTTGTCCTAAACTCCCATCTGTAAATCATTCTTCATTTGATTAATTACTGTCTGAATTTCTGGGATGAGGAGTTTTCATTATTTACACTATTTATATTTGGCCAATTGTTCTTTATCTTTATCATAAAGTTTTGGTGATTGAGCTGGAGGAAGACTGTCAGACAAAACATTGTCATAACAAAAACAAAGATGAGGACAATAGTCTGAATATAAATAGTGTAAATAATTCATCAGATTATTCAAAACCATCAAGTCAGCCATATTTCAATATCTCTGCAGGGCAGTTACAAATGCTTATGGTTGGGTAGTGTTTGGTATCTTGCAAGGCATTATCAAGTGTATCCTCATTTTATCCTCTATAAATGGAGCCTTATGTCAAACATGGAAGGAAATTAGAGTTATGTTTCTGCTTTTCTTAGTGGTGATTGTGAGTTGGGAAGTTTTAAATTATTGGAAAAAATAAGTTTTTAGATTGTCAAGGTCATACATGTCTATATGTTTAATTCAAAATTTAAGTCTGGAACTATTTTCTATTTTCCATCTTAAATAAGAACAACATCCTTAAGCAATTACTTTGAATATCTTTTATACTTTCAGTTAAAAACATTTGGTGGGGAAAAAGTCATCATTATCATGCTTACTCAAGCAGAAAACAAAAATGCAGACATTGTTTTAATATTGGGAACATTTGGATTTTTATTGTCTGAGTGAGACTAATTGCTTGTATATTAAGTAAGAGGTTGAACAGGTGGTAGTAAACAGTTAATTATTTGGAATTAATTTCCCCTTGATGAGATAAATGTCCTCTGGCTAATATTTACCTTCTGTTTTTGTTATTCTTAATTACTTTGATAATTGTCTGTATCTGACATTGAGAAGTAATGGGGAAGAGAATTAAAACACATCTCCCTCTTTATCATCTTATCTCTCTGGATCAGTATATTTTTATCTCTCTGTACCTTTCCATCAAGACAACAAATCAGAATCTAATGCCTTCTCTTTTTTTTTTTTTCTTCATCTCTGTCAGGCATTTCCTCTTAAAAGCAATCTCTCCTTCCATATCTGTGCTTTGGTAGCTGACTTTATTTTGTTTCTTCAAACATTTGACACTTTCTTTTTTATTTTATCTCTCTCTCTCATTCAATGAGTCCGTTCTTATCTATCTCGTCAATTAATTCACCATTGTATGAGGTCTATCTGGAAAATATCCAACTATTTAAAATATCTTGAGAATTTTCAGTATTGATATATTTGGTAAACATAGGAGACCTTACTGCACATACATGAGCAGACATTTTCTCTTCAAGTTACTCAGTAGTGAGACACCATTGAGTGAGCTTGTGTACTGATTAAGGGTGTGGATTAAGATTAAAGAGAACAGAGTGAGGCAACTGACAGTGTTCTTGAAAGAGGACTTTGCATACAGTTTTGAAAAATGGAATGGATGCTAGAATAACTGTGATCTGTCTCAAGGAGAGTACTTTAAAGTGGGCTGAGGCATCAATGCCCTAAACAGATTATTTTTTCCATCAATATTAAACAGGTGGATACTTTATAGACAGGTCTCATATAAGTAGCATCACTTTCATCCTAATACCTATAACTTGTCTCATTTTTCATATAGATCTGTTTGTACATGAGTAAATACCTTTATATATATATATATATATATATATATATATAAGTTATAAAGAACTTGGTAAACCGAATTGGTAAATCCAAGGAGGATGAAATCCTGAGTTCTCAATGTGAAAAACAGAGCTAATATTTAATGAAAAACCTGATGATCCGAAATCCTTTAAAAAGGATTTTGGTGAAATAAATTATTGTAATGGTACCTTAAAGTGGTCTGTTTTTCATTAAATATATATATATATATATAAAAAGGTATGATGAATGAGGTAAAAGTCATATACCTGGGGAAATAAATCATAACCAATGGACCCTTAAGGTTGTCTGTTTTCTATTTAAATTGAATTAATAATTGCTCTGTTTTGACATTGAGCCCTCTGGATTACATCCTCCTTGGGATTATCCATACGGATTACCAAACTTCTATATATATATATATATATATATATATATATATATATATATATATTGATTGATTGATTATTTTCTATGGCTTCTCAATCCATGCAGGTTATTTAAAGCCAAATAAAATTTTTAGATTATAAGCATTGTTTTTTTTTTTTGTTTGTTTGTTTTTTTTTAAAAGATAATAATGATTTAGTGATATAAGTCTTACTAATTAACCCATAGCTGGGGAAAGAACAGTTAGATTCATACTTTTCCCAAGGGTATTTGTGCATAAGTGAATATAATGAACCCAACTGGAATTGGAACTCAACTATCTGATTAAAAATCCTGGTCCATTATCCATTCAACCACCTGCACATACAAGCTTACAGCATCAGGTATTCCCAAGCAGTCACTCATCCAGTTACTGACCAGGCTTGATGTTGCTGAACTTTGTTGATCGTATGGGAATCTGTGTTTCAACATGATTTGGCTGTTAGCCCATATACATGTATTCACACATACATTATGCCAGGATAGAAATATGTATGTATATGTATGTGTATATTTGCATATGTTTATACTTATGTATATGAGTACTAATGTACAATGTTTTTGTCTAAAAAGAAACCCAAATCTTTCAAAACTCACTTTATTGCTTTACCTACAAAACAGTTTCCTCCACAATTGATAAGACTATTGTCAGCATTATTCCCAGTTCTGCAATGTATTATATAAGTTTGGATAATGCACAGGTTTCATAGCATGTTTTATTCTGTCTTTTCTATCATCTGAAGTCAGTGGCCTTTCAGTGTGGATTTCAGATTTTAGAACAAAAACAAAAAAGCGGATAAATTTCTAGTGTAGGGTGACTGGGGATATCAGAGTTGTCTGATACTTTGTTTGAAATCTACACATAAGGAGTGATATGTAAGCAGGTGTATTGTGATAGAGACTCTTTTTGTCCTCTGCATTTCTCAAATGCATCTGGATCTCCAATTAAAGTTCTTTATCACTCATCTGATCAGATGCAATATGATCAAAATGAACAGTGCCTTTTCACTTAAAAAAAAAATGACAATCAATATTACCATTGCATTTAGAGTGTCTGATCATGTTTTGGGGTTTTTGATCATAGTCACATTATATACTACAAGTTGACTCTGTAGGTGTTGGAGAAACAAATGTGCCTGAGCAAATGTCTGCAATAGGAATTAGCTAGCTACCTTGCCAGCTTTTACACACACACATATACATCTGTACTTCCAAAGAAATGCAATACCTAAGGATTAAAATTAATTTTAAAAAATTAAAAATCTTTCTTGAAGCTTCTATTTAAGTTTTAATTTCAAGCTAATAGATTAAATTAAATAATTCAAATAAGCAAAATACTTTTCTGTATTTAAAAACTAATTTAAATTCACTGGAAGGATTTTTTTTTTAAATTGCTTCCAGTCAATTTAAATTTTATTTTTGAAAGATTTTTAATAAAGAGAATTACATTGTGCTGACATATGGATTTTAGCACCATTTTTATCCATCTGTCAGCACAATGTAATTCTCTTTATTAAAAAAATCTTTCAAAAATAAAATGTACTTTTCTGAAATCTTATTTGAGTAATATTAGCTAATTTAAATATTAATATTACTTACTTTTAATTTAAAATATTACAGAAATGCAGCTTTTGAAATGGAAGTAGGTGTTTATTTAAGGTGTTGATAGCTTGACTAGACGGCTGGAAGTTTATGTAATTTTTTTCTATAGGGGACATATCTGTGAAAATTACTTGAGGAATATAATCTGAGTGCCTTTTTAATATAATTTTTAACTACCCAGTAATCATAAAAATTTAGAAAAATATTCTCTGTGATCTAATGTTTATTGAATTTTAGATACTTTGGCCTTAAATTTACTATAGTTATCACACCTATTTTCTGATAATGTCTTGTATGGATGTCCATAATTGCAAAAATTAGCATGTTTATTCTCACACATAAACAATTCAAAATTCTTTTTAAAATATTGTGTTTGCTGAATTGTAGTGAGATTCTACACTTATGATTAGTAAATATAGTTTTTACTTAATAACAATATCACCTAATCGTCACAAATTAATACAGAAATTTTAAAGATTTAGAAATTTATAAATTATTCTAATTAAAATTTCCAAAAACAAAAAAGATTTAAAATTTTCCAAAAACAAAAAAGATTCTTGTAAAAATCCATTATTTATAGAAAAAAAATTTTCTTAAGACAATAATATATCTTATTCATAAAAGCTATTTTAATTAAATAATGTGTAGGTTTTATTGCATTTTTTATTTTTCAATTCCAAACAGATTTTCAGCAACTGAGTGTCTTGTTTTACAAAAATAATTGATGATTTAAATTCTAAATTCTCCAAGGAGTTCTAATAACTAATATAAACATTAAGCGATACAAAATTAATTTCTCAAAATTTCATAAAATTAAATAAATGGGAGTAACAGATGTAAAAAAAAAAAAAAAATTTTTTTTACCAAGATTTTCTAAAAAAAAAAAAGAAGAAAAAATTTCTAAAATCTTTTCAAACATCTCCATTCCTGAAAGAATTACTACTTTCCCAAGCGAACATACATGATTGGAAAAAGGTTAAAAAAACGGTTAAGTTCATAACAATCATGTTATTTCAAACACATATCAAATAAATTAATCCTAAACTAAAATAATATAAATACTAATTTACATTAAGGAAAAAAATAATTTTAAAAACATCATTTACTCACTTGTGTTTATTAGACATTAAATTGTGCCACTTGGTGTCCTCCATAGCTTGCCTAGACATTTTGGCTAATCTGATGAAGAAGTATGAGTGTTGTTTAATTTCAAAAGGTTGAAAAACTTACAACATTTTACCCTTGTATGTAAATACATTTTACAAAATAAAATCCTTGCATTTATTTTGATAAAGTCCCTCAGAGAATGAAATGCATCAGCTAAGATAAGCTTTCCTTTTGTCTTTATTCATATATATATATATATATATATATATATATATATATATACCTGGATTCTATCCTCTTGGGAATTTATATATGTATAATGACAACTAATATTATTGATATATATATATATATATTTTTTTTTTTTTAAAGAATTAATGAATTTATTTTTAATCTGCCCTTTTTATTTCAAATAACAATAGAAATGTTTGAAATAATATATATATGTCCTCCAAATATTTTGTGCTTACTCATGTTTAAGTATATGACCTCCCCCCATTTTTTCTTCTTTTTTTTCTTTTTCCTTTTAAATAATGTGAATTATATTTTCTGGCCTGTGCATGTAAGCTGGAAGATTATACTTCTGAAGAATAGATATCCTCTTGTTTGATACTTGCTGAGCTTTGACTCTTTCTTTCTGGCCGAGTGTTTTAAAGCAAACTACTGGAACAGATGGTGGTTTCACCTACAAAGGAGGATGCAGGTTTTAAATCCTGCTGGAATCCATTTTTTTTTTTATTGAGTCTCTTGAATGTGCAGGCCATTAGATGTAATTCACACTGTCTGCAAAAAAAAATAGAGCATTTATGCAAACTTGGGTATCCATAAAAATAACATTTGGAGTCATAGAAAAATTCAGAAAAATAATCCATTGATTCCTTAAAAATTACTAATAAATATATATATATATACACACACACACACACAAGGTTTGGCTGAAAACTTCATAGGCTAACCAAGATATAAATGTACGCAGACAAAATAATTGGTCAACTAAAAGGCATGCAAGTGTACTAACTGGTGTGTGTACTTATATCTTGGTCGACCTATGAACTTTTTAGCTGACCCTCTTGTGTGTGTTTGTGTGCATATATATATGAATATTATATTGCTTTTTTACTGCCTGAGGATTGTGTTTGAATAACATTAACCACCTTTACAGCCACATGAAACTTTTAGTCATTGACAGCAGTAAAATTAAATTTTGCTGGTGTCCATGACTAAAAGTACCATTTTTTTCATATATTTAATATATATGTATGTATGTGTGTGTATACACACACACACACACACACACACACACATATATAAGTGCGTAAGTATGCAGAAAATAGAAAAGAACATGTTGGGTGCCTAATCCGGGGTTCCTTAGTATTTTTGTTTTTATTTTTAAGAAGACAGTGCTCCATACAGAAGTAGAGCTTTATAGATACTCTACCCAACCTTAGCAAAACCTCTCAGAAGATGATGAATCTATTGATAAGAATTAACTCTCTGACCACTTAATGAAGGAAAATAGTCTAGCCACTCCCACAATAACGAATTCTGTAACGGACCATGCCTATAAACACATGTAAACAGAGATAGCTTATTCCTAAAATTTCGCTTGAAGATGAAATGGGACTAAACACCACAATTCAACTTAATTTTAATAATTATTTGGATGATTTCGGCTCTCGTTTTTGAAACATGAGAACTCTTATGTAGTGAAGGAATCATATTTTTAAACAAAAAATATTATTATTATATATATATATATATATATGTATATATATATATACAAAAGGAAAACTTAGCCGACACATTTTGTCCTCTGTGGAACTTTATGAAGGCATTTGTCTTTATTTATATTGTCCTTTTACAGATGTATTATATCTGAATTTTTTATACACACACACATATATATATATATATGCATACGCTTTGATTAAGAGTAAAAAGTTATATTCTTACCTGAAGACATTACATTCTCTATAATAGCCACTGCATTTTCGACACTGGTACCTACCTAATATCTCTTTACAATTAAGACTACAACTATTTGAAACATTTTGTTAATATTTTTCCATGCCAATGCATCAATCATTTCTGTCATTCTTAAAATGGAAATCTGAAGCTAAAATTATCATCTTATTAAAATCCATTAATTAAACTCTGGAAGTGTAAATACTATCTTCGCTGATATACTGAGTAAAAAATGATTCAGCATCTGAAATTAGAGACAGCAATGACATTTGAAAATCTTTAGTGTTTTCTTATTCTTTCTTCATGTCAGTTTATAATGTAGAACCAGCCAGACACATGTAAATTGCCATTACAACTTGTATGAAGTCATTTATACAAAGGTTGCTCTGAAAGTAATGTCTCTTATTTTATTATATGGGCCTATGAGTTGGTCATGTGGTAAGCTAAGTGGTAATCTAGCAAAGTGGCATCTGACATGAATGTCTGTATGAAGCAAAATATACCTTTTCCTAATTGACTTACTTCTTCCTCAAATGTTTTTAATTATTTCTCAGTTTACTTTTTCTCCTTGTATTACCTTTTTTTTCAAATATCTTTACCAATTTTGTAAAGTCCTTTGACAATATGCAGCAAATTTTGTCAATTTTTGATTGTTTTTTTTTTTTTTTTTTACTTTAGGAGATATTTACATTATTTACATTCAGATTGGTGTTCTCATCTTTGTTGTTATAACAATATTTTGGCCATTCCATTTCCCAGCTTTCTTCAGAGTCCTGGGTATGACAGTGGACTATATCCGGCAGCAAGGCCTCTGATTGAGAGTTTAGAGGTTTTGGGAAGTGTAGAACCATCTCTTTGTTGCTGTTGTTCCCAGATCAACCCTGACCCAGGGTGGTAGCACTTGTTAAGGTCCCAAATATGGGAAAATAGTGACCCCCCACCAAAAAAAAACAGAACACTATGAAGTTATAAAATTACATTTCAATAGTAAAAATACCAGCAATACATTTTTATATAAAAAAGATCGCCAATACATGACTAGCAATACATTTTATATGCATTTTTATTATACTACTAAACAAAATCAACTAACCAACCAACATGAACTTTCATGACATTAATCTATATAATATCATACAATTTCTTAAATCAAACAGTATGTGAAAATAACTTAAAAAAAACAAAATAAATCACACATATCACAGCCTCTAGTAATTGTCCACACAAACTTGTATATACAGAAAAACTGAGCATCATATACCATGTATTTAATTATGAAAGTAGAATAACATATCATATTTTCATTATTTCAAAGCTCCCAAGAAAATTAAATTTCAGCATTAAATGACCTATAGGGAGTTGATATGCTGTTAAACAAACCAAACCAAACTTGATCTTTTCCCTGTAATTTGATTCCCATACATAATATAATCCAATGTGCAATTTCTTGTTTGCTTCTCCAGCAATGGCCACTAAACTTCATTGAGATTGTATCTGTAATCTTTGGTAGATTTCCCATATAGTTCTTCATGGCACTTATATTATTTCCAGCTGACATTTAGTGCTGCTCTCAATTGCTGTGTGTATCATCCAGTTTTTGCCAATTTGTTAATATCCAACTGCTTGACCTGTTATAAGAGGACTGTTTCTGCAGTTGACCTAAAGCATTGCCTTTTCAAACTTTTTTCATTCTTGACTGTCAGATGGTATTCATTTTTGATAGTGTTGTCAATGCTATTGCAATTCTAACCTATTAATGACCACTGTAAAATCTGGTATTAATTATAAGAATTAAAATATGAATCTGGTATTAATTATAGTTTTATAAAAAAAAATCCAGTATTATTGGTTTCTAGCTATAACCTATTAATACCTACTATCCTGAAAATAAATTAAGACAAAAATAATTTCGGTTGAGAAATACTCTAGTATTTTTACCTATTTTTCTGGAGAATGGAAAGGTGTCTGATTTTATTTCTGTTGTCTTAGATAACTAATATACAATGTTTTTTCTGTTTGACTGTTGCAAATGGCGTCACCTTTAACTGACTTAAATTCTAATTCCATTAACCTAAAACATCATGCTTCTTCTGCAGTGCTATGTCGCTTCATGATGTTCATGACCTGCCAAAATTTCATGACCTTTGTAGTTCTTAATAAATTTTGTCTTTTTATTATCACTCTTAAATCCTCTTCTGCCATACATTTACTCAAGCTCGCTAGGTAGGTTATGCATTGATTTCCTCTGATTCTCTTGCCTTCAATCTGTTCTGTGGGTATCAAATTTTCCAAGCCTTCTTTCTTCATTATATACCCAAGAAATTTCAACTTTCTCTACCCAATATTAAGTGTAAGTTTGCTTTTTTGTCACCATTTTTTACAAAACTTTATCATTGCTCACATATTTGGTTCATGGTTTTCTCAGCATCTTTCTGTAGAATGATATTTCTGTTGCTTCATCTGTACTTCATCTGTTACAAGATTGTCCAGCATTCACTGCGATGTAAGAAACTGATATTACATGACAGTTCAGCTCTTTTTATTTTGTTTCCAATTAAATTTTTCTATTTCTTAATACTTAGCTCTTGAGGGTATCTTTCAATATCCCAATGTGCCTTCAGGTTTCAGTGTTGCACATTCTGTCCTCTGTTAAAACTTTCCCCAGATATTTAAATTAAATATATATTTTAAATATATTTATTTGTACTTGTTTGATTTTGGTATATCCAATTTGGAATTTGAATGCTGAGCAGTTCTTTTTGCTAACAACTATATATTCTGTCCTCTTATAATTGATGTTTAGTCCTTTCTTCTTGCTTTCTTTCACTACCTTCTGTAGGTGTTCTTGTAGTTTCCCTTCTGTGTCTGCTATCAACACTGTGTCATCTTGTTGTTAAGATTGAAGCTACCAACAATGAATGCTGGCAGGACATCCAATTCTTCAGAAATACTTCAGTGTATTTTTTTTAAATCATTTCACTCCAATCAAGGCAATAATGCCACTAAAATTAAAATGCAAGGGGTTACTATGAGTAAAAGAGAATAAGAAAACTTTAGAAGAAACCAGAAACAAGGGATAAACCTCACCTCCTGTTTAATAGATTGGGTGTAGAAGCTTATCCCTTACTGATTTTCACTTTTATTATCATTTATGTAAATGCCTGATGTTCTGGACAGAGAGAAAATTTTTTTGGTTGTTATGGTCCAGTGTTTATATATGATGAAATTATAATGACATTTTCTAATTAAAAAATTATACTTATTTTTATTTCATACATACATATACATATATATATATATATATATATATAAGGTTGACCAGAAAGTCCTGACTCACATAGGAAGTGGAAAGTAAACAACAACATTTTATGGAGCAACACCAACATTTATTCTTCAAAATAAACTCCATCATTCTCGACGGTCTTCTGCCAGCGATCAGCCAGCATTCGAATTTGTCCCAGGTACCAGTTCACTGGCTTTGACCAAAAAAAGTGTAAAAATTCATAAATATTGAAAAGAGAAGATGGTATTTAGTATTCATTAGTACAAGATTGTATCTTATACTTGTATTACTTGTCTCTGTACTAATTCAAGTGCTTAGTGAGATTTATAGTCAGTGAAAGGCTCATCCATTTGAACATAAAATTTTTATTTGCTTGCAATATTAACAGCTCCTTCCCATTTAGCTTTGTGCAGAGAACACTAATGGCAATGAGAAGCAAACATTCTTAATGAAGCTATTAAATGGGAATTTATCATAGAGGACAGCTGGAAACCCATCTGCCAAAGACAGCATCTCCTTTTTGAGAACAGAAACTTTGAATAAATAATTCCTATCCTAAATTCTCTCTTTCAGTTCTCATTGCAATGTTTATGAATAAACCATCCTCATATAGAGATAACAGATAAAATCAGCCTGATGTCTTGTTGATTGGTAAATAAACATTACTGACTCTGGAGAAAAATTTATTGGTTGTTATGGTCCAGTGTTTATACATGATGAAATTATAATGACATTTCCTAATTCAAAAATTATACTTATCTTTATTTCATACATATATATATATATATATATATATATATATATATATAAGGTTGGCCAGAAAGTCCTGACTCCCATAGGAAGTGGAAAGTAAACAACAATATTTTATGGTGCAGCAACACCAATGTTTATTCTTCAAAATAAAGTCCATCATTCTCAACAATCTTCTGCCAATGATCAGCCAGCATCCGAATTTGTCCCAGGTACCAGTACACTGGCTTTGAATAAAAAAAGAAAAAGTGTTATCAAGCTTCCTTCACTTCATCAAAAATGTTGAATTGCTGGTCATGGAGGAAGTGTGCCATTGAGTGGAATATAGTCACTCAGAGCAGCATTGGGACTGAATTGTGGATGTGGAAGAATCTCAACACTGTCCATCTGTTTGAAATTCTCCTTAGTAAACCTGACAGTGTATGGCCTCACATTGTCTTGCTGAAACCTGACCTCAGTTGACCAAAACAGAATACTCCTTCTTTAGTTTGTCACTGTTGGCAATACAGTTTAGAGTTGATAGTGCGACCATGTGGAACAAGCTTAAATTGCAGTACTCTTTGGAAATTCCACCAGACCTTTTTGTCAAATCAATTCTGTTGAGGAACAAGTGCCAGTTTTTCATCTTCTGGAACCATTTTCATACATTTCTTGTTAACAGTTAATATTTTTTCAACCTTAAAAATGGCTAAATGTATAGCTGGATAAAAAGAACATTCGGACAGTTTTTATATAATTTATCATCTGAAAAGAAAAAAATTATTAGATTACATGAAAAATTGTTAAAAAAATAAATCAAAGCAGCCTTGTTCGTTTTATTCAATGAAATATTCATATATATATATATATATATATATATATATATACACACACACACACACATAGCAGGATTGAAAAATATCTTTTACATACATAAAATAGGGAGTTACTTTCCAAGCCCCCTGTGTGCATAAATATGAAAAAAGAACACATATAAATGCTTGTTGTTTTTCTGTTTGACTGCTGCAGATAACATCACCTTTAAGACAAATTCTAGCAACCTAAAAAAAGACTAATTTAGTCAAAAACATCTCACATACCATACTGATCACCTACGATCCTTGACAATATTTGTAACATTGAAAAGTAATCAATTTTAACAAAAAAAGAAAGCACGGATTTTTGAGCCTCTCCAGTACCTAGATATATATATATATATATATACATAGATATGTATATTGTTTGTGTTTTCTTTTATGAAAGCAGATAAAGATAGAAAGTTATGTAGCTTGATAACTGTCCGGTAAACACAGAAGGGTGGAAACATTGTAGAAGATAGAATATTTTTTGTCTTCATAAAATCTTGTCTTTAGAAACAAGATGGCACATCTTGTTCAGATCTTCAAAGTAATTCTTGGCTCACAGCCAGATCATTTTGAAACACCAGTTTTGATATGGTCACTAAAGTTAAGCAACATCAAGCCTGGTCAGTGTGCCTGGTGTAAGGGATAATGGCTCGGAATTGTTAATCAGAGAGCCAAGTTCCAATTTCAGTTGGGTCTGTTATATTTGCTTACATGCAAATACTCTTGGGAAAAGTGCGTCCTGGTTAAGATGATAAACTACATCCAACAGCAAGGCCTCTGATCAGGAGGTTTTGAGGAGCGTAGAACTACCTCTTAATTGCTGGTGTTCCCAGTTCCACCCTGACCCGGGGTGGTAGCATCTGTTAGGGTCCCAGTTATGGGAAAATAGTTACCCCCCGCCCTAAACTGGGGTCAAAACGTGTAAAAATAGGTTTTAATACCAGCAATATATTTTTGTAAAAAAGTTATTACCAGCAATGAATTTTTGAAGAAAAAAATTACCAGCTATACATTACCAGCATATACATTTTTGGAAAAATATATTACCAGCAATAAAAATCTTGTCAGCATTAAATAAGCCATTGAGGTTGATATGCTGTAAAACAAACCAAACCAAAACTTTGGAAAAGTATGGATCCACCTCTTCTATCCCAAGCTATGGGTTAATTAGTAAGATTTGTATAACTAGAACCATTATTATCTAAAAAAAAAATTGTGTAAAAAATAGTTAGATTTTTGCATTAAACCTATAGAAGGTTGATCTGCCACTAAACAACCAACTGCTTGAAAGTCCTTATCAGCTGACATTTTTCTTTTGTATCCGATATATAAGCAAAGTAATTTCTCAGGAATTAACAGATTTTATTTTTTAATTCAGTGTTATTTCTCATTACTTTAAGTCTTATTTTAGTGGATACATATTTGAGTAGATGCTCTTGTTTTAACTGTTTTTTAACAGTTTGAATTACATCTACTGGCCTGTGTACATTTGAGATACTTAATGAAGAAAAGTCTGCTCTTTGACAGGGGAAACCACTGTTTGATTCAATGTGCTTTAGACAGCTTGGTTGCAGAAAGTGTCAGAGTAATTGTATATTAGCTTTTTGCTAATTTTAACGCATTTTTCAAAGTCAGTGATATTCTTTGTTTTGTAATGTGTAAAGCACACAAAGTAGTATGCTGAGACATTTCTGTTGTTCATTGCCTGGAATTGCAAAGATTTGGTTATTAACACTTTTGGCAGTAGTTTGGGTTTGTTGCCTTAATGTTCTGGTGGCTCATTTCTTAATTCTAGCTTAAATTTCATGTCTTTCAGTTACGAATTTAAAGGTATCATTTTTCAGATTCCATCATTTGACTTTATTTAAAACATTCCTTTAACCTCAACATCTAATTCAGTCAATGTCTCCCAAGTTTCATATGGCTGTGTTTATTGCATTATCCATCACTGGATCTGTTTTTCAAATACTAAAAGGTTTCCTGTAGCAGAATCGGGGTTAGATGCCTGCCTACTTACAGATTTTCTTTCCCTGTTCTTTGTCTCTCATCTTTTAAATAAAAAAGCTAGTGTCAAATTCAGTCTCTTATTTAAAAAATAATTCAAAAGAAGCTCAGTGCTTATTGTCTGTGGATTTTGCTATATTTTTGGGGTTTTAACTGGAATTACTTCCTTTCAACTTATCTAAAATGAAACTGCTGTCATTTATTCACTAGCAGGAAAAATCCCTATCTTGTCTCGGCATGGTTGATGCTCAACACTCGGTGCACCTTCTTGGTCTCATGTTCTCCACTGACCTGAGGTGGAACAACTACATTGAATCAAATGCTGCATCTACTGCAAGGAAAGTTGGCCATCCTGTGTATGACTATAAACTACATCCACGTCCTGGGTAAGATGATAAACTATGTTTGACAGCAAGGCCTCTGATCAGGAGGTTTTGAGGAGCACGGGACCACCTCTAAATTGTTGGTGTTCCCAGGTCCACCATGACCTGGGGTGGTAGCACTTGTCAGGGTCCCAGCTATAGGCAAATAGTTAACCCCCAAATTGTGGTCAAAACATTATGAAAGTGTAAAAATAGTTTTAATGCTAGAAATACTTTTTTGTACCAGCAATAGATTTCTAAAAAAAAAAAATTATTACCAGCTATACATTTTTGAAAAAAATATTAGCAGCAATAGATTTTTGGAAAAAGATATTACCAGCAATAAAAAAAATTTGTCAGCATTATATATTCCATTGAGGGTGATTGGCTGTAAAAATAAACAAACAAGGAAAGTCGGTTCTCTGTGTTGTGACAGAAGGTTTTTCTCATTTGAGTCCAGCCTTCACATATACAAATCTATCATTCGTCCATGCATGGAATACTGTTGCCATACATGGTTTGGTGCCTCAGCTGTTCATCTTGAGGTTCTTGACAAAATCCAAGAACAGATATGCACTGTGATCGGTCCTGACTTGGGGGTCTTGACTTCAGTCACTTTCTCACTGATGTAATGTGGCTTCCTTCTGTCTTTTCTACAAATATTTTCTGCTCTAATGTGCTATTTTCAATGGTACTGTGAGTGCATGAATTTAAGCATGCTACTAGGTTGGCATCTCTGTCCCACCCTTTTACTGTCAAAACAGTTAAATGTAACTACCTCTTCTACTCTAACAACAACCTCTCTTGCACTTCCCAACAGAGGAACTCCATTCCTCTTACTTGCTTCCCTGATAACTATAATCTTCAAAAATTTAAATATAATGTTAATCAACATCTTCTGTTGCATTGATCCCCATTCTTCTATTTATCCTCTCTTCAATTACCCCTATACTCAGTCTTTTCTCTTACTTTCACTCTCTTTAGCCCCTTGCATACTAGTGGCACTCCTGCCTTGCTTGGGATGAATTGCTTAAGAAAAAAAAAATGATCATGTGGGTTATTTTCCTCAGCTTTGTTGTTATCACAACATTTCAGCCATTGTGCTCTCTGACCTTCATCAGGTTGAAGCCAAGAAAGCTTCAGGGAATTTCAATTTTTTATTTTTTTTATTTAATCTGTGAGAAGAATAGATTGTTCTTGTCCCATATATCTAGTTCTCAGTTCTTGTTTGCCTCATTTCTACTGTGTTCAAGTTCACCGCCTGGCCCAGAGATTGAACTCACAATTACTATGCCACCAAATTCACAAAGCAGCACTTTAATCCACTAGACCAATTGTTGATCAGCTAGTAATCTTATTTAATCTATAGGGACAGGCCGTTCTTGTTTTGCTGTCCATGTTTAGCGATACCTAGTCTTGTTTTTATTTAGTACTGATCTGTTATTGCTCATCCTATTTTTACTGTTTCTACACAACCCAGCCAAAGGATTGAACTCACAATTACCTTGTCACCAAATTCACAAACCAATACTATAATTCAATAAGCTATTGTCCCTTGACATGTACAGCAAAATAAAAAGTATCCAGCTCTATGTATTAAATAAGGGGTTCAATTTTAAATTCTTTGAATGTTACCCAAATTAACAGATACCTGAACACTTTAATCTGCTAGGCTATTGTCCCATGGGACAGTCTTAAATTCAGATATTAGAGTTTTAAAACTAACTTATCTACTGATGAGTTTGTCAGGCTTGACTGCACTCACCAAGGCTTCTCTTTGTTACTGTGGCTGCTGCTGATGAAGCTTTTTCGTTTCTCTGGCTGCTGCTGATGAAGCTTTTTCGTTTTCTGGCTTGCTGATCTTTTTCGTTTCTCTGGCTGCTGCTGATGAAGCTTTTTCGTTTCTCTGGCTGCTGCTGATGAAGCTTTTTCGTTTCTCTGGCTGCTGCTGATGAAGCTTTTTCGTTTCTCTGGCTGCTGCTGATGAAGCTTTTTCGTTTCTCTTTTTTTCTAACAGATTAAAAAAAACATTTTATGCAGTGTTTTATCATTTGTAGTGTTTATGTTTTTTACTATTGGAGACACAAATTAGAACCAGTTCAGGTAAATATAGTCAACTTGAATTCACATTAAGAACTTTTGGAAAAACATTAACTTTTTAAACTGCTATTTTTCTTTATTATCAAAAATGGTTCATAAAATAGAAAAATGTATCTCAAAGAAAACTCATGATTGTATCACCTATAATTCTGAGAAGTGACTGGATTGATTGAAATGTGTCAACAACAAGTATGTATAGTGATTTAGTTGTTTAAACAATGTTTGTGATTATGAGATTGATTATAATAGATTCAAGACAATACAAATATATTTTAGTGATAAAAAAAATACATCTTTCTTCAGCCTGCAATTTAATATTTACTGTATTTGTCAGTATTTAATAAAAAAAATACTGGTTTAGAAAAATAAATCTCACTACACATGATGAAAATACTTAAAAGCAACAAAAATGTTGTTCTACAGAAGGATGCATTGAATCCCATGAACTGAACATAAAATTTAGAGAATCTAGAAATAAAAAGACACTTATACTTAACATCAGAAAGAGACAGTTGAAATTTTTAGGGCACATAATGAGGAAAGAGAGCTTAGAAAATTTAACACTGATAGGACATGTTGAAGGCAAGAGCAACAGGAAAACGATAGATAATTGACCTAACAAGCTTGTGTAATTGGTTGGCAGAATTGGGATTAAGAGAGATAATGAAAAGACAAATTTTACTAAGAGCTAAAAAGGACAGGAAATTGTGGAGAGCCATTATTGCCTATCTCCTGAAGGGACAAGGCACATAGAAGAGGGAGATTAGCAAGAGGACAAAAGATTTAGAGCTTTGTAAGATTAGAACAATAGTTCCCAACCTCGTTTTGGCCATGTCCCACCTAGGCATCTCTAAAATATTGATCTCTCCCCTGCCATGACATATAATTCTTATTATTCAAAAGGTGAACTCCTATTCATGTGGAGGATACCTAAAAAGCCATTAACTTGGTCTAAACAAGCTTCCAAAGAACATGGCATTCTTTAAAGAGAAAAATAAAAGAATGAAAGAACAGTTGAAGTACTGAGGAAGAAATTACTAAGAAATTGTATATATATATATATATATATGTATATATGTATATATATATGTATATATGTATATGTATATATATATATATATATATATATATATATATATATATATATATATATATATATATATATATATATATATATATATATATATATATATATATATATATATATATATATATATATATATATATATATATATATAGTTTTAAGGTATGCTATATTTATGGGATAAAGTGCTCAATATCAGAGATAGAGCATATGTAAATATAAAAGTGAACATTGAAGTCAAAACTCAGAGGTGACAGGCTGTTTCATGCTACATGTAATCGCCAGCTAGATGCAATTGCAATCTGTTTTCATGCTAGACACAATCTTCAGGACGCAAATCATGGCCTGATGATTGTGTCTAGCATGAAACAGCCTGTTGCCTCTGACTTTTGGCTTCAATGTTCACTTTTATTTATATATATATATAATACACATGTACATACATATACACAAATATTTTTCTGTATGCATACTGTATGTGCACCATATGTACTAAGTCATACTCACACAGTATTTACTCATTTCCCCACGAGAATGAGATGTGACACAAGGTTGGTTTAATGTGGGGACCCGAGCGCGTACACCCGGGTAGGGACAAAAATTCCCCTCAGCCCCCTCACACAGACTCACTAGAAAAAAATTCAGTTAACACATTCTGGAATTGCCTCTCTAAAAATCAAATTGAAATCCTGTGTGGTATGCACCTCCCATTAGGAAACACTGGGTTAGAAGGTTGGTGTTACTGGTTTATGAAATGTAGTGCATGCAAAAACATCCGTTGCACAAAAGAGTGATAAATTCTTTACATCTTGCCCTTATCCTTCCATGTCTCCTGTCAGGTATGATAGGGTAGGTGATGTGGTATGGAACAAGTCTTTAAAGACTGACTTTCATAAGTGTACATTGAACTTGTAAACACTGGACTATCTACTGTGGTGACTGTAAGTGAGGTCACTTTAAAGAAAAGTGTCTGCTGGGTCAGTGGCAGGTGCTCTTCAGATCAAAGTATATTTGACTGGATCTATCCGTTCTCTGGTGGGATATTAACCTTTTGCCCTTTTCTTCAGAAAGAAGGAAGAGCATAAGTGTTGCAGAATGTTCAAAAAACATTGAAATAAAAGAAGTGAGAGAATTAGGGGAAAATTATGTCTTTTTTATTGTTTTTTTTTCTTTTACTGACTTTGAAGAAGGCAGTCTTTAGGAGTGAATCTTTGAGCTTAGTGTTCAGGTGGGGAGGGATTAAAAGTGATTGAGTTCTGACATTTTGAAGACAAACATGAAAAGAAAGTAACATATAGATTATTTCTGTTTGAATTTCTGTAATGAGGAGTTATCATCATTTACACTATTGTCCTCATCAGAACAATAGTCCAAATGTAAATAGTATAAATAACCTATAGATTAGCTTTAAAAGGTTTTTATAGAATTAATATCCTTAAATTTTCAAGTAAGAATCTTTATTTTAAAATTATTTTAATACAGAAAATATTAATCTTTGAAATCAACTTAAATAAGTTTTGTTCTTTTGAGTTTGAAAGATTTTGAATACAGGTTGAAAGAAAATGAGTGGATCTAGTCACTATATGTGCAATGTTTTACTGTCATTGAATATGGATAATTTATGATAGTTGTAATAGTAGTATTAGCCATTTACCTTGAAGAAATTTTCTTGTTGGGTATCTTCCAATGAAAAGGGATAGAAAATTCACCAGTACTGGAATCAAACACTGGATCATGATGAGCAGGGCACAGATAAGACTTCCACATGGGACATCACATGTATGGGATGAATTCAGCTGTGACACAAGAAACACAAACAACAACAATCAAATCTGAAACGACACTGGGTAAGATGAACAAAAATCCTTGGTAATGTATGGCAATTCCAGTGTGTGGTCAATACAGGCTCTCTCACTTCTCAGAAAATGTGCCTGCTTTTATGGAGCCTAAAACGTTAGTGATTGGCTAGCAAAGGAATTTTTTACATAGCTAACACTGCTCAGCTCACCACCCTGACTAACTCATGCGGAAGCTGTTAAACACTTTCTTTCTTCATAACCAGACATTCATGGGTTTGCACTGGCTCAGTTCTGGTTGGGTAGCCATGTGCTTTCTTTCTGCAGAGACAGCACACTAAACATTGTTTCTTTGACCAATGAGGGTGGGGACTGTTATCAGTAGCAATTGGCTGGTCCATCTGCATTTCATTTCTGCTACATATTTACAAAGAAACATTAGCCAGTACCACTTTCAGTTGAAATTTATAAAAGCTTTCACTTAAAACAATTTGTTAGGAAAATAAGTTTCTTAAGTTGAGTAGTTATTGCTATTTCCTTCCTAGCCTTTTATTTGAAGTAGTGTGGAATGTTAACATTTTTTGTGCTTTGTAAATACTGGATCTAAACAAAAGTTAATAGCATTCTTAATTGAATTCCAAGGACAATATTTAGATTTTTTTTTTTTTATATACATTTATTCAATCACATATAGGCTGTTTTGTTCTGCTACCATTCATTATCTTTGGGGCAGCTTCATTATTCCATCCTCTCGAAATTTGGTGCCTTTCTGGTCTAAGTGGTTTTTGTAGGTTTCCAGAGAATTGAAGATCTTACTGTTAAGTGAATTTTTTAGGGATCATAATAAGGGGTATTTTGAAAATACAAGGTTAAGTGAGTACAGTGTGTGTAGTAGGACATCCAAGCTACACCAATTTCTGCTAGGTCTGTGACACCCTTCCAATTGTCCAATTTCAGACACTTTTCATCAATTGCTGGCTTTAATAAGTTCAACTAGAAACAGTACTTGTCTGAATTCAATATCTGATTTTTCAGAAGATGCTTGTTAGACACAATGACCTTCCAATACCACCAGTTATAAAACACACATTCGTCAGATGCAAACTCGATTTTGGAATGGTTATTGGTGGCTCATTTAATTTTCTTTAGTACTCTACATTGGTGTAACCAATTTATTTTTCCTAAGCTGTGATTGTTCTTTTCAAAAATTGATTTTTTTTTGCATTTGATCTGAGAAATGCAGATGGAAATGTGATCAATTAAATGATCGATTAAATTTTTTCTGTTAAATTGTGAGATACGCAAACATTATACCAAATTCACATATCTAAGTGTTTCCAGTTGCTTTACAACATGCATATGCGATAAGTGGCAGTTTCTCTGTGCTATCTCATGTCATGTGACATGGATTATTTTTAATCAGCCTTCCAATTTGGCCATCAGCAATTATGACATGTCTACCTGGATGTTCTCAATCTTCCATGTCAAAATTTCCACATCTGAATCTAGTGAACTATTTATGAACAGTTATCTCAGCTATGGCACCATCTCCATAAATGGCACATATCTTTTTACTGTTTGTACAGTGCATTTTTTTTCCATTCTGGAAATAAGAACATCAAATGACGAAAATGCATCTCATTTTTCTCCATTTTCAATTTTAACATAAAAACATTTAAATTAATAATCCACACATGAGTCATAAAAAAGATAGATGAGTTGAAATATCACCTTTCAGAATATGTATGTCATAAATTTCATTTACATGTGAAACAAAATCACATTTTCAAATACCACCTATTGAAAAATGCTACAAACTTTTGTTCTAACCCAATACTTATTATACATTTGAGATTTTAAAAAATGACCCAAAAATGAAAGCTATAAATAATATTCTTATTTTGGTGAATTCATTTTTAGATTCATCAGTATGTAAAGTCTGTATACTTTTGTGTTCTTTAATATAAGACAAAAAAGTAAATTGTTCTTTCAGAGAAAATGAATTGAGATTGATTTGGTATAACTTTTTGCAGTTATAAAAGATGGATTCAAGTATCTTGTTTCCAATATTAAAACATTTGTATTTAACTTTTACCAAAGTCGGTGAAAATAATTTTATCTCCAAATATATATAAGCACTCCCTTTTTTAATGATTGTAAATTGTATTATAATGGGGAGTGGAGGACAAAATTAAAAAATAATATGAATAATAAATGAATAAAAAATGGTAAGGTTGACAAATTGAAACAACACTTAAGGCACCTTTTCTTGGATCCACAGAATTTTATTATTTTTGCATTTTACTTTATTAATAGGTAACTTTAGATAACAACTGAACAAGTCTGATGGATATCCAAAAGGCCTGTAGTTTAATCTAATTAGTCTTCACCAAAGAGGTTATATACTCATATGATGAGGAGAAATAAAAACAATCTTTGTAGAATTGCTGTAAAACATTTTTCTCGATGTTCACTCTTCTCTAGTTTTATATGTGTGAAATAGTGTGAATTAT
Source organism: Acanthosepion pharaonis (assembly GCA_903632075.3). Taxonomy (NCBI): domain Eukaryota; kingdom Metazoa; phylum Mollusca; class Cephalopoda; order Sepiida; family Sepiidae; genus Acanthosepion; species Acanthosepion pharaonis. Next base: position 3,391,477 of record CAHIKZ030005532.1, read on the forward strand.
TTCTTTATATCTACTGAAAAGTTCATAGGCTGATCAAGATACTCACATGGAATGTGACTAAATGAGATTTATTTTTCAACATAGTCCCCCCCCCTTGTAGTCCACATGCTTCTTCCATAGGTGTTGCAGTGCTTGGATCCCATTGGTAAAGAAGCTTTCATCCTGTTGGTCAAAAAAGTCATCAACCGCAAATATGATGTCATCATTACTTCAATACTGATTCCCAACCAACTGTTTTTTTCATATTGTGAAACAGATAATCAGGGGAGTGAGGAGGGTGTTCAACCAGTTCAAATCACATGCACAGCAGCCATTGAAATCAAGAACTTGTGTGTGGGAGCATTGTTTCAATGAAACAAGACCCCTTGCATCATTTTTTTTTTCTGTGTAGTCATTCTTAATATCCTTTCATAACTGCCTCAGCAAGTTGGCATAGTACTCTCCATTGAAGATAGTCAATAAGCACAGTGCCTTCTGCATCCCCAAAAATTAAGGCCTTCCCTGCAGTTGAAACAACCTTGGCCTTCTTTAGGGCAGGTGGGGAAGGGTGTTTTCACCATATGGACTGTCTCTTAGTCTCTGGCTCAAAGTGATGAATCCAACACTAACCCTGAGTTAGGAAAGGTTAAAGAAAACCAGCTGGATCTGCCCCAGACAATATCAGATTTTTCCATGATGAGATCTATCTGGTATATTTTTGATCAGGTGTCAGAACATATAGCACCCACTAAGCAGAAACCTTTGTCATTCCAAGTTCATTATACAGAATATTCTCAACTCTCTTATGGGATATGCTAATAACATTGACTATTTGATTTATAGTCAGTCATCTGTTATCCATCACCATGTAATGAAGACAATATTTTCTTTTGTGGTGGTAGTTGCAGGACATCCAGGGCTTGGGTCATTTTCAAGATTCTCCCTTCCCTTCCTAAATTTAGTTGCTTACTTTTGCACTGCTGATAAGGCTGGAGTGTTATCCCTTAATGTAGTAACCTTGTCAGCATAAATGTCCTTGGGAGATAAACCCTTTTTCTACAGATATTAGATAACACCATGATGCCAAATTTTGTCCATTTTAGAGATAAGTTGCTACTAGTTACATTTGAAGTCTTTTTTGAACAGTCAGATTTAGTTTACCCCAGAAGAAAAAATAGTTATTAATAAGAAGAATTGAAATTAATGCATTAATTTTTATTTTTACAAAGGGTTTTTCACAATGTTCCTGTTGAAATTGCAAAGATTTCATATGTGAATGGAGAATGTGAAAGCTGATGTACTGGATACCAACTTTAAGTTCATTGTTTTAAAATATTCTCCACAAATAGACAACTTTTGTGATAATAATATACAGGAACAAGGAGATTGTGGCAAAATGAAATGTAAGTTAATATGAAAGAAGAAAATGATGTCAATTATAAAAGTGGTCCTAAAACATGTCCAACTAAAAACACAAAGAAAGAAGAGATATAAGAAAAAGAAATTTTATGGGCGAAACAATAGTTTCAAAACTAAGAGGAGAAAATTCCGTAAGGAAATAAAGAAATCAATAAAGTCTGTAGAAAAATACTATCAAATAAAGAAGTGAAAACATTCTGGAATAAGATACGGGGAAATGAAAAGGATTCTAAGAATGTCACAGAATGGATTAAGAATGCTGAATTGAAGTATACGGAGATAGATGAACAGGAATGGAACAACATGGATGTTAAAGAAGTACTAGTGCTTAAAAAAAAAAAATGGAAATTCCCCCAGGAATAGATAAGATATTTAATTTCTGGATAAATACTTTTCCATCTATGTACAGTCTATTCATAGATATGTTTTCTAACACTATCAATAAACAAGAGTAAAACCCAGCATGGTTTACCCAAAGTATTACTTATTTAATCAATTCAACTGTCACTGCCAACCCCCCCAAATTATCAACCGATTTTGTTTTTCCACAACCTGCAAAATACTCAGATTAATATCAAATGAAAGAATGTACGAGATCCTTGAAGCTAATCACCTTATCCCTGAAGATATTTTTATGGCTGCAAAGACTGGTTACTAATCAATAAGATATTGCAAGAAAACTGCCATTCAGCCGAAGCAATGTATGGATCTTCAGAACATTGGCAATCATGGCTCTCCATAATTTCCTGTCCTTTGTAGCTCTTAGTAAATTTTGTCTTCAGAGACTGCAGAAAAAGACCCATGTAAGAAGCCAGAATGTATATTTGTCAGCCTAGCATAGCATGTTGGTCTAATAAGCTATCAGTCTAAATTCATTAACAAAAAAGTAAAATTAAAATCATTGAAATAAAAGTTGACAAAAGCATATTTTTTGTCTACCAAACTTTAAAAAAGTAAAGAAATAAAGAAAGAGGGAATATGATATTGTGAAAGGTGAGAAGAAAGGACTAAATATCACTTGCAAGAAGATAGAATGTGAAAGAAGCAGCCCAACATATGAATTACAAATTGGAGATGCCAAAATCAAGTACAAATTTAAATATCTAGTATGTGTTTTAACAGAGGATAGAAAATGTGACACTGAAATCTGAAGATGCATTGGTATAGTGAAAGATGCCTTCCAAAAGCTAAACAGTATAAAGAAAGTGGAAAATTTCATTTTAAACAATGATTGACTAAATTGTTTTCTATGGCTTATCAACCCTGTTATAGTGGAACACACCTATTCTATAGTAAATAGACTCTCCCACCTATAATAAGTAAGAGTAGTAGCAGTCTCCAAGGGGAGTTGGTCAGTCAGTCGATGTCGAACGACTGTTAGTCGGATATTAAGGTATCAGCCACCACAACTAGATTACTGCGTCATTACCTATTATATCAAGTTCCTAACGTTTTGTACGTTGAACCTATTTTAGGACCCACTTAGTACAAATACAAGCCTCCACTGTGAAACCACTCTACAACAAATCCTTTGCAGGTTATTTAAAGCCAGAAAATATATTTAGATTGTAAGAATTTATTCATTTTTTTTTTGAGATAGTAATGTTTTAATGATACAAGTCTTACTAATTAACCCATAGATGGTGGGGAGAGAAGAAGTGGATTCATACCTTTACCAAGGGTATTTGTGCGTAAATGAATATAATGAACCCAATATGAATTGGAAGTCAGCTCTTTGATTAACAATTCCAAGTCATTATATCAACCACACAGGTACTGACCATCCTTGATGCTGCTTAACTTTGGTGATCATATTGACAAACAGTGTTTCAACATGATGTGGCTGTAAGCCCAGAAACAAAGAATAGAATACTTAACTGTTATGTAATATCAGTGTTCCTATATGGTGAATGCTGGACAATCTCCTTACAGATGAAAAGAAAGCTGGAGGCAACAGAAATATGGTTCTTCAGAAGTATGCAAGGAATAAAATGGACTAAATATATAATCAATGATGAAGTTTTAGAGAAAATGGAAACAAAAAGGACACTTATACTTATCAGAAAGAGAACGTTAAAATTTCTTGGGTACATACTGAAGAGAAAGGGTTTAAAAAATTTGACAAACATAGAACATAATGAATACAAGATAGGAAGAGAAAAGTGTTAGTTCCAATAACTATTGGAATGAATGCAAAAACATCCTCCTCCCCAAAATTTATAGACAAAACATATATATCCATGCTATACTGGGATTTCTTCCTAGACAATAAGTTAAACCACTTCTCGATCTTATCTGCCATATTTTTGTTCTTGTCTTAAATTCAGAACACTGCGATCACTTGTCTGTGTCCCTTTTGTGTGTTGACACCATTCTAAGTTTGATAAATTTTTTGCCTCATTAATGTTGCTTTTCCTACTTTTCTCTTGCATATATTGTTTGCTTAGTATTATTTTGGCCCTGTTCTTTTCCTTCTTTTCTTATATATATATATATATATATATATATATATATATATATGTGTGTGTGTGTATATAAATATTTTCAGATTGAGTGTATCTATAGAAGAGATAAAATGAATTAAAAAAAAAAAGACGAGGAAAAACTATACTTATCTTGGCATATTCTTATTCTTTCTTGCCTTAGTCAGAATGCTGCAATCACTTGTCTGTATCCCTTTTGTGTGTTAAACCCATTCTGAGTTTGTGATCTTTTTTGCCTCATTACTGTTGCTTTTCCTACTTTTGTCTTGCATATATTGCTTGCTTAGTATTATTTTTGCCCATTTCTTTTCTTTATTCTGTTATTGTTTATTGCAAACTTTTTCAATTCTATTATTTGGGCATTTCTGCCAATTACCTTTAACTATGGCCAGTTATTCTACAGGAAGCAGTATATAACCTACCTGACAAGCTTCTATAAATGGTTGGCAAAACAGGGATTAGGAGAGATAGTGAAAAGACAATTTACTGAGAGCTAAAAAGGACTGGAAATTGTGCATAGCCATAATCGTCTATGCACTGAAAGGACAAGGCATATAGAAAAAGAATAAAATCCCATAAAATCTATCTTTATTTGAACTATACAAGTTTATGTTGAATACTGCTCATATACTTAGATAAATTCTTTTAATAACTTCCCAAGAAAAAAACCTTATTTACCTCAGGTCTTAGGTAAAACATTTGGTGTTTCAAACAGCAAATCAAACAAATAAGAACAATAATAATACAAATTGCAAAAGCACATCACACATCTTGAAATGTGTCTTTGTTCAAAGAAGCCTTTTATCAATATGCTCACATAAGAGTAAAAATTGAAAGTGGTGTGATTAGAGACAAACTGTAATGAAGGTCATTTTTATGTCATGAAGGTCACTTTCTTCTTCCTCTCTAGGATTGCCATTTATCCTACATGCCCATCTCCTTACCATAATTACATAAAGTGTAGCCTTTCTATAAACATTCAATAGTCTCCTGTGAATATTTGCAGCATTTTCTCCTTCCAAAATTAGAAATTCTATGACAGCTTTTCACTTTCTTTGTGTGTCTAGGGAGGGATGTGCAATTATTTTGAAAGATCTTTAGAGGTTGTAAAGAAGGTAACTGTACAATTTTTCCCCCCTGCTTGTTGATTATAAAACTAGGAATTATGATTAATACTCTTAAAATTAAATTAAAACTGGCATTATTTTTGACTGACCCTTGTGTTTATAATGTAGAGATATATTGCTGATGGTAAGCACATTTCCTGTGAATGCCTTCTTGTTTTTGTTTCTCTTCTAGCTGATGTTTTAACAAACTCTACATTAATGTAGATTATGAGTATTGCTTTTCTACTTGACCACCTACATTAATTACTTGTCCCTTTGCAATTTATTTTGCCTTTATACCCATCATCCTCTTCTATCAGAAAAAAGTTTCTTATTAAATTATTCTTCTGTAACATGCCAAGGTTACATTGTTCTGCTTATATCACAGTGATGTTTGTGAGTTAAGGCCAACAATGGCTGTAGCAGCTATTTAGTTGTATCTGTAGTCACATTGTACTCAGTCATCTATCATTTTGGTGTGTCATGAGCAAGATGACTGACAGTAGGACTGGTTATAGAAACTAGTGGATCCATCTATTTCACACTAGTCTTGCTTATATCATATGCTTTCTTAAATGGTGATAGTGTCTTTAACTGATTTTGGCATATATTAATGATAAAGATATTTGTTGACTGAGCCAAGACTGACATAAGGTCGTATTTTTAGAGCATCTGGCAAGAATCAAACTTACTATTAAATTCTTACAGGAAGTGCTTTAAAAGTTCAATTATTTAAAAATTTTCTAAATATAAGAATTGTCTTTGTTTTGTAATATTACAATTACAGATATAATAATATTTTCTGTTATTTCTAAATTGATGAACTGTTTAAGTTCTGATCATCATAAATTTTGTGCTAATCCTATTGTGAGAGTCATGAACCCAGTCCTCTCTGAGATTTGTCTCGGTGAAAAATCCCTGTTTTTTTTTTTTTTTTTTGTTTTTTTTTAAGCTATGACTGTGTCTTTGAAAGAAATGCTATGCAACTTAGAATTTGGAAATGAAGCTTCAATATAAATTGAATAAAAGTTTGAACAAATCCTGTCCTATAAAACAACACCTCAAAATAAAAATGGGCTGAGTTAGTTTGACCTTATTGAGCAGGGTGGCTGTATGTGCTCTTTGGTAATCCTTAGAGTTCAAATCATCATCATCACCACCACCACCACCACTACAACTACTGCAGCAGCACCAAACAAAGTCAGAATTCAAAGATAAAAGGAAGAAAAATTAGGGATGGAAATGTTGCAATATCCATAAAGTTTTTTTTGTTTTTTTTTTTACAATGATGCTCACTCTGTACAAGGCCCAAGAGCCACTAGAGGTAGAGGGTTACAGATTAATAGGAACAGTCTATAGAAATATATGGGGAAGATAACAATTCACCCTAGACTTTAACAGGTTAAGATTGTAGGGATCGGGGAAGCATCCTCTTGGGAGTCAGTTCCACAAAGCAACAGTTTGATAGCATAAAGAAAGTGATAAACTGTCAAGGCCTGAAATTCAGCTCCAAATCTCATCTCAAACTACTACTCTATTCTGAATTCTCAAATCATGTTTTAAAAGACAAAGAATAGATTAGCTAAAATATGCTAAAAAAGTAATCAAAACTAATGAAAAGTATCTATAATATTTTTTGTTCTTTTATTAAACTATGAAGCATTGAAATTTCCACTGGGTTTACTGCAATGATTGTCTGACTGAGTAACAGGATGTCATTGTTTTTGTGTTGCTCACGTTGACCAAACTGATGTTTCTTGTAACTCTTTTAATCAAAGTATAAAAAGAAAAGATTTAAAAATGGAAGAAGCCTGGCTGTATTGTTTTATTTTATTTTTTTCTTAAACCTACTTTAGACTATTGATTATTGGTTTAAGTGTTTTTCCATTGTCTTGAAGTGTTTCCAGGTTCAATAAATCCTATACTTAAATCTTATGTAGATGTAAAATACCTATATTCAATTCTTAAAAACACAAACACACTTGCCCACTCCATTATATGCATACGCAAATGCACATAAACGTACATGGAATGTTGGAGTTCTAACAGCTTGAAGAATAGTTCAAATTGTCACTGTGGCTTTTATTGTAAAAGTCATAATTCCAACTCTCTCTTGGTTCATTCTTACTGCTGTTCCTTTAGAATTTTTTATGAGCATTTTACTATGGCAGATAAGAAAGAGTGTAACAGTGATGATGCCTTGCAAGATTTTCTCAGATAACTCTTAAAAAACATAGGTTTCATTTTACACTCATTTTTGGAAAGTTTTCACCATTTGTTAGCTATCAACTCACAGTGTGATTCTAAAAAAAACATAAGTTGACAAACGCCCTTTCTGGATGTTTTTCCTATTTTGAAATCGGTAAACTGATCTCATAGACATAACCCCCTTCACGCCATTAGGTTTCATATTATCTGAGTTGTTAACCCTGATTTATCTTGGGATTGATATTGGAGTGGTTTCCTGTTGCCTTCTCCATGGTGGTTTATGGAGACACCACCTCTAGTTAGCTGGCCGTTGACTCAGTGAGTTCCTCTGCCCTTTGTTAGGCCTTGTTGAAGAGACTTGAGGTGACAGAGATGTGATTCTACAGAAGGATGGTAAGGATTTCATGGACCGAGCGTGTGAGCAACGATGAGATCATAGAGAGGTTACAAACAAGGAGGAGGCTTATACTCAAAGATGAAGAAGAAACTTGAGGTGACAGTGATGTGGTTTCACAGAAGGATGCTAAGGATATCATGGACTGAGCATGTGAGCAAAGGTCTTAGAGAGGATGTAAACAAGGAGGAGGCTTATGCTTAACATCAGAAAGAGGCAGCTGAAGTTTCTGGGACACATAATGAGGAAGGACGGCCTGGAGAATCTGATACTCACAGGTTGAATAGAGGGAAAGAGAAACAAGGGAAAACAACCTGTGTCATGCCTGGTGGGCTTAAGCAAGCGGATGACAGAACGTGGTCTGAGGGGAGGAAGCAGAAGGAAGGATCTTGTTGAGAGCTGCAAGGGATAGAGGGAGGTAAAGAGCTATGATCGCCTACTTCCTGAAAGGACATGGCACATAAAAATAAAGAAAGAAAACTGATCTCTTTAAGATGACATAGACAATATTCTGATACAAAGAGTTTTATTTTTGTTTTTGTACAATCACCAAAGTTAAGCAGCATCAAGTCTGGTCAGTACCTAGATGGGTCACCACTTGGGAATGCCATAATGCTTTAAGCTTGGATTTGCAGGTGGTATATTGGATAATAGCTCAGAATTGTTAATCGGAGTTCCAATTCCTGTTGAGTTCATTATATTCCCTTACATGAAAATACCCTTAGGAAAAGTATGAATCCACTTCTCCCCCCGACTAAATCATTATTCTCCCCAAAATAAATTCTTACAATCTAAAAATATTTTTTGGCTTCAAATAACCTGCAAAGGCTTGATAAGCTGTCGACAATGAATCAATTATTTGGCAAAAAAAATATACTTATACTCCTTTTAGCATTACACTATTGAAATGAAGCATCATTTTGTATCAGTTTTCAAACTAATATCATTATCTCTATTTCTTTTTAAAATAACTTGTGTTATATTTCTATTTTAAACAGCTTTGATTTGAGACATTGGCACTAAATTATTCTCAACTTGCACAGAAATTGTTTTAAATAAAAAAAATCAGCCTTTAAAAGCATTTTTAAAAGCCTTTTAAAGCATTTAATTTATTTTATAAATGTTTGATTTCATTAATTCTTTTCTTCCCAAAAGGAGGCGACAGCTGTATAATTACCTTGTAAATATGTCTTTAATGTTCCAAAGTTAAGCTTTGTTCTTTTCTGTAATCATTACAATTTGTAACTCAGTCAACCTTTTCCAATTTCTTTATTTTTATTATCTCTGGCTTAATGCTGATCTCTTACCTTTTGTAAGCCATCCACCTGATATTAATATTGGAACTTGTTTTTCTCAACTACTTCCTGTCTTAATCTGGTCACATTTCTCACAATTTGTTTATGTTCATCAGGAAGAGAGATAGCCAAAGAGGTGGGCTATGTATTGGAGACCATCCAAATCAAGCAGGTACAGAAATTTAACTATTTGGATAATGTAGTAACAGACTTTGGAAAATGTGACTCAGAAATTTGAAGGTGCATAGAAATAGAAAAAGATGTCTTTCAGAAACTAAGTAAAATATTAAGATATCAGAAAATATTAGAAACAAAGAAAAGAGTGACAAACTGCTATGTAATAGTAATACTCCTATATGATAGTGAATGCTGGACACTTGAAATGACAGAGATGAGATTCTACAGAAGGAAACTGAGAATACCATAAAATGAACATGTGAACAATGAAGAAGTTTTAAAGAAAACATACTAAAAGGACATTTTTACTTGAAATCAGAAAGAAACATTTTAAATTTCTGGGATACATGGTGTGAAAAAGGGGCTTAGAGAATTTAACACTCACAAGACATATTGAAGGAAGGCAAGCAGAGGGAAGCAGAAAATAACTTATTGTATGAATTAGTGTGGATTGATGGTAGAACATAAACAAAGATGGTAAAGAGTCAAATGTTGCTAAGAGCTATAAAGAATAGGAAGTTGTGGAGGCCCACTGTCACATTCTGAAGGACACAGCATATGAAAGAAGCTTGTCTGTTTAGACATATTGATATCAAAATATTTGACTACCTCCTAACCCACCACCCCCTCACTGCTTCATTTATGTTCTAACAATATAAAGAAAATAGGAAATGCTTGGTCTCACTTGATCAACTTGGTTACGCAGAACAGAGATGAAAATAGACATTGGCTACTTTGAAACACTTGCCCACTTCTTGTGGGTGTTCCTGTGGGTGTGTTCCTTTTTATATTAGAATCATAACTTTTTATTTTTATATCACTTTGTATTTATCTCAATTTAATCACACCTGTGTTAGTTTTTTCATTTGTATATACACTATAGGCCAAAAGGTTTGGGGAACCCACTGGATTCAATAATTAGTAAGTTTTATACCTTCTCTAGTTTAATTAACTCCTACTAAGTTAAGATTCTGAAACTAACCTATTAATTCATGGCATCCAATTATTTAGAAAGGAGATTACCTAAAATTTAAAATCTACTGACCTTAAGAGTACCATTAAGTAGAAAGGCAGATCAGGTAAAAAGAGATACAATTTAAATGAAATTTTGGTTTATTGTGCATATGCATCTTCGTCAAGTTTGGTTTTATTAGGTCTCAAATGATTCATATATATTTTCTAAAAGTATTTTATTTAATTTATTGTTTTCTACCCCAGCGTCAAATTTTTATTCATGATTTATGCTGAAAATGGAAATATTTTACATTGTTAATCTACAAATGTCTCAAAATGCCTTTTCAACTAAAGAATTAATGCCCAAAACTGCATGTATGAATCTGATTTCTAATCAAATTGAGTTAATCAGTTAATGAAATGGTTGTGCAATAAGCTGATTCTCTCATATGTAACATTACATAGACTTTTTGTTAGTTACTCTTTGTGTGTGCATGTGTAGCGCCATCCAAAATGTGGACCTTACACTCTTGTGTACAATGCCTCAGAGACTGCCCATCTCACAGGGGTGGTTGTTGAATTATCTCTTATGTAATACAGTTTTTATTACATTTGCAACTGGGCCAATCACATGGATCTGCACTCTATGGCTAGGAGGTTACCTCAAGTTAACCCTGCACCTGGCTTCCTTGATGGTCTAGTGCGACATTGCATGCAAAGTCTATTCTGCATGATTGGAGGTGAGCATTATACTAAATAGATAGTACACTTTGCTGTTGGATTTTCATTTTTCATTGTATAAAAAGAAGATAAAAATGTAAGATGTAACTTCGCTCATGCAAGGAGATATACAGAGAAAGATTAAAAAAAAGAAATTATTAAAATAAAAAAGATTCTTAAAAAATTAATACAACAGCCTTGAGATAAGTTGTATCATTAAGATCAACCTAATTTTGCCAACTCATTCTTCCTGGTTCATAGAATGGAAGCACTAAGGGTCAAGCCTCCTTGAAAAGCCAAACCAAGGCTTAATTTAACTGAATGATATATAAAAATTAGATAATTGTCTAAAGTCAGAAAAGGGAAGGATGTTTATTCTTATGCACTTTATACTGTCAAAGGTCAAACTCAGGATTTAGTATTTGACTAACAAATTGACAAGTGGATGATCACATGCCAGAAATGTATAAGTCCTTAATATAATAAAATTAAGTGCTGTGTTCATTTTCTTTTAATGGGAAAGTTCATTATTCAACACAGTTCCAAAACATTCTGTCAAACAAAAAAGAACAACAAGCAAGTAGATAGAAGCAGCAGTAATGATTTAAAACCCTTACAATAAGTTGTGTCTATATTTCTGAGATGAGGTATTATAATTATTTACACTATTTACATTGTTCAGATTCTTGACCTCATCTTTATTGTCATATTTACAACATTTCAACCGTTGTATGCTCTGGCATTCTTCAAGTAATTGGAATTTCAAACTGAACCCTTATTTTGTCCACCAGGTTCTAGTTCCACATGCCATACCTTTTCCACATGTCTTAGTTATCTCCCTTTAACTCAACTTTCCAAGTTTTTGTTCACCACAGCAGTAGCCAAGTATTGAACTCACAACTCTTTTTGTCAAGTTACTGAGTCTAACCAATGCTGTGTGCCATTGCTGGTGATAATACATATACATCAAATACTTTAAAGAAATAGCATTAGAATTCACATCACTAAAGTCAACCCTATGACTGAGATACATACTCTGACCACACCATAAAGTGGTCCTGCTACTACTGGACCATGTGAACTTGATAAGATCATTGATACAGTTCACAATGGAGAGAAAAAATAACAACAAAGTTGCATTCCTGAATGTACTAATGTCTCGAAAAGAGCATGGGTTCAAGACATCCATATACTGCAAGCCAGCATTCACTGGACTTCAATTTCAACTCCTGCTACCTAGAAAGGAATCGTACACTGCTTACAAAAACAAGCAAAATTCATAAATGGCAATCCAGAGACATATGAGCAAGAAATGGTCAGTATAAGCAGAACCCTACAATATAACAATTATCCTGCGTACATGGTAGCAGCTCTGACAAACTGGGATAGATAGCTACAAGAGGATAGCAACTCAGAAAACAGCTTTGGACTGCTTACCCTATGTGAAGGGATTATTGGAAAAAATATAAAAGATCTGTAATCCATATAACATTAGGATGACCTTCAACACTTTGTGGACACATATTCCAAATAAGAGACCCCTCCCCAGGAGAACATGACTAAGGACTGTGTGTACATCTTTATTGCCATATTCATGACATTTCATCCATTGTATGTGCCGGCCTTCTTCAGGTGATATATGTTGGAATCTCAAACCAAACTTATTTAGTCCACAGAGCAGATTGTTCTAATTCCACATGCCATGCCTGTTTTTGAATGTCTTGGTTTAAGTTAATTCCCTTTAGTAACTCAACTCTCTAAGTTTTTGTTCTCTCTGCTGTGGCCAGGTATTGAACTCACAACTCTGAGTAAAGTCACTTTTCGGATTACTTCCACTAATGCTTTTATCCACTCAACCATGTTCAAAGAATGAAGTGGACACATGGCCCAGTAGATAAAAGCATTGGTTGAAGTTGTAGAAGGGAAAACTTATCTGTTGGAACAAAAAGTGCTTGTACATGTCTTGTGTACAAGATACTTAAAAGAAAACATGGCCGACCCAAAGCCTACAATTTAAGAATCTGATCTTGTAGTTCAGAAATGTTGCGAGATAAATTTTTGATTTATGCAAATTTCCAAGCTTCATCCACTCAATAAAATGAACATGAGCTAGAGAACATAATAAGCCAACAAGTCTGATAGTCATGCTTTGTGGAATTTCATCATAGTCTCACCGATTGTGATTGTAAAAAAGACAGGATACAATTGATACTGCAAACAAATGCATACGTTTTTCCAACAGAAGTTGAATTCAATTAAAAAGATATACAATAGAAAAGTTGAAATGCTTTTAAATCTCTAAACTATAGTTTTCAGTTTGTAAGAAAAAGAAAATACAATTTAATCTTTTGTTTTTCTATTTATACTTTTGAACATTAGCTTTTGGTGTGGACAAACAAAAAAAAAATCCCAAAATATATATATATATATATATATATATATATATATATATATTATGAATAAAAATGACAATAGGAAAACTGGTAATTGCTGACGTTTGTCCAATGTGGACTTTATCAAAGCAAAATACGAAAATGAAATTAAATGAACAACGTAACTAATAAAAACAAAAACAGAATGTACCTAGCAACTGGAATGTAGAGAAACGCTATTTTCATATTTTTTAAATGAGAAATAACGTCAGAGATTGTCACGTGTGGAGAATATTGTCATTATATCTGTGTTGATGTATTCAACCATTTTCTTTCGATTTTATGAATCTGTTGTGCATGTTTGTTTGTAAGAATATATATATATATATATATATATAAAGAAATATAGTTTTAAGGTGTGCTATATTTATGGGATAAAGTGCTCAATACCAGAGATAGAGCATATGTAAATATAAATATAAAAGTGAACATTGAAATCAACACTCAGAGGTGACAGGCTGTTTCATGCTGGACACAATCGTTAAGCTACCTGATAATTGCATCCTGCATGAAGCAGCCTGTCACCTCTGAGTGTTGATTCCAATGTTCACTTTTATATTTATATATATATATATATATATATATATATATATATTGTGTTTTCAAGTCGAACTTGGGTTGAAAAGGTATGATTTCAATGCACATTAATTTTTCTATAATGGTCATGCAGTGCCCCAAAATTTTAAAATTATCTGAAGTAAACTAGATCTTTAACAATTTTCTTTGTTTGTTATCATATATCTTATATATATATAAGGTAGCTTAACAAGAGCTACAACTTGCCCAGAGGATACCAAGAACTTTATTAGACCAGTATGCCTTTCATCTTAAGAGGCTTGTTTTGTCAAAATATTTTAGATTCTACTTAATGAAATGGTGTAGAGAGTAAGAGATTTACTCAGTGTATAGATATCTTTTTTTTAATTTCACAAAACTTTTGCCAGTTTGATTTATAAGTTGAAATAATAACTGAAACCATAAAATTAATGCCAGTTTCAGTGAATTATTTGATTGGAAAAGAATGGCATTTTTTTTTTGCATTGTATTATGCAAACCACTTCCTCAAATCAATCTTTAAAAATGGCTTTGAGTGAATAAATCCTGTAGGACTATCCTTCTTTGAACCTTGGGGACATGTGATGCTACAGCATCATAAACAAAGAACTGTACAAAATATCAGAAACAACATCACTTAACTTTAACAACAGCCACAACGTAAATGGATAACATATGTAACTCAAAGACAGATAATAATATAATCAAAATGTTGATATTCCACATGACTTTAAACAAAAGGTTTGGAAAGAAATCCCCCATACATACTGGAAAGAGCGATAACAATTACTGGACTTGAGAAACCTATTTTTCTGAAAAAAATATTTCAAGAGAAATGTTTTATAAATTTCAGCTGGCTGTTTGGTCAATAAATGCCAAATGTTTCCTTATAAGGAAACAGCTAATGTTATCATTGTCATTACTATGACTTTTTTTGGTGGGGGTGCCATTTCTTTCTGTCTATATGGACATCTATATATTTGAATTTTCTGATTACTCTTATATATTTGTTTGTTTATAAGGTAGTGAAGCAAAAATGAACAGACATTTTCATGTCCTTAGTCTATATGAGTAGCCATTGTGCTACCAAAACCAGGTTTTCAAGGTTGGATACAACTGTATTGTTGGTTTCCAAAATTCCTTTCACATGGTCACTACTGAGTGTAATAATGCATAAATGAACATTCAGACATTAGATTCAAAGCTTGTGCGATAGCTGATACAGCAGTCAGATAAATAAAAACTTTTGCTTGAAAAAAATTATAATGCTTTATTTTATTCCAACCTGATATAAGGCTTTGACATCTGAGAAGCTTTATCAAAATCATAGATGAAAAAATCATTAAAAGAATTGGTAAAAATTATTAAAAGAGAAAAACAAAAACAACAAAATTGGATGATTTTTACACCCAAGGAAGGTCCAAAAAGGTATCAAGCAAAGTTTTGTGAGAAGAAAAACAAGAAGAATATTAAGTTGAATGTCTTGTGAAAAACATGACCAAAAGAAAGAAAGAACAGAATCAAAAAGAAAATAATGTATAACAAAAAAAAAGAAAGAAATCCATAATGAAAAAGCAAAAATAATTGATAAAGCAGAAAATGAGCTTTACCCACCCATGTTCAAATGAATGAAGATAAGCCTATCAACTTTGGTTTTCAACCTCTTCAAGCAAACAAAACAGAAAATCCTTCAACAAAAATATTTGATTTGACAAGTGATTATTTTCATTGCTTGTTGAAATCTCAATTTCAAGCCCTTTCTTTCTAAGTCAGCCTGCCCCAGGGCTGAGTACTACCTGCCATAAATTTGATGGTCAAGCAACAAAGATTTTCTTTCTTTACTTGTTCACTTGACCCCAGTTGACCTCACTGCTCATCAACAAAAGAAAAAAAAAACAATTTAAAAAAGAGGAAGAAAAAGAACTGCACTCATTCATTGACAGTTGCATATCTGCCAAGGACGTCTGCAACTGCAATGTTTTGGGTTGGGGGTCATTTTGTAAATATTGACTCAGCAAAGCATGTGGGCAGAGACTTGTCATCAGCAAATTGCAAAAGAGAAGCAACCAACTTGAATTTGAAATAATGTGAAGAAAAAAAAAGGAAGTTTAAAAAATAGATTTTTGTTTGCTTCATTTTATTTTTGTTTTTCAGTTTTCATTTTCTTTAAGATGCAATTCACTATATAAGACATGAAGCCATATCCTGTTTCAACTTGATATGGTTTATGGCCATATCATGTTGAAACATTGTTTCTCATCCAATCACCAAAGTTAAGCAATGTTGAAACTGGTCATTACCTATATAGGTGACTGTTTGCAAATATTAGGTGCTATAAGCTCGGATGAGCAAATGGTGTAATGGATAAGGGCTCAGAATGGGAAATCAGAAAGCTGAGTACAAATTCCAGTTGGTTTCATTACATTCACTTACATACAAATACCCTTGGAAAAGATATAAATCCACATTTACTCCCCTATCTATGGATTAAGGTACTAAGACTTATATCTGACTCATGTTGGTTGGCTGATTTAGTGACATATCAATCTCTAGGGGTTTAATTAAATCTAAATATTTTGAACACAATTTTATGCATTCAATTACAGATAAAATGTATTGTTGGTCATTCTATAAAAATGTATTTTAATGCTTTCATAGTGTTTTGTTATCACTATTTGCCTATAACTGGGACCCTAACAGGTGCTATCACCCCAGGTCAGGGTGGACTTGGCAGCAACAGCAATTACGAGGTGGTTCCACACTTCTCAAAACCTTCAATCTCCTGATCAGAGGCCTTGCTGCCAGATGTAGTTTATCGTTATATCCAGGACTACTTGTATCTGAAAAGCATTATCATATCCAAGAGATTGTTAATACAATATTTACTTGCAGAAAAAAAAAATTATTCTTACAATCCCAAAATATATTTTGGCTTTAAATAACCTCCAAAAGTTGATAATCCATAAAAAGCAAATCAATCAATCTAAATTCCTTTTTACCATAATTTGAAAAAAAAAAACCCAAAAACACCAAAGCATGAAATGAATAGACAGTCATTTTTTGATTTAAAATAAAAATATAGATCTTTTCTTCAGCTTAGAAAGGATAGAACCAAAACAAGATTGATAGGTTCAAAGCTGCATTACAATTTTTTTTTCAAGCAGAAGTTTATTATTTATCCGACTGTTGTATCAGCTACCCCCAGTTTTTAATCTAATGTCTGAATATTTGTTTATGCATGATTACGCTCAGTTGTGACCATTTGAAATGAGTTTTGGAAACCAACAATACAGTTGTATCCAACCTTGAAATCCTGGTTTTGGCAGCACAATGGCTAATCATGTAGACTAAGGACATGAGAATGAGTCATATCTATCCAGTTTGCACCACAGGAATATTAGTCTTTTAAATATTGGGTGAAACAATAATTTAGTCTGAATTTCTGGGATGAGGAATTATTATTATTTACATGGACAGCAGAACAAGAACAATCTAAACCTGTAGATTAAATAAAGTGTTTACTTTATAACTGCCTGAAGGTTACTCAGATCAACAAGCTGCTGATGAAAGCAAAAAGGCACAAAATGTGATAATATCAACAAAGATAAAAACAATAATCTGAATGAAATAATGTAATAAAAACTCATTTCAAACACTTTTCTCTCTTCTTTTTTATTTTATTTTTTTTTCACTTCTCATTATTCCTTTTGTCATTTCTTTCAAATCTTATATTTCCTGAAACATAAGGCGGTAATTTTCTAAATTTCATGTATTTTGTGTGCATGACATTACATGCACATTGAAAATTTCCCCATCCTTTTGTAAATTTTTTTTCCAAAACTCTTTCAGTTATGCTTGTCTGTGCAACTCTGACACTTGCATGTGCAAATAAACCACCTCCCTTTCTCTTTCATGTTGACTCCCTTTCGTCTTGATTAATCCTGAATTGGTCAAGATGATGACAAAAGCCATCTAATTGCCTGACACTCCATAAGATTTATTAATGGCATTTTTTCAAATTGCTTTTTTAAGATTTCTGAGGACCATGAATGCAATGAATTGTTTGGTATTCACAATTCTGGTGATTGCACATGTCCAAACACAGACAAACACCTTATTTTGAACTTTTGACACTATTAGTCTCTTCTTTGGCTAAAGCTGAAAAAATTTAACAACCTGACTGCTTAAAAGATATACAAGGCTAATCATTCAGGCGAAAGGTTGAAATGTTTTGAATCACTTAGCTTGAAGTGCTGTTAAAATTTGCACCCAAACTAACAGCATTAATTAAGTTTCTAGTTTAAGAAACAGAAAATGCAATTTAATGTCTCACTTTTCCTTTCTAGGCTTTTCAATATTAGCTTTTAGTGAGGACAAACAACATGTATGCATGCATGTGTGTGTGCATGGCTTGGCTTTATAGCTGAAGATTTAGTAGATTCTAGATCTATTGAATACCACAGGGGTTGCAGGTGAAAGTTTGGCACCTGGAGGGAGCTCAAATTTTATGAAATTGCCTCTTCTGCTCTAGCTCAGTAGTTTGATACAGGATGCTCTCAGGCCTTTCTGATGAAGCTTTAAGGTAGAATGTGGCCTGCATCTTACTGTTACTCCTCTTTAAAACATGGGTCCACTTGCCATGACCCAATGGTAATGGTAGTATCAGCTGTTTCCCTACAAGGAAATGTTTGGCATTCATTGACCAAGCAGCCAGTACTGCTTTTGGCTGAAATTTATAAAATCTTTCTCTTAAAACAATTTTTCAGGAAAATAGGTTTCTTAAGTCCAATAGCTGTTATCACCCTTTCCATTATTGATGAGTGTTTCCTTCTTATTTGAAGTAGTATGGAATGTCAACATCTTGATTATGTCATCCTTTTTGTCTTTATGTTATTGTTATATTCTGTGCTAATAGGAATATATACTGGAAAAACATGGTGTATAAAATAAGTAAAGGTTTATTGTAATTACCAGTACAATAAGAATAAAGGTAACATTTATGCACAAGGTCATCACAAGTCAATCCAGTAGTGAGTGCTACTATTGGAAGGTTGGTAGTTCTCGTGTAAGTCTGAGTCGTACTCAACAGATCCCAGCTAGTATAGTTAGCTACCCCCCCACGAGTGTTGCATGTGGAACAAGGCCGGTTTAACGTAGGTTCTCCGAGCCCATAGGCTTGGCCAAAAATATTCCCTTTTGAACCTGTATAAACGGGTTCAGGGGCAGTCTACCTCCCTGAATGAGTCTCTGCCCTTCGGCGGAGCCTCATCCGGGTTCCTCTCTGCCCAAAGGCAGAGAGTTTGGCTGTTTAGCTGGAACAGATTGCAGCTAGACTCTATAGTTTGGTATTAAAAATACTTATAGGTACCTACTACCTATAGAGTTGTCATTCATGGGGGCGACAGGTTATTCTATTACATCAGTTACCTGTGCTGTCCATTTTACTTGTTACTGTTGATGGTAGTCCTCAAGTGATGAGTTATTTCTTTTATTTGGTACAGTTCTTTTGTGATTCTGTAGCACCAGCCCACAAGGTTCAAAGAAGGATGGTCTTTGCCAAGAGCCTCAAACTTCACTTGCTCAAAACCAATAGATAGTAGTCGAATCCTTCAGGTGTAGGTTTTCTTTTTCTGGGCAGAAGGCCAAACTAGCAAATATATATATTTTGTATTTATATGTAAACTGTTTCATATGATTTGTGAATGGATTGAAAATCTAAAAGGATTGTCAATCTTTCATTATTTTTTTTCTTTTGTAAATCTAAAAAATATTTCTTTTGCCTCCTTCAGGAAGTGAGACTGGTAAGAGGTCTTACATCTATATTCCCTCTTCATCTCCTCTCCAACGAGTAAATAACCATGATGTCCAGGAGTTTTAAAGAAAGTCTCTAATTCAAAAACATGGGTGAAAAAAGTTCATTGAAATTGAAGAATATCTTTTTTGTTTCTTTGTCTTTTTGGTTTCTTTTAATGCTGCTGAAATTTATATCGGAAAGTCTAGATTGTAAATTATTTTATATTTTTCATTATTAATGGAGGCTCTATTTTTCTTTTTAGTCCTGCTACTTGACACATGTAACACAGTAGAATCTGCCACATGAATGGGTGGTTGGCTTCTAAACCACCTCCTACACTAGCATTTCTGCTGGTAAGAACGGTAGCATGTCATTCTGCTGGATGAAAAACAAGACCTGTCAAATAAGAGCTTCTTATAGTAGTCAACATATATATATATATCATTTTTTTATCCCAAGCAAGAACTTTAAGGGCCCACAAGCCAACTTGGTGACTATTGTTTTTTTTATTGACTGCAAACTCAAACCCACCTGAAATGAAATGAAATGAAGGTGGATAACAAACAGTCCCAAAAGTTGTCATCTATTTCCGTCACCTGTTACAATAAACATAACGTCAATCATGGCCATTCTTTTTCTTTGTCCTCCCATGAATTGACATTTTAGTTGAGGTTGGGGTCAGTGGCTTGCCTTATAAGGAGGACACATGTTTGAATCCTGCTGGAGAGCACATATTTTTCTTTAATAAGATTTCTCTTCAGGTCAGTAGATGAAAACAAATAAATATGCTGTTTAATAAATAAACGGATCATCTACTCAAATATGGGTATCAATTAAAAATAATGTGTAAGTAATAAAATCTGTTGGATTAAATCCATCAGTTCTTTAGAAATTGCTTCGTTTACATCAGATCTAATGATAATTTTCCCTGCCCAGAGAGAAACAGGTTCAAATCCTGCTGGTGAGCACATATTTTCTTTAATAAGATTTCTCTAATATTCAGGCCAGTAGACAAAAATAAATATACTGTTTGATTAGTAAATAGAATATCTATGCCAATATAGCTATCCACTAAAAATAACGTTTCAGTAATAAAATCTGTTGGATTAATAGATAAAAATCTATCACTTCTTTAGAAATTGTCTGATTTATATGGAAATACCTCCTTTAAATCTCATTCTCAATGTCATTTTTTGCTATTGTAATCCTCAGTTAAAGTAGATGAAGTTTGTTACCAACCCTACTCATTTGTAGCCAATCACTTCCTAATATCAAAGGTTGCTTTAACTTTAGTCCTGTACAATCTCTTTATAGACTCCACTTTTGCCACTTTGATAGGTAGGGCAATAATTTTTGCTACCTTCACCTCTTGACCATTTGTCTGAGTTATCTTTAAATTCGAAGGCCTCAACTGCTTGTACACCAATCTGATGTTTTTCTAACATTTCAGATTTCATCATTAAAATGAGCTCTCTCATATTTGCACCAACCTAATATACTAGTTCTTTGAGTGAATAGTTCATACAACCTCACATTTCATTATCACATCTCTCTTGCCCTAGTTTGTTTCTTTTTCTTTTTCTTTTTTGCTCTCTGTTTTTCTCTTCATGAAATATCTTCTGACCTTAAATTCCATCATTTCTTCATTTTTCTTTCTTTTACTTTTCTACTTTTTTTCCTTTCTTTTTCCTGAGGGGCAATTTCTTTTGTAATAGCCCCACTCACCACAATTCCAGCAGGTAATCCATAAGCATTTCCATTTATAATGCTTTGGCTGTCAACAATGCCAACTTTTATAACCTTTTGGGCAAAATAGGGTGTCATTAGTAACCATTCCATTGAGGTTCCAATGCATTTTTAATAAGAGAATCCTTTTTACATCTTATACTCCTGTGATCCTGTTTTGATATACCCAGTCTTTTGCATGATATCTCTTATCACTCTGCCAAATACATTGACATTGGCTTGGCTCTTGTCACATCTTCTCATTCAAATCTATTTCTTAATGCATCTGTAAAGAATTCTGATCACTGAGTTTATACAGAAGGCATGGTGAAGTAATGGATAATGGCTAAGATTGAGAAATCGAAGAGCCGAGTTCGAATTCCAGTTGAATCCATTACATTCACTTACGTGCTAATACCCTTGGGAAAGGTATTAATTCTCTTCTTCTCCCTCCAGCTACAGGTAAATAGCAGGACAGACTGGGTTCTATAGCCTTGGATGGCAACTAGTCTACTGTAGAAAGAAATAGCAACCTACCGCGGGAAAAAAAATATGCCTCATCAGTCATGTATTGAAAGATACATGATCTCCTAAACGTGTATCACGCATGGTACATAACTGACTTATATACTATTACCATTGGGAATGGTATGAAGCCATCTCTTCTCCCACCACCTATGGATAAAATAGCAGGACAGATTGGGTCCTATAGCCCTGGGTGGCAACCAGTATAGGAGAAGGAAAGACTAAATTCAAACCACCTGCTGTTTTGTTGTTCTTGCCTCTTCAAAAAACAAACCCACCTCTGAGAAGAGGGACTGGATAACCTTAATATTCCCTGTGCAAATGGAACCAGAGAACCATTGCACTATTTTGCTTTGAATGTCACCATGAACCACAATCATGAGATGGAGAGGAATGGTAACCCCAATGGGGCAAAATGTGCTGAGTAAAACGAATGTCTTAGCTAAACTGTGTACTGCTGGATAATCTTGTCAAGACCCCATTCTTTGTATGATTTCTATCAAAACACATGTGGCCTTGTTGCATTTTTAACCCTCCTTCTGATCCCTCCCACTTAGCATGAATCTATCCTTCTAAATATTAACCAGTCATTCAGATATAATGCCTTTGAAATAATCATAACCTACCTTTATTAATTCATTTTCTGTTAACCCATGACAGACTAGGGAGAAAATTTTTCTGCAGTGGGTTTGCCATTTCTTTCTGCAGTAAACTGGTTAACAACTTAGGATCCAGAGTTGTATTAAAAATAAAAAATTCCATTACTGGATTTTGGCCAAGATTTCACCTAGCAAGGCAATCTGGTTTATTCCAACTAATTTTTCTAGTAGCAAATGGAAGCAGATGGTTGGTGCTATTTTTTTTTTTTTTTTGTTAGATCTTGCTAGTTAACCCCTTAAGTTCAAAACCATACAATTACACATGCTAATTTAATTTATTGAAATTAAACATTTTCATTTCTCCAACAAACAATTTTTAAAAATTGATCCTATGGTATTTCTGGTATGCTAGTAAAATACAAATTACCAGCTGCATAGGCTTTTCTCATCAACTTATAAAGTTGAGTCTAACCAGCTACCAGGTATAGATTTGTTTACTTGTAAAATCTACATCAGCAATTCTATTAAATCCATTCCTCAACCACTTGTAATTACCCTATTCGGTAAATATTTCTACAGATATTTTAATGATAATTGTTCTGATAAGCTTTCTTCTGGTACCTTGACTTAACAAATTTAAGCATAGTACTAAATTGGCAGTTAATTTTCACCATTTATACTGTTGCAATTGCTAAATGGAACCATAAGTTCTATTCTAATAGTTTCTTCTCTCATACTTCTTACCTATGGAATTCTATTCAACTTTTTGCTTTCTTGTCAGTAAGGTTTTCTCAGTTTCCTTCACATTTAGTAATCTCTTGCATTTTATTGGCTTTATTGCCTTGTTTAGGGTGAAATGATTATATAAAAAAAGAAAAAATTACAACCAAAGCAATTCCTATTTTAACCAGCCATCAGGTATATATTCACTTACTTGTAAAATGCACATCAGTAACTGTTACATTCAGATGTTAACCCATTGATGCTCACTGTTCTCAAAATGAGATGGTCAAAATTAATGGGTTATAGATAGAAATCTAGAATTAATAGTGGATTTTATGGTTGGCATTAATGGGTTATAAGTAGAAACCTATAATTAATAGTGGATTTTATAGTGGGCATTAATGGGTTTTAAAACCTAGAATTAATACTATATTTTTATAAATTTATAATTAATATGAGATTTTTTTTTATAAACTTATAATTGATATCAGATTAAAAAAAAATTATCACCAGAATTTATAGTCGGTATTAATAGGTTAAAATGAATGTGGTTTATACTTTTCTAGCCTTTCATTTGAGTTAAGCAGTTCATAACTGTGCAAGTGACTATGTAATTTCACATTGATCTGATCAATTGAGAATGGTTATGTGAACACAATGCTCATCTCTTCTTATTTATATTTGCATTATATGAATTACTTTGAAACATTTTGTATCTTTTCTGCTAAATCCCCATCTCTCTCTCTCTCTCTCTCTCGTACTTCTTACCTTATGTCCTCTCATCTCAGACATTTTCCCATGATTATCACAGCAAATCTTACATTTAGTTAATACCTTCTTGGGAATTCTTTCATATCTCAACTCTTGCACGATTGATTTAAAACGAGGAAACTTGATCACTGGTTGAAGAGATGTAGATAAGATATTTACAATAGCAGCTGCTATTCTGAAATGTTATTCTAGTGCTGAACTTTAAAAAAAAATGTGCAAGTTGTGTTTGCTACATCTTTGCAGCTGTAATCTTTTTAAGGAATAGATCACAAAAATATTCATTGCTCTATATCATTATGTATGAAATCTTTTAATGATTTAATCATTGAATGAAGTTTTAGGAATGGATTTTTAGAGATCCAAACTGATGCCACATTTTTAGTCCAGATAATTCAATCAATTTTTTTATAAGTTGAGGAAACATCATCTTTCATATTTTTTCTCTTTATGAGCAAAAAAATCAGTGGGATGAAAGAGGAGGAGGAAAAAATAATAATAATAATGATGGTGGTGGTGATAATAATAATAATAATCTTACAAACACAACTCAGACATCACAAGGGTATTTTTCTATTTAAAATGTGTGTGGTTTTAAGTTTTTCTTTTTTTTTTTTTTTTTTTACACAAATGTACAGTAGAAAATTTCATGATGGCATTTCTGACCCAGAAAGAAATGAGTATACAACAGAAATCAAAGGAAATGTTTGATCTACATCAGAAATGCTGACTCTGAACCTTGCAGAGGTGTTTTTTTCTATTTCTGTGTAGTGTTTTTTCATAATAATATTATTAATAATAATAATATGAGGCTGCTGATGATGATGACAGGAAAAGAACAACTATCATTGCAAAAGAGATTTCTTGCCATCATCATCATTGTATGAAACTTCTTTTGCATTGCTTTCTATAGAAAACTAAATATTTGAAATTGTTACATCTGGAATGCCCCCCCCCCACCAAAAAAAAATGTAGAAATAAGGTCGATGATGATGTCAAATGAAACTACTTGTCAAGCAAATATATATTTGTAATGTTGAATCTATAAATCAACCATTTGCCCTTGTATGGAATACTGCAGCCATATATGGTCTGGAGTCCCCACTATTCATCTCAAGGTCCTCGACAAAATCCAGAGATGGTTATGCAATGTGATTGGTCATAAACTTTTATCTTGTCTACAGTCACTTTGTCACAGATGTGTTATCACTTCCCTCTGTCTTTTCTACAAATACTTTCACAGTAACTGTTCCAACAAGCTACTTTCACTCATTCCCAAGCTGCATGAATTTAAATGTGCTACTAGGTTGGCATCTAATCCCTGTCCTGACAGTACTCCTTTTCAGTTATGGAAGACCATGACCTGCTTCACTCTATTTTTATGGCCCACCAAGGCAAATCAAATAGTCTTTCCAAATTTGAAGGTTGGGACCTCATTTAATCCTGAAGCTCACTTCATGTTTTTTAGTCTATACCTTTATAAGTAGGAATTTTGAGATTCATGCCTTTTTTAAGTATAGAGTTTGACTAACCATATCATATTTGAAATTAGGATTCATTCTTGTACTTCCCAACTATACATTATTTTATTTATAAAACTAGCAGATTTTGTCTTTTTTAAACAGAATATTAATAATAAATGCATCAAAATATTTGAATTGCAAATTTTGTTTAATTTAAAGCAAGCCTTCTTCATTTAATTTGAGTGTTTCACCTTTTCTAAACTGAAAAGTTTATATCTCAGTCATTCATTTGCTCTACTATAACATGATGTCTGACGATCAAAACCTATTAAAATTCAAATGTTTCTGCAAAGTTCTTCATTGTAAATATTTAAAAAATATTATTAATCATAATTCTGATAAAATTGCTTTATTAATGATCCTGTCCCTCTTAATGCTGTGAATTGAAAACTAAATGTCAACTAAAATAGTAAAGTTTTAATGTTAGTCTTAAAAGAAATGGAGTTTGTAAGATTATCTGAAAAGTTTCATGTTACTAACATTAACCTTTTATGGTCACAGTGTGAACAAAGCTTTTTTTTATAAAATGACACATTTTTATTTTCTTAGAATAACTTTAAACATTTGAATTGAACAGAAACAAAAAGAAATGTAAAGCATGTTTCTGTTTCTCCACAAAATGTAAACTTTCTTGATTAGAACTTTGATGTATTTTAGTTATCTACTACAATAAAGTTGGTTCCCAGGAACTTTTAACATATTTTAATAAGATTAAATAAGGAGAAACTTATTTGCAAAAAAAAAAAAAAAAAATACTTAAGGTAACCAAAAAAGATCAAAATTTTAAAACATTTTTATTTTTAGATTTTACTATTACAAATAACAGGTCATAACAATCACATGAGAAAAAGAAAAACTGTCTACTTTTTGTGACTAAACCAGACCCCAACCTCCTATTCTTGAGACAAGTGATACAGAACACAACATACTGAACATATTACGCAGGATCTATTACAATCTAGCAAGGTTGCCAAATATTGCCTGGATTGGAAAAAAAAGATCCAAAGATATCTAAGTAAAAGGGAACCTATCTTACCATTATACCTAAAGGGACTTTAGGGTACACATCAGGTACCATACATACATATATATATATATATATATATATATATATGTGCTCACAAATATACATAATTAAGAGAGATTTCTCTGAAGAAAAAAATGCCTGATGCATATACAACACTCAAAATTAAAAAAGATATAACTTTAATTTTGAGTCACCAACATAAATGCAAAAATCATTGTTTTTATTTGCCTTATATATATATATATATATATATATATATATATATATATATATATATATATTTACAAGAGTCACCATATACTGTTTGTTGGCATATTCTTTGTTAAATAATTGTTTTCAAAGTCCCAAAAGTAGTGTTTTCTGACAATGCGTCATTTGGTACAAGTGCACAATCTCTTCTGTTTTCAATTTGATGGCAGCTGTATTTTTATTATCTCTGAATCCCTGATATGTCTTTCATCTTGTGTCAGGGACCATAAAACTGAATATTATTCATTACTGCCTAATAGTCCTACCTGCTCCCTTAACATTGTTTCATTTTATGTGTACCCTAAAGTATCTTTAGGTATAATGGTAAAATAGGCTCCTTTTTACTTAGAAAGCTTTGAATTTTATTTTCCAATCCAGGCAACATTTGGTAACCTTGTTAGTTTGTAATAGATCCTGGGTAATATGTTCAGCATGTTGTGTTCTGTATCACTTCTCAAGAATAGGGGGTTGGGGTCTAATTTAGTCATGGAAAGTAGACAGTTTTTCTTTCTTTCATGTGATTGTCATGTCCTGTTATTTCAAACACTGGAATGCTAACAACATGCAACCTTGTTCCCTGACAAAGCAACATTTGCTCTGCAATTGGTGTAGTGGTAGGAACTTGTGTTATTCAAGTTGTTGCAAATAACAAACTATTTTGCCAAAGTACGAGAAATATGAACCACAAAGATTACATTCTTGCTAAATATGTGTGTCACATCTACGTAAATTTTTTTTCTTTTTTATCCGAAAAATAATAATAAACAAAAAAATGACAAAAAGCAATATACAGAATTCTTATTAAGAAAAAGGAAAATATTGTTAAAAAAAATGTTAAAATGTAGTGAACTGTTATGTAATATAAGTCTTCCTATATGCCAGTGAATGCTGGACAATCTCCTTACAAATGAAGAAGAGACTTGAAGCAGCAGAAAGAAAGAAAAGAGTACTGAAATGTTATGTGATATCGGTCCTCTTATATGGCAATGAATACTGGACAATCCCTTCACACAGAAAGAAGAGACTTGAAGCAACGGAAACAAACAAAGAATTACTAATCTGTTATTATTATTGTTCCTTCTATATGGAAGTGAATGCTGGACAATCTCCTTACAAATGAAGAAGAGACATGAAGTAACAGAAACAAAGGAAAGAGTACTGAATTGTTATGTAATATAAGTTGTCCTATATGGCAGTGAATGCAGGATAATCTCCTCACCAATGAAGACTGACAGAACAGGGGTTAGGAGAGATAGAAAAGATAAAAAAATTACCAAGAGCTACAAAAGGAATTGTCCAGAACCATGATGAGCTTTTTCCTGAGGGGACATTGTACATATAAGAAGATATTTGTAAATTATACTATTCAATTTTACTGTTAAATTTGTTAAGGATTAAGGTAAAATTTCACTTTTTTATACTAACTTTTAACTGTAATGTAATATTAGTCCTCCTATATGGCAGTGAATGCTGGACAATCTCCTCATAGAAGAGACTTGAAACAACAGAAATGTGGTGCTACAGAAGGAAACTGAGAATACTATAAACTAAATGTGAGAGGCAACATTTTACAGAAAATGGAAACAAAAAGGACACTTATACTTAACATCAGAAAGAGTTGAAATTTCTATGGACATAATGAGGAAAGCAGGCTTGGAAAATTTAATACTGACAGGGCATATTGAAGATAAGAAGAGAGGAAGACATCACATAACCTACCTCGTGAGCTTGAGTAAATGGATGGTAGAACAGGGTTTGAGAGAGATAACAAGACAAAATTTATTAAAAACTACAAAGGACAGGAAATTGTGGAGAACCATGATCTCTAACGCCCTTAATAGACACAATACATAAAAGAAGAAGAATCTTTGTCATTTTCTTGGACTTTAGTTCTTTAAAAAAGTTATAATCTCTGACTTGAAAAAGAACAAGGGAGACAACTTTTGAACACTTCTTGCTCGGAGTCATGATCAGAGAGTACCCAGTGAGAATGGAAATCTTTCTGCTAACAGTGGCTTGCTTATGATCATTCTCACAGGTGTATTGATGTCAGTGCCAAATCTTTGTCTTTAATCAAATGAATATTTTTTAAAAGAATAGCTTTAGCAGAGAATCTTTAGCTGAATAAAATGACTTTAATAAAGAGGATGTGCATGCAGCATAGCAGTCATCAGCAGAGAAAATGGAATTGGTAAGCTGAGGTCAAATCCTGACTAGTGCTGTTGCATTCACATTTGTACAAATAATTTTGGAAAAGGTATGAATTCAACTCTTCTCCCTGCAGATATGGATAAAATAGTAGGTTATACTGGACTTTCTAGCCTCGGGTGGCAATCAGTCAAAGAGAAGGAAAACTGTAGAGAAGGAAATGAGAAACCATTCCACTATCTTTTTCAAGAATATATGGCAATTTACAGATAATAAAAAAAAAATGAACCTGTGGAGAGTCATAATTGCTTACATCCCAAGGCGACATGGTATTTAATTAATATGAAGAAATTAATTTCTAGAAAATCTACAAACATTATTAAACCTTATCAGCTTTTAATTATTTTAAATATAAATTGAAAAGCCAATTACTTTGCAACTTGAATAAGAATAGAAGATAGGATAAACATGAAAATGTAAAATATGGAAACTTTTCTATTCTCTAAAATAGGTTGTCAGTTTAGCATCAAAGTAAAGGCAAAATTGATCCCTTTTTGATATACAAGTTTCAAATAACATTCATCATTATTTACATGATTCATATTTAGGCTATTGTACTCATGTTTTCAGACACAGGGCGAGCCATAACTTAGCAGTACTAAATAAGAACAAATCAAGGTATTTCAAAGACATGGACAAAGGAATGAGAACAATGTAACCCCATATATTAAATAAAGGGTTTAGTTCAAAATTCCCTGAAGGTAACCCAAATCAACAAACACCTGAAGAAAGCCACATGGCACACTGACTGAAACGTTGTGATAATAACATCAAAAATGAGAACAATAATCCAAATGTAAATGATGATAACTCTTCATCCCAGAAAATCAGACAGAAACAATCATCACAAAGAGATTTATTTCTAATCTTAGACAAAAATTTAAAACTTTTCCTAACTTTATTGAAACTAACATTTCTCTTGCAATATTTTAATCTTTGTTTCAAAATGGCTTCATTAAATGTTATGGCATCGACACAAACTGTTTACACTAGAAGCTATTGCTATTGTGAATAGACCATTAAGTTTCATGATTTTTCTTTTTGCCACTAAAATATTCTCACGATGATTCCAATTTCAGACAATGGTACAATTGTGTCATGTCTTTGTGACTCAATTCTAAACTACTCAGCATATTTATTTTTATTTGAAAGAATATTGAAGGAATTGTCTTTTGTAAAGGAACTGGCAGAGCACTTGACTCCCTGATAAACTAGCATAGTCACAATAATCTTAATACAATGTAGCTTTATGGTGAGAGTCTTCATTAAGTTTAGTATTTTATTATTTTCAAGGCAGTATTTGTAAACTAGTTTCCTCTTTGTGTGTGGGAAAATGTTCTTTTTATTGCATGAAAGTAATGTTTAATTATGTCTTGCCTCTTATCTGAAGAAACAATAGACAGATCTATCTATCTATCTATCTATCTATCTATCTATCTATCTATCCTCTGGTAGGATTCAAACCTACACCTAAGAATTCCACTTGAGATCTGGTTTAGGTTTTTGTTTTACAGCATATCACCCTCAATGGTGACAAGATTTTTAAAATAGACTTGTATGAATATAATATGTATTTTGTATCTGTCTATATTTCTGAGATGAGGTATTATGTATATTATTTACATTATTCGGACTATTGTCCTCATCTTTGTTGCCATATTTGTTACAACAAGGACACATGGCACAGTGGATAAAGGCGTTGATTAGATCCAGTGACAGGACCCAAAGAGTGTGAGTTCAATATCCAGCTAAGGCAGTGGAGAACTTGTTAAGGCAGAGGGAAATTAACAGGAGATAAAGGATAACTGACATCCATTAAACATGGCACATGGAACTAGAACAGTCTACCCCAGTGAGTGAAATAAAAGGTTTACTTTGACATTCCAACCACCTGACGGCTGAAACGTTGTAATAAATATGGCGACAAAGATGAGGACAATAGTCCGAATAATATAAATAATATGTATTCTTTCTAAAAAATCAGTTTGTAGATCATGTTTCATTGGTGTATTATTATAAAGAGGGTTGTTTTGGGGGTTTTTTTTTTGAGAGTCAAATGTATTGCTGGTAATGTTTTTTTCTTTTTTTCTAAAATGTATTGCTGGTATTTTTACTATAAAAATCTATTTTTATACTTTCATAGTGTTTTGACCCCAGTTTGGGTGTTCACTATTTGCTCATAGCTGGGACCCTAACAAGTGCTACCACCCCAGATAAGAGTGGACCTGGGAAGAGCAGCAATTAAGAGGTGGTTTACATGCTTCTCAAACCCTTCGAATCTGAGGCCTTGTTGCCGGATGTAGACTCATGTCATACCCAGGACACTTGAGATCTCGAATGAACTTGAAACCCAAAAGATGTTCAAAGCATGGAGCCTCATTGAAAGGTTTCATGTTTTTAAACAATTGAAATGAATAAAATTGGCAATTCTGTTTTGGAAAAAAAATTAACTTCTTATTGAATACATAAATATATGATTTCTGTCTGAATTTCTGAGATGAGGAGAAAGCATTGTTTACAATCAGACTAATGTCCTCATCATTGTTGTTGTTATTACAGTATTTTGACCATTTGGCCCCCTGGCCTTTTTAAGGTTTCTGTCGATCTGAGTAACCGTCAAGGAATTTTGAACTGAAACTTTATTTAATCTATGTGGTAAATTGTTCTTGTTCTACTGTTCATTTCCAGCGATACCTTTTTTTTAGTACTGCTCAGTTATTGCTTACCCTGTTTCCACTGTGTAAATGTCTATACTACTTAACCCAGGGATTGAAGTCACAATTACTATAGCACCAAATTCACAGACCAACACTTTAATTCACTAGGACAATCCCTGGCCAGCTAATATGGATGCAGTGGAAACAGGACTAGTAATTACTGAGTAGGACTAAAAAGAACTAGACAAGTTATCCTTAGATATTGACAGTGAAATGAGAACAATCTACTTCAGGGAATTAAATAAAGGGTTCAGTTTGAAACTCCTTCAAGAATACCAGGATCAACAGACTTGTAAAGAAGTATGGAGATTGTAATGCCTGGAACATTGTGATTATAACAATAATATTAGTGCATTCATTTCAGATATTTTTTTTGTTTTTCAGAAAATGTGTGAATATATGTATTTTTAATCATTTCACACCAAGCAAGGCAATAAAGCCACTAAGATACCAGGGGTTACTGAGTGAAAGAATATGAGGAAAAAAATTTTAAGAGGAGAGAACAATAAAAGAACGGGAATTAAATAAACATAAATTATATATAAATGATAATGTGCGGATGTGAAAAATGTCTTCCCCTTGATGCTGGAATTTTGTTTCAATTTCTATTGTATTGATTAGAACAAAGAAGAGAAAAAGAAAAAAAGAAAAAAACATATTGAAAAAAGTTCATTTAAATAAGTTGCAGGCAGGATTCATTTCTTCCACAGGTCAAACTATACTCGTACACAATAAATGTGTCGCAAATATACAAATGCATACCAAGAGAATGAATAAAAAAAAAATAAAGATGAACAATTCTACTCTAATTTTCAATCCCCAACCTCCTCGTTTGTGTTTTTGCCATTGGTAAGCGATAAGTGATAGTACTTTCTACATCTCCCCTTTATAGGTTACAATTATAAAGCAGCCAGGATGCCTGCTTTGTAATATAGAAGTCTCAGGTGCTCAATTTTTTTTTTTTTTTTTTTTTTGTAGAGCAGACGAGGTTTAGTTTGTGTGTTAACCTTGAACAAGTGCTAATGCCTTGTAAATGTTTGTGGATAGAGTTTCAGAATTTTGCATGTCTTCACTCTGGCCAGCAGTAACTGTTCTTAGAAGATCATATTAATCTTCTGGAGAATGGTTGTGTTTCTTGTGAGGCTATCACAATAAAAAGCACCTGATATCATGCGCCTCCAAGCAGGTTGTTTAAAAGGATGTGCAGTCAAAATAAAAATAAAAAAATGAAAAGCAACATGCCATTATCTAGACATGAAATCTGACCTTGCATGAAAAGCACATGTTGCCTGGATTATTAGTTTCTGAAGAAAAGATAAATCATTTTAGCGTCCTTTATCAAGGGCATTGTAAAGGGGTAAATTATTAAATAATTGCTTTTGGAATTATTATATAATTTTATTCAAATTTCTTAGATGAAGCATTGTCAATTATTATTCATTTTGGACTAGTATTTCTTTCATCTTATTTCTCTTGCTTTTTATTCAAGGCTTATTCTTTATTTCTCATCTGCCCTGCTTACTTAAATATGCTTTATTACTAGTAGTATTAATAGGATTCAAATTTCTTAGATGAAGCATTGTCAATTATTATTCATTTTGGACCAGTATTTCTTTCATCTTATTTCTCTTGCTTTTTATTAGAGGCTTATTCTTTATTTCTCATCTGCCTTGCTTACTTAAATATGTTTTTTTACTAGTAGTATTAATAGGATTCAAATTTCTTAGATGAAGCATTGTCAGTTATCATTAATTTTTTCATGAATATTTCTTTCATCTTTATGTCTTTTGCTTTTTATTGTAATTCCCACATCATCAATATTAGTAAACATCATATATTGAAAATAAAAAATAGAGCACCATTGAAATTTGAACTTCCACCTCTTATCCTTAAGTCTTTATCTTGTTGCCTTACTCATTAGGTTATAAAGATCCGTGATTGTTGTCATTGAAACCTAACTTTTATTTTTCCTGAATGCTTGACACTCCACCCTCTTCTTTATTTACAGATACTAGTATTATTAGTATTCAAATTTCATAGATAAAGCATTGTCACTTGATATTAATTTTTGATTAATATTTCTCTTATCTTAATTTTGTTGTTTTTATCACCATTCTGTGGTTTCCTACGGTAAAGTGATGTCAGTTCAAATCTTGCCAGAGGCTTATTCTTTATTTACAATTTTGTTTTTCTATGGTCGTAATATGTAATCTTTCTAGTACATTGCACCCGATTAACTTTTAAACACATCCACAATTCATCCAACAAATCTATTTTTATTTATCAATATCTATTTGTGATGATAAGTTTTTTTTTTTTAATAATTGTTCACCCAATACAAGGCCTAAGAGCCACTTAAGGTTGAGGGTTACTGATTGAGGTTGATGCATGCAAGAGGAGGAAGTAAAAAATGCAGTTTATAAGGATATGAAGGAGAGATAACAGTTAACATAGACTTCAGAGTTATTGAGTTAACATCTATCCAATGCATATATTTTTTTGTAATTGTCTAATTTGATCAATTAGGAGTGCATTGTAGGATGTGATTTTATCTATTTTAACCTGAATGTATGTAATAATTAAAAATAACCAATTATTGTGAGAAATTTTCTCTCTCATATATATATATATATATATATATATATATATATATACACACACACACACACACACACACAGCGGCACTGAAAACTTTTTAGCCTGACTGACTTTCTAAAATCTGACCAAATAACCAAGCTTCATAAGATTTTTAGGAATTTCTTCTTTACCACTGCAGGTATCATTATATAACAGTTCTGTGTATTTAGCCAGCAAATGTTCCTGAAGGCAAATATTGTTATTGTGTCAATTAATTTTAATGATCAACTTTTCAAAATTATGACAAATCCTTCTCAGACAAGGAAGAAATTCAGTCAGAAATTGTCTGAAGTTCATTTCAGAAGCAAAGTTCAAGAAATACCACTCAAACTTATCAACTTTCAAGTCATCATCAGAGTATATAGAGATAATTGATGAGTTTCATAGAACTGGTGAGTGTTGTGAGGTAGGCAAGGTTGTACATGTGTTTTTTCTTATATGCATTTGAGGATGCAGGCTTTTATTTGGGCAGAAATCCTTCTTTTATACATGTTTCATTGAATGTGACAAACAAGGAAAATTTTGTAAAAAAAAAAAAACTTACAAAATTTCCTTTTTCCATCACATTCAATGAAAATTATTTGACAATAACAAAAATTGTATTTTGCAAAAAAATTATCATCAACTAGGATAATTCTTGAAGATAACATTTTTAAGGCAAGTAATTTTTGTAATTATAGTTCTTGATATCAAGAGATAGAACATTAATAATAATAGGTAAAATTAAATATGTTAATTTGTTTTCTCTGAACTTCATGGAACTACATTCACTCTCCACGAAATGTGACTAAAATTTTAAAATCAAGTCTTCTGAAGAGTCTATGTAATTTAACAAAAGTAAACATATTGAATTTTATTTATTCTGAGAAACATTTTTTATATATATATATGTGTGTGTGAAAAGTGTGTGTATATAAATAAATATATATATATATATATATATATATATATATATATATATATATATAATTATTTATATATTATATGAGTGGTACTTATTAGAAAGCGTTCAATATCAGAGATAGAGCTAACATATTTGGTTGGATTGATGTGAGTTTGTGACCCTGGGTTTCACGCTTTTGCAATCGTCAGACAAATTGATTAATTTTTAAAAAATTTGGGTTTATGTAGATTGCGTGTATTGGTGTTATGGGAGTGGGGGTAATCGTCGTCGTGATGTCATCGTGCTAATGCAAACATAGATGCATGTCCGTACATCAGATGAGGTATGCAGACACACATACACACTTGCTTGTCCGTCGGGACTCATACATATATAAACATATGTGGACAATTTCAGATTTGACATATGTATGTATATGGGTGGTGTTGTGTCTATACATACACATTTGTATGTTGAAATTTAAAGATTGGAAGTGTAGCGAAAATTTCTCGTGAATGTATACATGTCAACAATCAGAGCATTTTTCTATTTTTTCACTGAATAATATTTCCTCCCATGTATGTATATACGTGTGGTGGGGTCTGTGTAAAATCATGATAGGTAAAAATTACTATTATTTTTATTTTTAATTTTAAAAAAAGAAAGGGTTTATTTGTTATTATTTTAAAGCTGGTTATTTGCTTGTTTCTGATGACTGTGGAAATATTATTATCACGACACTATATATATATATATATATATATATATATATATATATATAGTCTGATGATTATTTTAATATATTTATTGTTTATAGATTATTTTTGTAGATACAGATATTTATGTAAATGCTCTGTTTATAGTAAGCAGTATTAACAATATTTACCAGCCTGAATATCTGAGAAATTTCGTAGAATATATGTG
>CAHIKZ030005532.1:3430000-3647500 GCA_903632075.3 Acanthosepion pharaonis
TTGCCAAGAAATAAGTGGCACCATGATTGTACTCAATATCCTGTAATAATTTGGAATAATGCTTTTGGTTTACTCTTCGTTACTCTGATTTCTCTGTGACAATCACCAAGAGTCAAAAAGAGATGGGAGAGATTTATTTTTTTTTGGCCTTTAATTTGTAAGGAAAACTGGTTCAATTGAAATCAGGTTTGTTTACATATACATATGTGACCTGCTTTGTTTTTCTTTCAATCTAACAATCTGTAACAAATAAAAAATAGAGTAAAAAAGAAAGAAAAATACTGTTTTATATAGTTTGGTTGTCAACATAGTTCTCTGACAATTGGTCTAATGAAGGGCCAACCAAAGTGTGAGAAATGAAAGATTACTTAGTCAACTCTATTCAGTGGGATAATAAATTGTAATTTGGGATGTTTATATAATACAAGGTCACACAATTGCTTGAACTTTGCTCTAACAGCATGTTCATATTTATTTTCCATTTGTAATGTGCATGTGATTGTTGTTAAAAGCAAACAGCTTTAGCCAATATGCCGCTAGTGTTTTTGTTAATAATGCTTTTCTGCATTAACTCTTTCATGTTTTCTCATGGAGACATTTATCTAGTAAACAATCTATGTGATACTCCAAGTTTGATAATTTTCTGTTAAAAAAACATTAAGCAATTTATAATTTTAGAAAACATTTTATATAAAGGAAAAAAAAACAAACAGTTGCAAATCTATATAGTGCTTTCCCAAAAATCAGCAAAATTAGCTGATCCACCTCCCGATACAGAAAATATATACCTGAAGCTACAACCACAGATTAGCTGCAATTTGTAAATGACCATTCTCATATAAATTAGCAAAATAACTACCATGTAAATTTAGCAGTGATGCCATTGATACTGAGAGATTGTCTGGCTCCTACAAACAGCCAATTATTCAGAACAACTTTTACCTACACCTGACACACCTTTGTGGATGTCTTTTTTTTTTGTGTTAGTCTTGTTCTTTTCAACATATTTCTATTTATTTTCCACAAAATTCTTGCCAGACTAGAGCAAAAGTGCTCAAGCCTCATTACAGATAAAAGTGTATGATTGGGGCATATTGGGCCACTAGGAGACTCTCGGCAAAAAAACCTGGGTGAGTCTGTAGATTGATGCCACCTCATCAGCAGCCTGATAACCTGATTGACCTCTCTGGTTTCAATACTATTTTCTCCTGGGTAAGGTAGCTTACAACACCCTGAATTCCCAGTTTTGTATTTGCCAGAATCATAGCCCACATTCTTCTTTTATGTGCCATGTCCTTTCAGGACATGGGAAATCATGACTCTCCCCAACTTCCTATCCTTTGTAACTCTAAGTAATTTTACTCTTCTTACTATCCATTCCAGTCCATGTTCTGTCATCCATTTACACAATTGTTAGGTAGGTTATTCAATGTTTCCCTCTGCCACTCTTATGTCCAAATTCTCTAAGCCCACTTTCCTGGATACAGGACAACTCAACACTGCTGACTGAACATCGGGACAACTCAGGACTAGAAAAACATAAAATTTTTTTATAACCAAATAAAAG
Organism: Acanthosepion pharaonis; assembly: GCA_903632075.3. Lineage (NCBI taxonomy): Eukaryota > Metazoa > Mollusca > Cephalopoda > Sepiida > Sepiidae > Acanthosepion > Acanthosepion pharaonis. The sequence goes on from CAHIKZ030005532.1 coordinate 3,431,568, forward strand.
TAATTTATTAAGGATTAAAACTGTTGCTTTGTGTGTGTGTGTGTGTGTGTGTGTGTGTGTGTGTGTGTGTGTGTGTGTGTGTGTGTATATATATATATATATATATATATATATATTTAGACATTTTTATGTTTATACATTCTTTTTATAGATACAAGTATTTAAGTAAATGCTATGTTTATAATAAACAGTATTAAATAACATTTACCAGCCTGAATATCCAAGAAATTTTCACAAAAAATATTCGTCCTCCAACAGGACGAATATTTTCTGTTAAAATTTCTCAGACATTCAGGCTGGTAAATTCTCGGACATTCATGTGGGTTTTTAATCATTGTAAATTAAATAGACCACCATTGAGATTGTATCTGATGTAGATTTCATCCCCATCATCGAGATCTTTTGTGGCTTGTTTGAGCATCATGCTGAATAAGATAGTGAAGTGAGTCAGTGACAGAATGCAACACTGCTTTACACCATTGGTGATTGAGAAGGGCTCTGAGAGATTACTGTTGTGTCTAATTTGGCCACATTGATCCTCATGCAGCTGGATGATCATGTTCAGGAACTTTGGAGGACAGCCGAGTTGCTCCATGATTTGCCACATTCCTCTTAGGCTTACTGTGTCGAATGCTTTTGTTCAATCAATGAACTCCACATACAGATTCTTGTTTTGTTCTTGATAATCCTCCTTCACCTGTCAGAAAACAAACACCATCTGTTGTGCTCTTGTTGGTTCTGAAGTTGCATTGACTCTCTGGAAAGTGCTCTTCAATGATGATGGGTACCAGTCTGTTCAGCATAATCCTTGCAAGGATTTTTCCTGCAATGGAGAGCAGAGTAATCCCTCAGTAATTGGAGCAGTCAGACTTTTATCCTTTGCTCTTGTACAGGGCAATGATGACTGCATTGTAAAGATCTTGTGGTAGTTTTCCCTGCTCCCAGCAACAGCAAAAGAGCTTGTGGAGTTTCATATGCAACACTGGATTCCATGTTTCCAGATTTCAGGTGGAACTCTATCAACTCTTGCTGTTTTGCCACATTTCAGTTGCTTTATGGGTTTGATAGTCTCTTTAATGGTGGGAAACTCGTCTCATAACATTTTTACTGGTTGTTAGGGGATGCTTGGAAATGCTCCGACCAACAGTTTAGGATGGACCCTTTGTTTGTAAGGAGGATCTGACCATCTGCACTGTGCATAGGACTGAACCTGATACATAGGGCCATACACTGCCTTTAAAGCTTCATAGAAGCCCCTGATGTCTCCAGTGTCTGCATAGAGAGTATTTTCAGTGAGTTTGATCCATTACTCATTCTTAATCTCTTGAAGCCTGTGCTGGAGGTCACAGTATATGAAACAGAATGCAGCTTTCTTTACAGGACAAGCTGGCTGAGGTAATTGGGCCTGATGAGTTGATTTCCATGTTGATATCATCAAACCAGTCCTTGTTCTTCCTTGGGGAGAACCCAAGGACTTCCACAGATATCTGCAGAATGCCAGTTTTGAGTTTTTCCCCAAAGTGTTTCAGGAGAGAAATCTGTGGGGATGCTTACATCTTCAAGCCTTCACTCAAGTGCTGCTTGGAAGTTAGCTTTCATTTCATTTGATTGAAAAATACCAACTTTGAACTTTTTACAGATGGCTCCCTCTTGTTTTGAGTTTAAAGTGGAGCTTGACTTTGCAGTGAACAAGGCAATGGTCAGTATTGCATTCTGCACTTGGCATCACTTTGGTGAGTATGATGTCTTTTGTGTCACATTGGTGCACTATAGTATAGTCAATGAGGTGCCAACATTTTTAGCACCACCCTTTATACCTGGTATTCAATATGTCATGGCCTTGCAAGTTGGGATGATGACAGTGAAGTCCCTGGGTTGTGTTTTACAGAGGGTCCTTCTCTAAGCCAATGGCTAAAAAAAATGTTGGGGTACAGGACTCCCAAGGAAATTGTGCTAGATGGCCATTGAGTAAAAAGCTTCCTGCGCCCTTTTATAACAGGTCTTGCATTTAATCCTGCAGAGTGACTAGCCATCCTCCTTGCAGACAAACTCTGTGGGGATACTGGTTTAGTCGCAGATAATCCGACAATGAAACAGGTAGTACTGGGTTGCATAGTACCAGTAGTGCTAGAGTGACCTGACCCTAATATATATATATATATATATATATATATATATACACACACACACACACACACACACACACACATGCACATGCATATATGAGAAGAAGATGAGTCATTGCTTAAGATTTTATTTGTTTATTTAATTTCTTTGTTTTGAAGCATTTTTCTGGGTTGAGTTTGAGCATAAAGATATTATTTATCAAATATTTTGGCTTTCATGTGCCATTATATGAAATATTTTGTGGTTTGATAAGGTTGTGTCTATAAGGTATGCATTGTGTTTCATTGGTGATTTTTGATTGTCACCTCCTCATGCCTTGGTGAGTATTGCATAGGGTTTATGGAAGTACTCAAAAGTTATTGGCCTGACAAAAAAATAATGTTTGAGATTCTAGTTTATTTTTTATATAGCTTTGAGAATTCCACTACTTATTATTTTCACATCTTTTCTATTTGTATCATTGCTTTTGTCAATGTATTTTTTTATGCTTTCTTATTGCATGGAGTATCTGTATATATTTCTGAAATGAGGTATTATGCACACTATTTACATTATCCTCATCTTTGTTGCCATATTTATTTCAATGTTTCAGCTGTTGTATGCTCCGGCCTTCTTCAGGTGGTTGGAATGTCGAACTGAACCCTTTATTTTGCTCACTGGGGTAGACTGTTCTAGTTCCACGTGCCATGTTTAATGGATGTCAGTTATCAGTTATCTCCTGTTAATTGCCTTCTTCAAGTTCTCTACTGCCTTCAGTTCGACATTCCAACCACCTGAAGAAGGCCGGAGCGTACAACAGCTGAAACATTGTAATAAATATGGCGACAAAAAGGAGTATTATTTTCATGGAGTTCTGAAATGTGTCCACAGAGTGTTTGAATTATTCTAATCATTGCAGTTTTTATCACCATCACTTCATATACCCATTCTTTTATCTTTCTCAGTTTTATAATTCATCTGGTTTAATTTTTCTCATGAAACATTTTTAGATAACTGGATTCCTGCAAACACCTGTAAAGGGCCCATTAAAAAATATTGGCTACATTCTGTGCATTGTATAGAAAAGCAATTAAGAATGAATAAAAAATATTTGGATTAATTACATCACATTACATCACTAAGGAAGACTGAAGAATGAATCAGTTGAAATATAGTGATGAAAACAACAAAAATAAGTATACTGTGTCAAATAACTTGTGAAAAAAGGCACCAAGAAAGATATTTGCTAAAAAAAATTGTTAAATGACATTCTTCTACTTAACTGTAAGTTTTGTATCACATGGACAGGGAAATTCAACCCAATGACATGACAGTTGGTTACAAATAAACAATTGACAACCCACAGATATTATCAAATGGATATCTTGTATTTGGTGTATACATCTGTTTCTCTTTTAAGTTTTCTATTCATTAAATTCCTGATTAAAATCACCTTCTGATTTTAGTTTCTTAACCATAAGCATATCCGACAAAGAAATCAAGATAAACTCATTTTGGAGAAGGCAAATGAGGATAACACCTTTTGTAAATATGAAGGAAAAAAAATAAAAGGGCTGAGAAGTTTGAACTTGCACCCAAATTTGAAAAAGTTGCAGTATGTGGGTGGATAAAAAGAATTTTTTTTATTTTTTCCATTTTCAGGTAATGATTTTGTAGCACTTAAACTCACAAGCATTCCAAGAAATTCTAGCTGTCGCCATATTTGTCCCAACGTTATGGCGAAAAAGATGAGGACAATAGTCCGACTAATGTAAATACTGTACATAATACCTCATCTCAGAAATATAGACAGACTCTGTTATTTTCATATATTTACCAAAAAAGATGTTCTGCACATTTAAATAAAAGTCTTATCTGGAAAAATTTCTTCAAGAACTTGTGTCCATTATTTAGGAATTGAGGAATCAAAACTACTCAGAATCAAAACCTTTAAGAATAATACAAGAATATAGTTAGGAACCTTTAAGAATAAAATAAGAATATAGTTAAGAACCTTGAAGAATAATACAAGAATTTATATAAGAACCTCTAAGAATATATTTAAGAATTTTTAACATTTATGACCATTATTCAAATCTCACCAATATTTGCTGACATAATTGGACTGGCAATGATCTTCAAAACTTACTTGTTAACCATCACTTGACAATGGGCACTTATAATCAGTCTCATGTGTATGATAAAAGTTCTAAAAAGAATGACTAAGAAATATTAAATGTTTCTGTTCATGATCCTTATATGGGAATCATTATAGCATAAAATCTTATTCACAATCATAATTTATAACCTCTTAAGAGTTGTCCCATTTTTCTTCTTCATAATATGAAAAGACATGCATTCCAATTGGGTATTTTTTTTAAATATGAAACATAATCCTTTTACACTTGTGTAATTTGAGAAGTGCAGAATCCTGGTGCCTGTTAGAATATTTGTTATTCTTGAAATGCGACATTAGAATCTTGCTTGAGAAATTCTTAGCTGGGCATGCAAAATAGAATATTTGGTAGATCATTGGACTTAAGTTCTGAGAATCATTCACTCATTAGTCTAGCTAGTTACTAGCTGTGATATTTAAATAAGTGATATATGTCACAGTTTTCTTTACACTCATTTATTCACCATTTTAATTACTCTTCTCATGATTAGAGACTACAAGATGGGCCTGTGGAAATTCCACAGCTATTCTCTCACTCACTATCTGTATCTTCTTATTTCCTCTCTTATCCATTCCAATCTGTGTGGACCATCCATGTATTTATCTGAATGTTATATAAACAGGAATTGGTTTCATATGCAAAAATGAAATAAAGAAGTCACAAATATTTTTTTTTTTTACTTCATCCTCTCTTGTATTATCTTTTTGGTCTGTCTCTCCATAAAGAATTTTAACCTACTGCAATTTTTGTATCTTTCCATCCATATCTGACTTAGTCTTTCTCTTGTCACATGATATCCAATCGACACTCTTTTCTGTATATATCATTCATGTCTACCACTTCGCCATCCTTCTATATGTACAAGGGAGTGCTAAAAATTTCCCAAACTCTGACCATCTGAATTTTTTACATGGGTGATGTCTTCTTGGTTTTGAAAACTTTTCAGCATCTTTTCTCCCACCCATATATATATATATATATATATATATATATATATATAATTTTTCACCCTTTACAAGGGCCACTCAAAGTAGAGGGTTACGTTTGGAGGCCATTTGTGTATAGGAGTGGAAGATAATGGTTAACTCAAGACTTGAACAGTTTAAGATTATAGTAATCAGGGAAACACCTAGTTGGAAGTCAGTTCCACAGAGCAGTGGTTTGCGAGAAAAAACTGCTCAGGTTGAACCTGATGGAAAATGGAGAGAATGTGGGTTGTTTGCTACTATGTAAGTGGCATGGTGTGTTCTTATTGCGAAAATTTGCCTCAGCGGGACCAGGGAATGTACTTTGTCTGAGCACTTTCCATGGAAGTAAAAGTAGAGCAGCAAGAGGCTTGCCATATCCTACCTGTGAGAGAGAGAGAGAGAGATTGAAGGGTGGAGAATAATTTGTTACCCACAAGGGCTCAGAGATGCTTTTGAACTCTGTCAAGGCTGGAGAGTGAGGTCTGGGTAGTTCCCACCCAAATATGACAACATTACTCCATTTTTGGCCTGATCTGGCCCTTGTGAAGGTAGAGGATAACAGGAGGAGTCAGGTACTTACTGGAGCAGTACAGGGTGCCAACCATTTTACCTGCATCTTTAGCAATGGATTGTATGTATAAGTCCTACTTGTGTGAGTTTGAGGCCCAACAGTCTTTCAAATCACAGTGCTTCCCTGAGAGGACTTCTGTTCATTCTGAATGGTGGTTGTTCAGGGTTAGATCAATGATGATAGAATTTTGGAGTTTGGTTTTCAAGGTATTGAATGAAACCAACCAGCCATTGGGTAGTTTGTGCAAGATCAGAAGAGAGATCAGTTGCCAATCTCTGACCATCGGGAGTTTTACAGATGTGTTTGTACATAGTCATATCATCATCATAGATGTTTACAAATGATCTGAGTATATCAAATCAAAAGGAATTTGGAAGGAAAGGGAGGTGGCAGGGATGCAAAAAACAAGGAACCTGAAAATGATCTGAATATATTCTCAGGCAGATCATTTATGTAGGTCAGAAAGAGGGTTGGTCTTAGGAGTGACCCCTGGAGGATGGCTGTGTTGACCTCTAGGGCTCTGGAGGACTGGCCATTGATAACTACCTTCAGGGACCTACATGTTATGAATGATTTTATGATCGAGAAGACACTTCTGGTGATTCCATAACTGGAGAACTTGTGTAGTAAGCCTTTGTGCCACAAATTGTCAAAGGCCTTTGAGATATCTAGTGCTATGGTCCTTGAGGTGTGTTTGTTGTTAAGATCCTTACTAATTCTGTGAGTGATGGTAGTTAGGATGTCAGCAGTTGATTTGGATGACGGAAACCCATACTGCTTATCACTGAAGATTTTGTTCTTTTCTAAGTGCTTGACAACCTCCTTATTGATTATGGCCTCAAAAAGCTTGCTGATGAAACTGAGGAGACTGTACTGGGAGGGGAAAATTGCATGCCCACACTCTTGAAAACCAGACATATACTTGACACCTACAGGCTTGAGAAGAATTTCTCCTTCAAGCAGAAAATTTTGCTAGAATTTGGGATAATTCTGGGTTGATGGTCTTGAGGATAACCACTGGAATTTTGTCTGGATCAATGGTTTTCCTAGGGTCAAGGCCTTTGATAAGGCTAGAGACTTCTCATGCTGTAATGGTAATATTACTGAGATTGTGCTCAGTGAGACATGGGAATTTGGAGAAGGGATGATCTTTGTCATCTAATATTGTGTTAGAGGCAAAGATGGAGGTGAGGTTCGCCTTTTATGTTAAGATATGACTTTGGGGTCATTTATAATTGTGGGCACCACTACTTTATCTCTTTTCATGATTTGGTTGGTAATCTTCCAGAATTCACAGGATACAATTTGTTTCTTTTCAACCTTGGTCTGGACTGTTTCAGTATAACTGCACTTGGTGTTTTCTAGAATTTTTTTGCAGTGATTGTGGGCAGATCTGAATGCAGTGAGGGCTGAACTACTTTGCTCCTTGTGATAGATATGGAAGTACTGGTTTTGATGAGTTATGGCTGAAGTACATTTGGGGATGAACCAGTGGGTGTATAAAACTCTTCATTCCAGAATGGAACCAATCAGTGACAAGGGTAGCAGTTTTTGAGGCAGCATGCTTGAAGACGGTTGCAAGGGGAGCTTCCATCATATAGGAATGAAAGCTGTCCTAGTCTGCCTTCACATAGCAAAAAATTGTTCTATGGAACGGTACATCAAGGGATGCCTTAGGTTTGGTATCAATCTGGACACTGATTAGGGTCTGACAGGTCTAGTGGAATTAAAACTTTTATACACATTTATCAGGGCAAGAGATTAAGCAGAAATTGAGGAGGTTTGCCTGATATCTTTAGTGTCTGGGACCTGGGTAGGTTCTCTGATGATCTGGGTTAGTTCATAGGTGATGGAGAAGTTTCTGCAATATCTGCCTTCAACATCAGTTTTGTTAGAGTGGACTAGCCACTCATTGTGGTGGATGTTGAAGTCACCGCAGTATGAAAGCTGGTCAAGGGAAATTGAGTGAGGATATTATCACTCCTCTCAGATATCTGGTTGAAGATTACTGTCTCTTCATCCTGAGGATGGTAGAGAGAAAAGACGACTGTGATACTGTGTATAAATGCCATGTGAAAGCACATATAAGGGAGATCAGGTTCCTCATTTTTTGCATCCCTGCCACCTCACTTTTCTTCCATTTTCCTTTTGATTTGATATATATATATATATATAGTTTTACATTTACTTGATCAAAGAAAATAAGAAGAAAAGTTAACTATCAAACCAATACTCCACTTTGATCCTTTGTAGAAAAGACTTGTGATTCTATAAACAGCCACAATAAAATTATGTATATTTAAAGAGTTAATCTGTAAAATCTTTGTAAAAAAAAAATTTTGGTAGTGATATTAGTTTCCGCTGAATTATGTTTGTATAATATTCAATTTCTGTAAATGTCAGAATCATTTTAACAGCTTACTGCCAGAAAGATAAAAAACAAATAAACTGAAAAGCGAATACCAACTAATCATTACTTAACAAAATGCATTTTACAAATATATTTCATCTAATGATGAATATTAACTGAACCACTTTTTCATCAGTTGCTCAACATGTGTGGTAATGGTATAACACACACACACACATTTGATATATTTGTTCATTTATCTTATGAATGACTGAATTTCAAAGAATCACATCCACTCTTTAATGCTGTTGATGATTTTTTTTTTTTTTTTTTACCATGAGGTTGAATAGTCTTTGAAAAGTCAGGTGTCAGTTTACCTGGAAAGAGACAATGCAGTTGAATAAGAAGGCTTGAAATTAAAGCATGCAAGGTATCACAACACTATGCTTCACCCCTTCATTGTCAGCCTATGAAATTTTCATCCCACCTTTGTATTTACTATAGGAAACAAGAATTTGATTGGTTCTTATTTACTAGAGAAAACACAATAATTTAATTAATAATGAAATATCCTATATTTTCATATAACAACAAGAACAGAATAACAATATTTTAAAACTAAAATAGAACTATTGAGGGTTATTTTTCCAAGTTCAGTGTTGAACAACATAAAAGTCAGCCATAATGACTTTACTCTGTATTGCTGACATTAATATATATACAAAATATCTTCAATTCTTCATCCAATATTGACATATAAGTTGGTCCTCAGCCAATCCCCTTTGTTCTACATTTTTATCTATTCTGAGTATTTCTGGTTGGTGAAACACTTTCTAATTAAATGTCTCAGGAGATGGTTCTGTAATTTAATGCATGTTTTGGGTTTCTTTTCATCCTTGCTAATCTCTTAGTCAGCATTCATATAGTTGTATATGTGTACTTTTATGGATAAACATGAATATAGGCATATATGTAAATCTTATCTTGTCCCCATATAACACTTTTGTTGCTGAGGGCATACTTTATATGTATTGACAAAATTGACATTGTTTACTGTCAATGTGTGTGTATGTATGAATAGATATATAGAGTACAATGGATAAATTGTCCCCAAAATTAAGCAAATATGTAAATAACACTGACATCTCATTTTAACAGATATATTTACCAAAATTGCATAAAAATATCTTTTAAATACTAAAGAGTAAATTTATTCAATAAAATTGCTTTTGGTTTCAACCATGGCCTTCATATGACTTTGGAATCTCCTGCAACACTTCTGGATGGTCTCCTTGTTGGTGAATGCTGCCATAATCCTTGCCTTCAATTCATCTTTGGTGTTACAAGGAGTCTTATTGGTCTCTCGCTCAACTGTGCCCCACACATAATAATCAAGGGGGTTGCAGTCTGGGAAGTTAGGTTACCAGATGTAAGGAGTGATATGGTTGCAGAAATTCTCTGACAGTTATGACTGAGTTCTCCTGCTTGTTTGACATGGTGCCGAATCCTGTCACCAGACATAGGATCTTCCAGCAGCCACTCTCTTGACTCAGGGCAGCACTACTTCTTCAAGGCACTTGATCTATATTGAGTGTGAATCCCTGTTGGATGATGAATGGAGGCATAACATCATCATCACTAGTGATCACTCCAAACACCATGACGTTGACATGATATTTGATTTGGAGCTTCCAGCACAAATGCCAAGTAGTACAGTATTCTGTTTCGAAACTATCTGGTGGAATGAATTGCATCATGTTGCTCTTTTACTCACAGATGGTGCCTAAGTGACCCTAATATACTGTGCAGTCAACAAAATCAAAAGCAAACAATGCACATGCATGAAATTAAAAATATAAGATGGCAACAATTTACCCATCGTACCCTGTATATATACATTTTCAAGATGTACACATACGTCTTTATGAAACTTATACTGCCTGCTGTTTATATATATATATATATATATATATATATATATGAAGAAAAATATACTGAAAAAACAAACAAAAATCCTAATATGCAATTATGCTGTTTTAATGTTTAATGTCAATGTTGGATGTTTCGGTCTAATAGACCATCTTCAGGACATATTCATAAAACATAATTAACATAGACCATATACAATTCAACATAAAAAAGACGATGGACATAAAAGCAATACCAATCCAAACAGATAGCTGAAATCTTTTATAAGATCAGCGTTCTGTTTAAATATGATCACGGTGAACACTAGACCTGGCTTCTTTAATATTTCCCCTTTTCTAGCAAGATTAATGCTCGACAAACGTACATATAAGTTTTAGATCAAAATAAAATTCTTTTCGTTTTTCATTCAAAATACTCAAATTTTAGGAATACGTTTTCACAACATCGCCCACGTGACGACGAAGTGATCATGTTGAATTGTATATGGTCTATGTTAATCATGTTTTATGAATATGTCCTGAAGATGGTCTATTAGACCGAAACATCCGATGTTGACATTAAACATTAAAACAGCATAATCGCATATTAGAATTTTTGTTTGTTTTTTCAGTATATTTTTCTTCATACTGTCGGATCTATATCCATATATTTGCTTATATATATATATATTCTCAAGACCCTGTGAAATGTAGGTTCCTAGTATTTGTGCCTTAAACAATCCAGTAATTAATGCTATTTTCAGACCAGCATTGGCATATATTGGTGTACATTGTAACCTGTTTTGTCATCTGTTTTTGCAGGGGTTTCAAACACCTGACCCATGGACTGTTTTTCCCCAGCCCACAAGGAACAATTTTTGTGACCAGTATTTTACTAAAATTCTTACAAGTTTGATAAATTTGTCCCTCACCCCTTCCATACTTTTGCAGTAGCAGTATTGAGCTTGATCAAGTACAGGCAGTCAATCAATTTAAGGTCAGCAGGTTCTGTTTTACTTCATCTCCAGGGAAAGGAAAAAAAAAAGACTCAACCTTCCCAACACCAAACATTCATCATCAGCTACCAGATGAGAGGGTACAAATGTACTCTGCGAAAATGTTTCAGTCTCATATTTTTTTTTTTTTTAAATTTTATAAGAAAAAGAAATTTGACAACTCATATTAGGGAAAGTGGAAAGAAGTATCCAAATTTTAAATATAAATTTTAAAAAAGCAGTCTTGATTAGGACATTAGTGAATTGTGAAATGATTGCAACTTGTTTCAGGTTGAGGGTACTTATTGGAGGTGCAGAGGAAATTGGGATGCAATACAACTAACTCAGACAAGAGGAAATGGAAAATTGGTTTATTTTTTCCGCTTCTTCATCAGTTGAAAAGGGATAAATTTGGCTACTCTTATTGGCATTTGGGTGTAACGGAGATAACATACTACACACACAACTGAAAATGAGGATTTTTTTTTCATAGAGAGAAGGAATAGATTTGATAATATGTGAGTACACAAGATGGTAGATACACCATACACAGAAGAAAATTCTAATTTTCTTTTATAACAAGAGGAGGAATTTGATCTCACATTGCAGTGGGGGTTACATGTGGTAAAAGATAAGTAAAAGAAATAACAAAAAATCATGTTAGTGATTTGAGAGAAGATTTTTAAATAAACTGAAATTTCAAAGGAGAAAGCCATATTTTTATATACTACATAATTGAAACAAAGAAATGTCAACAAAGTCAAAAGAAAATGAAAAATTGCCAATTTTCAATTGGGAATATTTGTATTTTGTGACAGAGGTCAAGGATAAAATTCAATCCTTGATATATTTGTATAATATTGCTGTGCAAAATAAAAATATATAAGATAAATTAATAGGCATTATAAAACAACATGTCAGGATCAGTATTATGCATTCACTGGGAAGATAAGTGAAGAAAAGGTTAAACAAGCTGAAAACAACTCTTTCGAAACATCTTTTTTTCCCAATTTTGGCAAAACATGAAAATACTGCAAGGGTAGATTTTGCTCTCAGGAAAAGATCTAGGAATTCTTACTACTCTTCACTGAAGGAAATTTCATCAAATAATGCATTTTAAAGTCTAGGGTAATTCTCTGTGTTGAGAAAAGGAAAATAGTTGAAAGTTTCAGCTTGTCATTGAATACTGTTGTCAGTCATATTTAGCAAGTAATTCATACCTGCAATTTACTACCACTGTGTAAGATTAAAAAAAAATCCATCCCACATTATGAAAATACAAGCATTATCTATATTGTGGATTGCACTGTTTTTATTAGAGGAGTTTACAAAAAGTGTAATGTCACTGAAGAATTATTAGATTTACTATGTTTGAATGGAACAATGACAGTGCAAGATATATTTAGTGAATTGAAAAATTGCATGGAGTGTGCAGGATTGGATTGGTCAAAACTTATGTGTCAGTAGCAACAGACTAGTAATGTGCTCTGAAAAGTTTGGTTTAGATAAATAAAAGATGAACTGTCTTGATGTTCCTGTCTTTGCTTCTCACTGCATTCTGCACCAAGAGGCACTGTTTGGGAAAATGTTGCAGATGTAGTTGTGAAAACTATGAATTTTATATGGGCAAAAGCCTTCAACTATTGGTGTTTAATTGCTTTTTTGTCCATGGATAGTGAATACAGAGAGCTTCTGTACCGTTCTAAAGTAAGGTGGCTCACTTGTGGAATTTTTGCTTTAAGAAATGAAATTGGATTGTTCTTGATAGTGAAAAGAAAAGTTTCCAAGTTAAATAATCTAGTCTTTTTTTTTTTTGTAAGTTTGCATTCGTCACTCATCTGTTTGGTCATCTTAACATTCTAAACTTGAAACTTCAGGGCCCAAGGCAAGTAATAACAATGATGTATGATGGTGTAAAGACTTTCAAATGTAAACTTTTGTGGTGGGTAAAGCAACTTGCAGGTGGAAACTTAACCCACTTCACAGCCTTGCAGTCATTAGAGAGTGTTGAGGTTACAGAAAGAATATGTAGATATAATTTTAAAACAGGCAGAATTTCACCAAAGTTTTCAAGATATTTTGGCATTAAAAAGGTAATTTTTTATTCCTTTTACTTCTCTATTGACCATGGATGTTGAAACTGTCTCTGAAGAATTTAAGATGGAATAGGTAGAATTTCAATGTGTGATACATACAGAAACAGAAATATGAAGAGGTTGATCTTCCTAATTTTTACCAGTTTCTTTCTCAAATGAAAGGTTTCCCAAATTGTTTTCCCCTCTTTGGTATCTTGACTTTGGCAGCTAGGTTTCATCATTCTACAGTTGAAATTGCTTGATGTAAGTTCTATTTTAATGGTTTCTTCTCTTGCACTTCTCACCTGTGGAACTCTCTTCTGACTTCTTGTTTTCTGTTAACTATGATCTTCAAAAATTTAAATACACTGTCAATCATCATCTGTTTTTTTTAAACCTGTTCTTTTATGGACCTTTCTCCTCAGTAACACTTTTTTTCATCTTTGCAAGAACATACATTTGTGAACAGATTTTGTTTTTCAATAATGATAGCAAATAAATCTGCATTACACTCAAGACTAACTGATGAACATTTACATTCCAAGTTAAGTCTGGCTAATTTGCAGGATTTGAAGCCAAATCTAGTAAAACATTTGCTGGAAGACATTGCCAAAAATCATCTTCAAGATGAACTGTGTTTTAGGTAAACTAAGCATTCTGTTACAATACTGGTCTTTTGTGGGTTGGCTGTCTCATGTCATTTACTGATAGGGTGAGTGTGTTTCATTACTGGTAAACATGTACTACTCAAACCCACAGCACACAGACTCACCTAATCAGTAAATGACACAAATTGATTGACCTATATGAATCCGGTGTTGTAACAGAAGCTGAAGGTAATTTTTGCCTTGTTTAGGATCAAATAGTGGTAATTAGAAATCTATTTCACTTATACACATTCATTTTGATTAATAAATAGCTGCCAATCAGTTATATAGATCATCATGATAGCTCTTCAGTGTTCTATCAGTTGTTCCTTCATTCTGTGAATATGAGGTGAACTAATTTTAATGCAAGGAAATGTGCTTCAAACAGTGGACCCTTTCTGCATTTCATGCTTTCCCTACTGGAGTTGATGCCTTCCCCATTAGTAATACAATGGCAACAGGCCTGTTTCTGGCTCACTATACCTATACCTCAGTATATAATGGCTCTTTTATGTTCTTGAGTTTGAGATCCTTGGTATATTGTGTGTTGGAGTGTCAATTAGCTGTGTACTGCAAAGTTACCTGATTGAAACCAAAATGGCAGTGCTATTAAGAAATCTCTGTCAGTGTCTTTATAGTCATTTATTTCCAGTAAATAGCAATTTCATATTTTTCCCAAGCCAGGTAACAATGCTATAATGATGCAGAAGTGAGAAACAGAAATGATGCAATTTATGTAGGCATGTTGAAAAGAGGAATCATCATCATTATTATTATTATTATTATTATTATTATATTTACATTTTGACTGTTGTATGCTTTTACTTTATTTAGGCATCCTTAGAATTTTGAACTAAACACTTTATTCAATCCACAGGTTTGCTTTCATTCTACTTCCCTTTCTTAGGAAGTATTTCATCTCAGTTAATATTCTTCAGTCTATTTGCATTTGTGTCACTTGTCTGTTTCTTCTACTGAACCAAATTATATGACTTTTCTAAACTTCCAAACAGACAAGGAACCAGATAATCAAGTAGATTAAAGCATTGATTAAAATATTTTTGTTTCCTTGGCACTTGTGGGCCAAGGAATGGCTTGTTAATTTTGACACTTCCAAAATGAAACTGCTCTTTTTAATCATCTGAGGGAACCATTTTTACCTTTCATCAGCATGGCTAACCTTCAGGAGAGTGACTCATTGTGCCTTCTCAGAAAAACATTTTCTGATGACATGAAGTGGAAAGCATATATTGAATCAATTGTTAAGTCTGCAGCTAGGAAAGTTGGTTCACTGTGTCATGCTAAACAATTTTACATATTTATAAATCTACCAGGCTTTGGCTATTGCTGCCACATCTGGTCTGGTGCTGCTGCTATATATTTAATGATTCTTGATAAAATCCAAAGTATCTGCAATGTTATTGGTTCTGACCTGGCATCTTGGCATCAGTCATTTTCCCACCACCATAACATAACTTCCCTGTATCTTTTCTATAAATACTTTCATGGTAATTGTTTTGATGAACTTTCCTCTATGGTATCTAGACTTTATGAATTTAAGTAAAAACAAGGTCTCATTATTTTACAGTTGAAAAAGCTAGATGTAACTGTAAGTTCTATGCTAAGAGTTTCTTCTCCCACACTTCTTGCTTGTGGATCTCTCTTATGGCTTCTTGCTTTCCAGTCGACTTTAATCTTCAAAAATTTTAATACAGTGTCAATTTTTATCTTCTTGTTCTTTTATTTTTTCTCTCTCCTTAATAGTATTTTTTTTTATATTATCTAACATTCAGTAACCCCTTATGCCTTAGTGGCCTTATTGCTTGGGGTGAAATGATTAAAAGAAATGGACAATTAATACAAAAGGGAATAGACTGGTGGGTATTAACTAAAATGATATATCCTCCTAAGAAGAGAAAGTGCAATCGGAAACTACTCCAAAGATCAAGTTTCATTATAAATCATTGATTTATCTTACCCTATGCTGAGTAATATCTGTGAAAATTAAAGTTGGAAGATAAGTTTAGAACTTTTTATTTTATTTACTATTAATGCTCTATTCTTATTTTTATCATTAACACCAACACTCACTGCATACTATTTCATATTTATATATATAAAGAAATATAGTCTTAAGATGTGCTATATTTATAGGATAAAGTGCTCAATATCAGAGATAGGGCATGTGTAGATATAAAAGTGAACATAGAAGTCAAGACTTAGAGGTGACAGTCTGTTTAAGTGCTATATGCAATCATCAGGCCTGACGATTGCATCTAACATGAAACAGACTGTCGCCCTAAGTGTTGACTTCTATGTTCACTTTTATATTTATTTATATATATATATATATATATATATATAAATGGCAGATTTTGATGGTATTCTATTAATAATATTATTATAATATATTTAGGCTCTGTCAACTTTTGGTATTAAACTATTAAACCCTCAGTTTATTTTATATTTTAAGCTTTTAGCTTTCATTCTTACTATTTATTTGTGTGTGTGTGTATGTATATATATATATATATATATATATTATTTTTTGACTCAATATAAAAATACCGAAAATAGGAAAATTGACAGACATTTGTTGGTACCTTCTCACAATTAGTCGACTGACTGAACAATTGCACAAAGGTTTGCTTACAAAACTCTGGAGTTGAGATGCTGAATGTATTATCACTCAGCTAAGTCACAAATTTTATATTTGTATTAATCACATATATATATATATATATATATATATATATAGGGGGAAAATGTATGCGAAAGTGGAAAAAGTTTTCTTGCAATGTGTTTTGTCCTTTAGAACTTTATCGAACATATCTCGTCTGCTGAAGTCCTAAAAATTGAAATGTGTCACAAGAAAACTTTTTCCACTTTGTCATATATTTTTCCTCAATAATATATCCTGTTTAGGATTGGGTTTCTGGTTCCTTGTAAAGTCTTTTTATTCTCGTTCACTCTCTATAGCTCTTTGTATCTTAGTGGCATTATTGCCTTGTTTGGAATGAATTGATATTATATATATATATATATATATATATATAATCAATTTGCCACAAATAAGGCAATAATGCAAGGGATATGCTTTTACTCTGGGGAGAAGTGCATATATATATAATACCTTAAATAACATAGCAAAATAAAAAATCATAACATGAGACAAATATAGATTTTCAGAGCTTCTTTAATCATCCCAAAATGAATGAAGATAAAATCTCCTCAAAGGTGAATTTTTTCTTCTTTTTTGGTTGAGTAGTTCTTTTCAAATGTAAAAGAATTCTTCAATACTTTCAATGCAAATGAGAATTTGAGATATTGTAAATGAATTTGCAAATGAGAAAATGATGAAAATCTCACATCGGCTGGAAGACAGAAAAGCTGGTTGAATGTGAAATTATTTCTGGAAGGCAAAAAAAAAATTCTGTCATTGTTTATAATTTTTCAATTTTGAAAACATTTCTCCAGCCACCTGGTGCCAACCCAAACCTCTTACTAACTAAAGACTTGGTGTCAGATTACAGCTTGCTGGTTTATTTCTTAAAATTGCTTGGGCTCAGGAAAACTTTGAAGAATTTGTTGGAAAGAGTTATTTGGTGTTAGAACAAGAAGGAAAAGAAGAACATAGGAATGTCACTTATTGGTATAATCAGCAAAATTCATTGTGGAATTGGTTTGTTTAGGTAGAGAAATGATGTTTCCTCTTGTAGACTTCTTGAATGTGATATTATAGAAATAATGACAAAAATATTTTTCTGTTTTGTTTAAAATTTAAAAAACCCAAACAGTAGCATTTGTCATAAAATCATTTTTCAGTCTTTTATTACAATGACCTGGCATCTCAGCTTCAATCACTTTCCAGTCCTGGGTATGACGATAAACTATGTCTGGCAGCAAGGCCTCTGATCTGGAGATTTGAAGTTTTGAGGAGTGTGAAACCATCTCTAAATTGCTGTTGTTCCCAGGTCTGCCCTGACCCAGGGTGGTAGCACCTGTTAGGGGTCTCAGCTATGGGCAAATAGTGAACCCCTAAATAAAAACAAAACACTATGAAAGTATGAAAATATATTTT
Organism: Acanthosepion pharaonis; assembly: GCA_903632075.3. NCBI lineage: Eukaryota > Metazoa > Mollusca > Cephalopoda > Sepiida > Sepiidae > Acanthosepion > Acanthosepion pharaonis. The sequence continues at coordinate 3,449,445 of CAHIKZ030005532.1, forward strand.
AATAATAAAAATACCATCAATACATTTTTATATAAAAAATTATCACTGATACCTATTTATAGTAGAATGACTAACAATATGATTTATCTGTGGTTGAAGACAGTTGCATTTGAAATATTTACATTTCAGTATTAAGTGATCCATAGAGGTTGATATACTGTGAAACAAAATCAAGCATCCAACCAAACTACCAACATGAAAGAACACTTTTATGACATTAATCCATATAATATCCTGTAATTTCTTAAAGAAATCAAACTGTATTCCAAAATATAACTTTAACAAAACTACAGCATAAAACATGCACCACCTCTCATAATTATATCCACACAAACATGTATATGCACAAAAGCTGAGTATCATCTACCATGTATTAAATTGAGAAAGCAGAATAGCATATATCATATTTTTATTACTTTAAAGCTCCCAAGAAAATTAAATTTCGGCATTAAATGACTCATAAGGAGTTGATATGCAGTTAAACAAATAGATCAATCAATCACTTTCCCACTACTATTACATAGCTTATTTGTGACTTTTCTATAAATCTTTTCAATGCAATTGCTCTGATGAGCTTTCCTTTTTGCTATCTTGACTTCATGAATTTATGCCTTGCAGCTAGGTCCCATCATTCTACAGTTGAAATAGCTTGATGTAACCATAAGTTCTATTCTAATATTTTCTTCTCTTGCACTTCTCACCTGTGGAACTCTCTTCTGACTTCTTGCTTTTCTGTCAACTATGATCTTTAAAAATTTAAATTCAATGTCAATCACCATCTGTTTTTTCTTTTTTTTATTATTCTGTTCTTTTATGAGCCCTTCTCCTCAGAAACACTTTCTTATTTTCCTTAACTCTCAGTAACCTGCATCTTAGTGGCTATACCACCTTGCTTTGGGTAAAATGATAAAAAAGAAAAACAAGAAATAAAATTTTGTTAATAAATGTGAACAGCGATATGTCTCTTGCTTCGCTCCACATGATGCATGTAGATATCAATGTATCCCTCATTATATTCTTCTTGTGATATATTGTCACTTTATTGAACCAGATTTGTAAAAAAAAATTTGAAATAACATAAAAAAATATTTCTTAAATTATTTGTAGTGACCCTCAGAAGATTTTTTTTTTTTTTCTAGGGTTTCTGTGCTTGTTAGGTCAGAGGCTAACGTCTGGCATTTTCTATTAATTTGAAATGTGTTGCTTGGACCCTGCAAGCTTCTTAGATGAAATGGAGTCTATGGTTCATTTATAGAGTCCCTATAAAGATATGTTGCTTAGACTTTGCAAGCTTCTCAAATGGGAGAGCCAGGATCAACAGTTTATCAAGCTCTCATAATAAACTATTTGTTGAATCTAACTTCTTTCATCGATGTGTGGGTCATGTAGTGGTTAATGCCTCAGAGAAATTCATAAGCTGAGTTCAAATTCCAGTCAAGTTCATTACATTCACTTATTCACAAATATCTTTGGGAAAACCTTGAATTCATTTCTTCATTTCCAGTGAGAGGGTTAAATAGTAGGGCAAACTGGGCTATCTTGCCTTGGAGAAGGATAAATCTGAATTTGAAACAAGCTTGAAGAAGGAAGGGCTCTATTGGGCAATCTTGCCCTAGACACACCACTGCTGCTATGGCTACAGTACATGTGATGCCCCTATGACTTATGAGTCTGTACTTGTGTACTTCTCTCATCATTCATTTTTTTTAATATCTTCCAATATGAGGCTTATAAAAATAATTATAATGCTTAAGAATGGGAATTAAATTGGCCTTCATGTGATTTAAATCTTGTTAAGCATTTTCAAATGTTCTACTGAACATTTTTAGTCATGATCATGAGTAATAAGTAATTAGTCTTACATTTTGCATATTCAGACTTTCAGCCATTTAGTACTTCAAGATTATTCAAAAAGTTAAATTAGGTCAGAGTTTCTAACTTTCTTGATATGGTGAGAATTTATTTCATTTAAATTTTAAGTAAAATATTTCTTTGAAAACATCTTGATGAAAATTCCATTCTTTTTATTGAAACTAAATAGGAGGGTAGAGTGGCTGGTCATAGTGGGGTGTAGGAGATTTGGTTAATGGAGTTATCATGTTCTCTATCAGAAAATTTAATGACTGCTCTTATCTTGGAAATTATTCTAACCTGGGCTCTATGGGGCTATCTGCATTTATTTAACTGATTAACTCCTACAAGAAGTTATTAGGTATTTTAAAACTCTTCTGAAATTAGGTTTCTTAAAGTAAAAAAGTTTCTTTCCAACCTGTTATTGTTACAATGGATTGTGTTAATAACTACTGTCACTTTTAATTTCAATCCAAGAAATAAAAAGAATTTCTTTTTCTATTTTTAGGTAAGAAATTTATTTTACTCAACAGCCAGAATGAAATGTAAGTAAGTTAAACTTGTTGGCAGACTTTAAAAAAAAACTTATTTAATTCTTGTTCTTTTATTGTTAAATTAAATATTGTTCTTTTATCCTTAATAATGTTTTCTTTTTCTCATATTCTCACACTCAGTAACCCCTTGTGTATTAATGACTTTATTGTTTTACTTGGGGTGAAATGATTGAAAAATGAATTGTCTTTTACTGTGATTTGCATTTCCTGCTTTGTATTTAGCAAGAAATATTATGTTTAAGATTGGCATTGAAAGATTTGTTATATTTCATTTTGACGCAAAATTTTTAAAAATCTGTCTGTCTGAAACCCCTCTAACTTGGGCACACTTGCTCTACGGAGACATACCTTTTTGAATCAAGATGATCTTTAATTTGTGTTTAAAATAACACAAAAATTTGTGAATTTAAAAATTTTTGTTTTAAATTCAGTTTAAAATATCTCTCAAACTTTGTGAATTGTAGAAATCAGTTTTATTTTTTTCAAAATGCCAAGGAATCAGTTAAAGTAAGAGGTTTCACAACATGAGGTTTTGAAGTTCCACAAAGTTTGTGATTTAGAGAGCTCAATTTTCAGCCCAAATCAAACTTTTAGCCCAATTTGATCTTTTGGCTGGAATGGGAATTTCAGCCCAAATCAGATTTTTGGCCCAATTTAGTCTTTTGGCTGGAATTGGATTTATAGCTTGAATCAGAGTTAAAGTGAGGCTTTAAAATTCCATGGAATGAATTGAGGAATTAAAAGTTATTTTCTCAAAATTATCATTGCTGTTTTCTAAGCTGAACCAGAGGTCCCTTTAGTTTTGAGCTGGAGTGTTAGTGTGTGTGTGTGCATATATATATATATATATATATATATATATATTGATTGATCATTCCAGCTTATGTAACAGCGTTTCCTCTAGTGAGGGATGTTTAATTGATTTGAACCTTTTAAAACCCTTTATTCTACATTCAACACCATCACTTGATAAGAAACCAGAAGTGTTGAAACAAAATGGCTATTTTTGTAGCGATTTTATAATATATTTGTTATAATTTTTGAATAAATAATACATATATATGAAATAGTCACTCAGTGAGGGCCAGTTTTTAATCTGTTGCATGCAAGCATGAAACTCAGAATTGTACCAAACAGTGAGGAACAAAATCTATATTTATTATTAATATATGGGAAAATGAGAAATAATTTTTTTGTAGATATCAAGAACAATTTTAGAGGAAAGAAGTATGACAAAAAAAAAAAAGTTTTTTTGTGTGACATGTTTCATCTGATGAAGTCCTAAGGGATGTAGCTAACATAATAAGTTGTATGAATATGAGTTTGAGATGCTGGGCATGAAACCCAGTCACAAACTCATATCCATACAACTTGATTATATATATATATATATATAGTGTAAAGCACATAGGGACATTAATGAGGTGTCTTCCCTTAAGACAGTTAAGGGAGAGCAACTTATTTTTTCTGAATTTTCAACTTTGTTTTTATTATATAAATTATATTTTTTTATATAAATTGTTTCCATTGAAGTACCTTTTTTAAAAAGGATGGGTATTTTATGCAGTCCATATGTCTGTGCCTTTTGTCAATCATCTACTATGACAATGTTAATTCATCAATGACTATGAGGATGTTTAAATTACCTATGAAAATATACAGTTATGGCTTTCGTAATAAGCAGTTTTTTTAGAAGATAGATATACTTGGCTTACACCCAATCAGTTTTGAATTCAGTGTTGTCCTTCTAGACTGGTTACCAACCATAGTTAGAGAGTCCAGTCTGCCAGGTTTTCTTAACCCCTAGCCAACGGAAGAAGAGATATATTCATACTTTTCCAATGGTATTTGTGCAAAAGCAACTGTCATTTTATTGGCTGGAATTTGAACTTGACATGCCAATCCCACTTTCTGTACTGATAACTGCTACATGCACATCCTAGCTACAATGATAAAATAGATTTCTTTGCTATTTCTACTTACCTTGTGCTGTATATTGCCTCTATCATAAAAATATTCATAGGGATTTTTGAATTGGATGGAATCTACCTTAAATTGTAAAATAGGAATGGTGTTCAGGTTAAGATGACCTGCTAGTGGACTGATGCAAGGCCAAGCCTTTGTCAGATCAAAGAAATGTGCGTTGTTATGGCAACCATATATCATACTTACATCATTTCTGTAAAAGGGAAAGAAGAAATTTGGATTTAGTATTGATCGAGAGACTATCAAAGGAGTGGTCATCTGGTAGAGAGCATTAGGCTAAATAACAACTTATCTTTGATTTAATCCCTGTGAATTAAGGCTTTACAAAAAAGGAAAAATTAATAAAATCAGGTGGGGTTATTTAGCAATGGATAGCTGTTAGAATTTCTTTACATTTACTGAGTAGTGCTGTCCAAATTAGAAATCAGTAACCCGTTTTGTTTTCTTTTAAGTGAATGGAACTGAGATAACTCAGTGTATTTGACCCAGGTTATTGGCTGCTCATATACAGGGTGTCCATAAAGTTCGTGTGCACTTTAAAAAATTTATAACTTTATTTGTATTTGCAATAGAAATAATCTGTAAAAAAAATGTTATAAAGTTTAATGTACCTAGTTTTAAGTATAGCTAAAATAATTAATGTGATTTCAGGCATTACTGTAAATCAGTTGGCAAATGTTTTCCATGAACTGCAAAATCATATTACCCTTTGTATTGCTAATGATGGAGATCATATGGAAATAAAATTTCAATAAAACCTTAAAAAATATAGATTTACTTTTTTCTAATCCTTTTTACAAATTATTTCTATTACAAATACAAATAAAGTTATAATTTTTTTAAAAATGCACACAAACTTTATGGATACCCTGTATATGTACAGTGTGGCAGAAATACCTCCCACATTATGGTAAGGCATTGCTGGCTTCATCTTGCTAATGTCTTACCATTATGTGGGAGGTACTTCTGCTGCATGCCTATATTAGTATAAGTGGATGTTTTAGGGTTTATGGCTTTCCCCATGCTTCCAGAAGGGAAATGGTTTCTCCCATCCATTGACTATATCCTATAAAGAATCTAACAAGTCAACAAGAGCTGGCTTTTAAAAAGATATCTTTGATAATACATTGCATAAATGACAATGTTTAACCTTCCTGCCACAAATAAATGGTATATCAAAAGGATGGTTAATTCCCTTGACATTGCTATTACTGTATACACTTTTGACTTCCTTGGTAAAGTTTATCTACAAGATTATAAAAATATGTGAACCAAGTATAATGTGGTATTTATTACTTAGCTTTAAGATTTATTATTTACCATTTTATAAAGAAAGAAATTTGAAAAGATCTTTTTATTCAAAAATTTATAAAAAATTACAAAATTATCAAAATATATAAACCAGCTAAAATGCAATATTTATTATTTAGCATTTTATAGATAACTATAGAACAAGAAAATTTGAATAAAAATAAGACAAGCATAAATTAAAAGAACGTTTGGCTCTCAACCTATTTTAGTGAATTTATGTGAAAGAAAGCAAATGAAAAAAATGATTGGAAAATGTATTTTTCAATATTTATAATTACAGTTACTTGTTATGTGTTTATTTTTTTGTTCAACCATTTTTATAAATTTATGAATAAAAAAAACTTCTTTTCATGTTTGTTTCTATAGAAAATGGTAAATGATAAATGATAAATATTTTTTATATTAACATATTTTTACAATCTTGTAATTATAAATAAGCAAATAAATGTTTAATATCTTTGATATTAATTCTCAAAAATAAAGAAAATGTGTAAATCCAATTTCATGTTTTTTTTTTTTAATTCTAATCATCACTTTTTATAACAAATATTGCGAAGGGAGTCAAAAGAGTATACAGGAATAACTGTCTTTTTGACACACCATTTTTTTGGTGGACACAAATGTTAAATATTGTCACATAACCAATAAAAATATTAGTCTTTTGAACAATGTCAGATACAAAGATCAAATAACTGCATTAATGAGACCAAAAAACAACAGAGAAAATAAAATTTTTAATTTTTATTGAAGAGAGGAAAAGAGTGCATAACCTACCTAAAGAACTTGTGTAAATGGATGGCAGAAGAGGGTGTAGGAGAGATAACAAAAAGACAAAATTTACTAAGAGCTACAAAGGACAGGAAATTGTGAAGAGCCATGATCACCAATATCCTGAAGGGGCATGGCATATAGAAAAAGAAAAATCAAATATTGACACTTGGTTGTTTTAATAGAATAAAATAACTTGCTTGGATAACTCTTACAAACAAAATTACATCCAAATTTTTTTATGTTCAGCTACCCAATAATGTATAGCTTCTCATGTCATGAATCCCATAGCCCATTAGGTTTGTAGGGGGCACCACATATATTGCAGTCATAACAGCAGTAGTGTGTCTAGGGCACAATAGCTTGTTAGAGCCCATCACTCTTCAGGCTGCCTTAGAATTCAGTTATCCTCCTGGACTGGTTATCACCTCAAGGTATGAGAGCCTAGTCAGCGCTGTTTAACCCAAAGCTGTGGGGAGATTAAGTGGGTTCATACCTTTCCCAAGGATATTTGTGTGAATGTGAATATAATGTACTCTACTGGAATTTGAACATGGTTCACCGATTTCTTTTTCAGAATTGCTTTTCTATGTAGCTTCTACCTTTTTTTAACATAAGCATCCAAGGAAATGGAAAGACAGATATGACAGCTAAAGAATCAATGAAAATGAACATATCAAAAACAAAGGTCCCTCACACAGATTTCAAAACAGCTATATTATATATATATATATATATATATATATATATATATATAGGCAGGATGTGTATGTGTGTGTGTGTGAGTGTGTAGTGTGTGCAACGAATGCACATATGCAATTTTCGACATATTTGCACCAAAATTTACATGCACATGCTCCAAGTTAGCGGGAAGGCCAAGACCGACTTTGCATTTCCCAACTCCCATCGTTAGTGGAAATAATTGATTTTTTTCATGCTTCTATGGCAGTTTTCATGTACTTTGCGGCCATTTTCTACTGGCCAGAGTGAGAGCCTATAGCTGGCTGCCACGAATAGGCAGGAAGATTCTATTGGCCAGCATAAGAGCCAACAGCTGACTGACACGAATGTTAACTAGCATGCAAAAAAAAAATGATAGCTGCATTCGTCATAAGTGGGAAAAATTTAAATCTGCATGGAACTTTACTCCAATTGGCTCATTCGCTTGCTTAAACTCAATGTTGATTCTGATTCCACAGAACTGGGTTGGGTGTGAAAAAGTATTTGTTGTTAACATTCTTTTTTCATTCAGTTTTTCCAGTTACGAGTGCTTTTTTAAAGTTGATAATTTTGTGTTCATTTTGTTTAGTTCTTTTTTTGTAACAGATTTAATGTTTAGTATAGAGCTTAGAAAAAATTTGCAGTGTGAGATAGGAAAGAAGTAAGGCATGTAGCAACATCAGCATGGCAAAGGGCACTTCTTTAAAGGCAAGGAAGGGTAAAAATATTTTAAGTCAAGTGATAGCAATTGCTGTATGAGTCGTATGATTTTTGAATCTAGCACGGACAACGCTGCTAGTATATATATATATATATATATTAAATAAGTGGCAAGAGTTATGGAATACTCACCCAAATAATTGTTCAAAACCTACACTTAGGATAAGACACCATAACACCAATCTTTCCTGAAGAGAAGAATTAGTCTGAGTAAGAATCAGAATTTGTCTTACCAACATCACATATTCATTCCTTGTGAAGATGAGGAACCTTCTAAATGTATTGTTTGCCCAGAGATATACACAGTAAAACGTTTTATGATGGACATTATTTGGACTATCATCCTCATCTTTATTGCCATATTTATCACAACGTTTCAGCCATTGTACGCCTTTATCATGTGTCATGTGTCCTTCAGGCATAGTGGATAAAGGAGTTAGTTAGATCCAGTGACAGGACCTAAAGAGTGTGGGTTCAATACCTGGTTAAGACAGTGGAGAACTTGGAGAGGGGAATTAACAGGAGATAACTGACATCCATTAGACATGGCATGTAGAACTAGAACAGTCTACCCAAGTGAGCGAAATAAAGGATCCAGTTTGACATTCCAACCACCTGAAGAAGGCTGGAGTGTACAACGGCTGAAACGTTGTGATAAATATGGCAACAAAGATGAGGATGATAGTCCGAACAATGTAAATACTGTGAGTATCCATTATAAAACTTAAAACTTCCTAAAATATTATTGAATAAAAATCTGATTTTCAGCATTAAATGATCCATGAAGGTTGATATGCTGGTAAAACAAACAAACAAACCAAACCATTTTTAATAATAGTTACTATATCATGTGGCATGGTGTATGGATATATTTATGTAGACACGTCTCAGAGCTGCCCTTAACTTGGTTGTGTTTATTGAGTGTAGTTGCACAAAATTTAGTGAGGTTTGCAACATATTCCATACGTATTTGATGAGGTTTAAATCTGACAACTGAAGGGGCCATTTGATTAGATTGAAGTTAGTCAAGTGACGTTGGAACCAGTTTGAGGTCATGCATACACACTTGGGATTTCTTTATCTTGCTGGTGCAAAACGTTCACTAGTGAGGAACATGACAAATCTGTCAAAACAGACTCAATTTGAAAGTAAAACACAAAAAATACAGTGAAATTTCAAGATGCTTTGATTTTTTTAAAAAGTATTAAAGATACAGATCTAATATTTGGGATTTATCAATAAATTTGATCAAGGAACATTGGTGAATTTTCCAAGGGTTTTCTGAGAGGGTTACTTGTAGCCATGAGTTGAGATGGAATGACCTGTATGTATACATACATACATACATACAGATGTGTATGTGGGTGTTATTGATTACATTGTACTTACACTAAATCATCATCAACAGTCCCTCCATTGCTTAAATCATTGGTAGGAACTAAGGACAAAAAAAAAAAAAAAATAGACAACCTCCTCCAGAATGAGAGCCCAATCAGCCCTTCTATTTAACCTAAAGCTGGGGGGAGAGGATGTGGGTTCATACCTTTTCCAAGGATATTTTTGTGATAGTGAATATAATGAACTCTGTTGGAATTTGAACACAGTCCACCAATTTCTTTTTCAGAATCGCTGATACTCTACCATTTCTATGTAGCACGATACTCTACCTTCCTGTGTAGCTCCTACCTTTTTTTAATATAGGCATACTTAAAAATGGAAAGGCAGATATGGCAGCTAAGTCTCAGGACTTCTGACATAGTCATGTCTGCCCACTCTTTGATGTTATCTGACCAGCTCTTTTGTTGCCGTTCCTGCTTGTATCCACCTTCAACAGTGCCTTGTATGATTGTCTTGCATAGGCTGTTATACTGTGTGACATGGACAAACTTCTAACAATTAATAGTGGCAAGAAAAGATTTCTGTTGGCCCACAAGACTTTTAACCTTGATCCCTATATAATCATTGGTTTCGTGATCCCAGTAGGAGATGCAGATAAGTGTCTTCAGACACCTGGATCCTTTTTCCTGGCTCAACCAGGAGTGCCAAAGTCTCACACCTGTACAGGTGGATGGTTATGACCAGTGATTTGTAGAGCTTGTTGATAATGTTGCTCTTCTATATGCTTTCTAATCTGGCCATTGCTGTAGTAGTATGCAAAAATATTTGACTTCTAGAGATTTTTTCTAATTAATCATTCTGAATTTGATGACCTTCACATACTCAGTTAAGCTTATAAAAAAGTTTAAGATATGAGCAGATAATAAAGAAAGAATTATTTCCATAATTATTAATACTAGATTATAAAGACTTTTGCATAAGTCATCAACACAACCCCACCACCCAACAACAACTTCAGCACTAATCACTATTATTAAAAGTTTTCTTCAACCTTTATGCACATCTTGATATATATTACTAACCATTTTTCTCTGAAGAATCATTTGAAATCATTAAAGCTTTATCAATATTTAATTTTTGTCACAAATTGTTAAATATGTAAATATAAGCAGTGTGGACATGGAATACAGCACCAACTGTCTGTTACCTGATTGAAAATAACTACATTCCAGTCTGTAATTAGTTCTAATCAATAGATGTTAATGATTTTAAATAACTGTTACCACCTATTCAGTAGCATGATAAACCTGGAGATAACTGACTTGGCTAGTCATAATGGCCAATGAATAATTTATATAAATATTCAGGCTACTATCCAACCCACATGGCCTGAAGAATGTGTTCAAGCATAAAAAAGACTTTTGCCACTTGGTGTCCAGTGTGTGTGTGTGTGTATATATATATATATATATATATATATAAATAATGTATATATCTAGTTAAAGGGACATTTTTTTAAATCTTATATGTATTGGGATACTATGGCTCTTTTCTAAATTTTTAATGGCACAGTGGAGTAATAGATAGTGTCTTGGATTGGGGAATGAGAGAGCCGAGTTCAAATTCCACTCAAATCCATTAGATTCACTTACATGCTAATACACTTGAGAAAGGTATGAATCCTTTTTTTTCTCCCTGCACCAATGGGTAGATAGCAGAACAGACCGGGTTCTATAGCCTTGGATGGCAACTAGTCTACCGTAGAAAGAAATGGCAACCTATTGTGGTGGTGGTGATGGGGGGGGGGAATCTGCCTCATCAGTCATGTATCGAAAAATACATGATCGCCTAAGCAAGTATCACGTATGGCACATAACTGACTGACTGAATGCTTTTTATTCCTGCCAAATTCTCAGAATAATGATAATCAGTGCCAAGAAGGTTTCATCTTGCCTCTTGGCTTTATCTTTCAGATAAGGAATGCTGATGAAATGAACAGGATTCGGGCGGGGGAGAGAACCTGTCTTCCAGTCGCTGAGATAGATGGGGGTTGGGAGAGAAGAAAGTTGGAATGACAAGAAGAAAGTTTGTTTTAATTTTTTTTCTTTCTGATTTGACATATTTAGAGTTGTACCACATTGGGTCCATAAAGGGTGAAGAGGTTTTTTCCAAATTTGGGATAATTCCCTAACATTTCATTAAATATGTTAAAAAATTGTATTCCCAGGTATTTAATATCAACAAGTTTTAGTTGCCATGGTGGGTGCCAATTATTGTACATGATTTGGGATTTAATTCAAAAGATATCTCGCTTTCTATGTCTCTTTTTGTCCTTGAACTCTGTTTTTTCTCTAATTCTGTTTCTTTTTCTCTCTCTCCCCTCCTAACTTTTCTTGTAGTCTCTGTCTCATCTTTCTTCCTGTGTGTGTGTGTAGAGTTTACTAGGAATACTATCTTACAATAAGTATTTCATTTTTAGATCACCTCAAAAAGATTATTTTTAATGTTTTTCCATGAGTTGGTAATGCTTTATTTGCAATTTCATTTTCATGAAATCGCAACTTAGATTAAATTTGGGAAAGGATTAAACTGATTAATATCCCCATTTTTATATCTGTGCCAAAGTTCATTAAAAATAGATGTAATTTGCAGACAAATTTGTTTTTCAGTTGTGGAAATTGAATATGCTAGGGTTCAATTTTTTTATTCTTGTATGTGCTGTGTCTCTACAGGGGCTGGGAAATCATGGCTCTCCACAACTTTTGTAGCTATTAGTAAGGTTTGTTTTCTTGCTATCTCCCCTAATCTGTTCTGCTAACCATTCACACAAGCTCATTACGTAGGTTATTCACTGCTTTCTTATGTCCCTTTTGCCTTCAATATGTCCTGTCAGTGTCAAATTCCCAAGCCCACTTTCCTCATTATGTTCTCTAGAAATTTCAACTATTTCCTTCTGATGTTAAGTATAAGTATCCATTTTCTTTAAAACTTTTTCATTGTTTACATGTTCAATCCATGGGATTCTCAGTATTCTTCTGTAGAACCACATTTTTGTTGCTCCAAGTCTCTCCATCTCTGAGGAGATTGTCCAGCATTTGCTGCCATATAGGAGTACCAATATTACATAATTGTTTGGTACTCTTCTTTTTTTTTAATGAAATTTTTCTGTTTCTTAATACCTTATTAGCTTTTGACAGGCATCTTTCACTATTCCAATATGCCTTCAGATTTCATTGTTGCATTTTGCACTCTTAAAACACTTTCTAGATATTTAACTTTTCATACTTGATTGATTTTGATGTCTTCTATTTGTAGTTCTCATTTTGAGATGTTTCTTTTGCTGATAACCGTAGGGATCTGTATTCAGGATGTTTCTGTTTTCTATAAAAGCAAGGCAATTACTGTGCTGTAATTTTCTGTATAGTCTTTAAAGCTATCCAAAATATGAACACTCACATAAAGCCATTTCTAAATTTTTTTGTGTAGTAGTTTTTTGCGACTTGAAAATGTTTCACAATGGTGAATTTGGAGGTTTAAATGAAGACAGTGTCCTCTTGATTCAAGTTTTACCTAACATTTATTACATCAGGAATAAGCTAACATTTATTACATCAGGAATAAGCGAATAAAGAATTGAGAAAAATATAACTAGAATTGGCTGTTGTGTTTATTTTGCTTTCTTCATTAAAAAAACAAACTTGTTGATAAAGAAGAGAATATTGTTGTTACAATTTTAAGAAAAAGGTGCCTGCCTTCTCTTCATGTGTTAGAGACTGAGAAAAAAAACAGTTGCAACTTAATGTGTTTTTACTTTAAAGGGTTTCATAAATTTATGTTCAATATTTTAAGTTGTTCATTAAATGTTTATTTGCCCATGCAAAACAAGGTAGGATTTCTCTATAATGGAAAATTTTATGGAAACCAAAAAGTTAAGAAGAGTAAAATTAGAGAAGAGGGATGTTTTTTGCAAAAAATATGCTGTCAAAAAGAAAGAAAGAAAGAAAATGGCTAAAACTGATGATGCTACAATTTTTAAAAAAAAAAAAAAAAAAATCAACTCTATTGAGATGAGGGAGTGGTATTTATTTTGTTAGGGTGGGAGTTTACACCAAGGAAGGGACAGGGGTAAATGCAGAGTCACATTGGGCAAACCTAAAAGTCTCCAACATCTTTATTAGTTCAGATAAGACAAATATTAAGCTTCTGGTGATATGACTAAGCTATAGTTATTGGAGTGGGGGGAATAAATAGAAAAAGAAATTGGGGTGGGATTTGGGTGACTGATAACAGAAAAGGATGTGTTTAAGAATGATGCAGAGAGCCACTTTAAAGATTGGATTTTTCAAGAGGAAATAAAAATCAAAATTATCATCACATATATCTCATCCATGAAATTTTCTTACAAACCTTTATGTGCATATGTGTATACATCAGCATTTAAAGAGTCCCACACACACATACATGGAAGGGGTGCTGAAAGTTGTTGGCGTGGCCCATTTTCTCAAATCAGATGAAATTAGTAAAGACATGGTTAAAATGTTCTGCTTATAATAACATCTCTAATAAAGATAAGGATTGTAGCTTGAATAAACTGAACAAGTTAAAGCATATTGACATCTTTTCTCATCTTTAAAATCCCAAACAAAATTAGCAAAATTGTATGAACTCACCATGATAACTGAAAACATTGAAACCATCTGACATTGAATATAAAGGCTTCAAAAATACTCTACTTCTTTGCGATGATGCCATAGTAGACATATGTCATATATATACTAGATAGTGTGTCGTTGGTTTCTGGGACATTCGGTCATTTCCTTCCTTTCAAAAATAGTTATCACTGGCCGTTGGTTGAAAAGTGTTTCACATCGCATTCAAACAACAGTTCAGCATGTGTCAAGTTGGATTTGGTTGAGATCAAAACAACAAGCAAATAAAATGTGCACAACATCATGACCTAACAGCGCAAGTGAAATATTTGCGTGGTCATCTATAAAAAATTTTTACGAGCACGTCAATAATGGCAAATGTGTTCAGGAAACTTTCATCACAGATAGAAGCTGCAAAGAGGAACAATCATTTTGTTTATTTCATTACAAGAATTTACAAAGAGGAACAATCAATCAGCTTATCTTCATACCCTGCCTAGTGGCAAACACTGCTGGTGATACCAGGGGTGGTGGTCCTGCCATAGCCACCAAAACCATAATATCACTCCTGGTCAGCAACTGACGAAGACAGGGTATCACACGTGCTAACAAACATTGTATGTTAAAAAAAATAAAAAGTATTGGTTAATCAAATGCAGATATAAAATGATCATGAGTTCAATCCTTAGATCAGGTAGTAAATAGAAAATAATATATTCTAGTTCAGCAGATGTCTCATATCAACTAAAATAATGGACACCTGAAAATGGCCAGAGGGTACTTGATGGAAAGTGCATTCACTTTTAATTGTGTATGTATGTACGTATGTGTTGGTTTCCCCTTTTCCTTCTCCCCTTCTTTTTTTTTTTTTTTTTCATAAAGGGCTGTGGTAGATGTTCCCTGTCTCATCACTTTTTTGTGTATATATATATATATATATATATATATATATGTCTGGGTGCTTATGTATTATAATCTGATTGTGTTTATGTTGTTTTACGTGTGAGATTAGGACCCCATTCACACACTTGGGATTAAAATGTATACATATATATTGTCAGAGGACCAGATATAACATTAGCGTCTAACGTAATTTCAATGAAGAAATAAATTGAATAACATATGTATTTCTTCTTTTCTCCTCAGTAATTTTATTGTTGTAAACTTAATAGCGATTAAATTTGGATTTTGAAATTGGTAGTTTTTAATTTTAATATTAAATTTTATCATATAATTTAGTAATTATTGGTTAGAATAAATTCTTTTTTAATATTACCCATATTTTAAAGATATGAATAGCTATTATAACATGACTTCATTGTCAAGCTTTTTGAATTTTCTTATACTTGTATTTTGATTGGTCAATCTAGCTTTTGTAACAACGTTTTTCCCCCTTTTAAGGATTGTTAATTAATTTGAAACTTTTAAAACCATTTATTTTACATTCAACATCATCACTTGATAAGACACCAGGGTGTTGAAACAAAATGGCTATTTTTGTAGTGATTTTATAACATATTTATGTTATAAATATTTTTTAAAAATAAATATATATATATATATATATATATATATACACACACACACACACACATATGGGCAGAAACTTTATTGAATATGATAGACAAGGAAAATTTGTTAATTTTTTATTGAGTTTTTCTAATATTCGAGATATATATATATAGCTAGCTAGTCACTACCCTTTTATCCCCTCTCTCATTTTTTTTATTCTCTTACAACTACTATTTCCTTATAAAAAGTATTTTCTATTGAGTACATTTAATTGATTGAAGAAAGTTAACTTGCAAATATACTGAATAATTTAAGAATTGGAAGGGACTCAGTACTTTTGCTATACAAACTCAGTGAATTTTTTACGATTTTCAAATGTTGCCAGTATTTTGGGGCTGCCTTGTAATTTTTTTGGCAAATCATAATTGATTGATAAATGATTTTATTTATTCCTGGTGTTGTAGATAGGCATTATACATTTGTAGATTTTTTTTTTTATTCCATGTCTCTTTATGATGTAGGCAATCATGGTTTTCCAATTTCTTTATTACTTGTGAATTAGCAAAGATAAGAGTGTGGTTTCTTGTTTCATTCTCCATAGATTTCAATTCAGGTTTGTTCTTTTCCTAAAGAGGCTGCCACCCAAAGCTAGAGGGTCCAGTCTATGCTGTTATTTAACCCATAGCTGCGCATAGAAGAAATTGCTTCATACATTTCCTAATTGACATTTGTGTAAAATGAAAGTAACAGACTAGATGGTGGGGAGGGGGTATTTCTTGTACTTATTTTTTCTCTGGAGATTCAATAATGATACACCAGGTGAGATTAAAAATTACTAGCAATGGCTTTTTGATTACCTGGCTGATCATCACTCAACAACAGAGTAAAGATTTGAGATAAGATATCTGTCTTGCATTTTTCTTTTGATATGAGGAATTATCATCACTAGAAATACCCATGAAAATTTCATGGTTTTCCTCTTTTAATTTTTTGATGAATCTTAATTTTTAAGTTCATGATTGAATAAGCTCTTGACAAATTCTATTACAATAAAATATACATAGAAATTCCCCTATTGCATCATTAAATATTTCAATAATAAATATAAATGCTGGTTGTCATTTAAAGAAGTAAGGGGGTACAAATGAAAATATTTCAAATTGAAAACTTTTCAGTTTCACTGAAACAGACATTATAGACACATGAGAACATTATCATCTCTTCTATCTCCCTTCCTGTTGTGTTGTTCTATGACATGTGATCAATAGTCAACTTCTTGCCTGCCTCTTAGTTTACAATACATTTTATATCTCTTCTACTTAAGCAAATAGGTTTAATCCTATTTACCAATTCCCTACACTTACTTACTTTTTCTCACTGAAACTAAGTAGTGTCTCTGATATATCTTTCCGGTTTTTCCATGCAATAAAAACAGAATAGTTCATTATTTACGGGCTATTGGCAGAGCATAACATACTTTGCTAAGGGTGGGACAAACAGAAAATATAATAAGATAATTGTCATGACATTTTGTTTTTTTTACCATACAGCTTTCTTCAGGTGTCATTCACCAAGTAATTTAATTCACTTAGCCAATAATTGTAGCACTGTAAAAATGCAACACAACCCTAACCCAGCTTTACTCCAACCAGCCAATGATTATCCTACATTGCATTTTGATTGTTGTTCATATTGTCATGCACCGAATAATGGGAAAAGCTCACTGTTTATTCACAAGATAACGAAGATGAAAACTTGTACCTCACATATCATGAAATGATAGCATGTACTCTGTTTCCAATATTATAAAATGGGTGATTTTTATTCAGGGCTTCATTGTTCAGTCCGTAGATAGGTAGGTGATACTGAGGACAACTTTGGCTATAACAGTTTAATAGCTCAGGTCTTCTCCCCTACCAACACTTAGAACATATACATATCTTGATATGTGGCTTGAACTACAAACTGGTGGCATCTGGCATCAGAACTAGAGGAAAGGTAGTCTGGGAGGGAGAACCAGAACTGGTTCCCTCAATCCCAAGCACAAATGTTAATATAAAGCAACAATGGAAATAATCAATGTCCGATTTGTTGTTACTTAACCCCAAATGTTCTTTCACTATTTGTTCTTTTATTCCTTTTTGGTCAAGTGGCTGCTAATTATAAAACTCAGATTCAAAAAACAAACATCCAATAGCCATAAAACAGAAAGACTTAAGATCAAGGTCAGATCACATGTTCCTCATTTACATGGATGTTCGAACCTTAGTGTCACTGCACCAACATTATCTAAAATCAAAATTGTAAAACATCAGGATAAAATTAACTCTTATGTAATATTTAAGATTATAGTTTCACAATTTATCCCGTGTAATAAAATATAACACTAGAACATGAAAAATACTTCAAAAACTTTTCCATGATCTTTACTGATATAAAGTGTACATAGTGATTAATGTTGTGTAAAGTGGGATTGACATACCAAGTTCAAATTGCAGCTGGGCTAGTTGTTGCTGTCGATTCCATAGCAAGTAGATTTTTAGTGTTAGGCCAATTGATTTTGAATTCCAAGCTGTCCTTCTAGACTGGTTACCAACCAAAGCTAGAGAGCCAAGTCTGATCCTAACATGACATAAATAAACTTATAAAAAATATCCAATAGAGTTGTATTTTTTGCTTATCATTGCTTAAAGAAAGAAGAATCAAAATCTATTATTGTGCATTGTTTGAGTTTTAGTTTCTATACTGATTAACTGTAGACAATGGCAAGTTATGTTCTTGAAAAATGATTCATTTCTCTCTCTTCTAAGCAAAACCGACAGTTGTAGTGGTAATGAAGAATAGGGTGTGGTTGTGAATGTGCATTTTTTAAGCTGCTATAGTTAAAATGTTCAAATAAGACAATTATCAGTTTATAGAGAAAAATTGAACTTGAATTAAATTGGGTTCTTTTGCTTGCCATTTTTAAAAATTTTATTTAAAAAATTATTCAGATTTAGTTTTAGAAGGAAAATTCTTCTTTTTTTTTTCAATTGAGCAGTGTGTCTGTTTTTGTAAGATGTATTCATCAGTCATAACATTAGCAACATATTATGTGTAGTTAACTCTTGTATTAAAAATCAAATAACTATTAAATAGAGTATTTGAAAAGCAAAGAACTAGACATCAATTGTAAGAAGATAGAATGTATAGTTGTAAGCAAAAGGGGCAGCCTAAGATATAAATTCCAAATCAGGGATGTCAAAATCAAGCAAGTACAGAAATTCAGTTATATGAGTAATATAGTAACAGAAAATGGTAAGTGTGAAATGGAAATCCAAAGATGTTTTTCAAAAACTGATCAATATTATGAAATAACTGAAAAATAACTTTAAAAACAAAGTCAAGTGCTACACTGATATGTAATATATAATCTAGATGACTGTGATGAAACTGTCCAGCATAAACTAATGAAGAAAGGCCATGATGTGGCAGATTTTTTTTTTTTTTTGAGAATTTCATTGGCACACCATATTGCAAGTCTTACAGATAAGAACTACAAGGAAACTGTTGCTAACAATAAAAAATAGACAGAATTTTTGAGACACTTAATGAGGAGGAAAGTTTAGAGAACTTTACACTCAAAGATGAGGGAAACAAAAATAAGTAACCAACTTGACTAGTTTGAGTAAATGGATGGAGGAGCAAATACCATGATTACAAAGAGGAGTTGCCAAAGAGCAAAAATTATTTAGAGCAATGAAAATATTTATAGAAAAAACACAAGGAAGCTACATAACAGTGGTGAGAAAGTTACTGAAGCCAGGATGCCAGATCAGAACCAATAATATTGCTGATTTTTCTTTGAATTTTATTAAGAATCTCTAAATATATAGCAGGAGCACCAGACCAGATATGCCAGCAATATTGAAAGCATTTTTAACTTATTTCATATTTAGGCTTCCTTAATTTGCAATCATGCATTTATTTCAAATCCATCCAAACATATTGAAGCAATCAAGCCACATAAAAACTAAACTTTTTGCTGTTATTATTATTTTTGTTCCTTATCTTAACTTTTGCTTTGTTGATGAAAATGTAGAATTTTATTTATAGAACAGAAATCTCAAGTTCTAACTGTATGTCAGAAAAGGCAGGACATCTTAAAATTGTTATAAGAAAGAATTGTATTTGTGTTTTGATGAATTTAAAAAGGAAATAAAAAAAAAATGATGTTTAGAATCAGCATTTTGTGCAAAAGTGCAGATAAACTGTTGCCTTCAAAATAAGAAAAAAAATCTGTCTTTCCATTTCTTGTTTGGATGAATCGAGACTACATTTGGTGTGTCTTTTTTTTTCTTGTTCTCTGCTTGGTACTTTCATTTGTAAAAAGCTGAGCATCAAATGAAAGAGAATTTGTATTTATTAATATTGAAACCATTTATTGTTCCTTTAAGAAAATTTCTCTATCACACTAAAATTGATCTTTCTTTTCTTTTTATATATATATATATATATATATATATAAGGAAAAGACTTAATTAGTCATCACATAATTAGTTATAAGTTTATTTCAACAGTTATACTTATATATCTACCTCTTCAGATCAACTTCGTTTTATTAAAGAGAAAACAAATTTTTCTTTTTAAATAAAATGTAGTCATTCTGATGAGGCAGGTATATATGTATAACTGCTGAAATAAATCTATAACCAATTATGTGATGACTAATTAAGTCTTTTCCTTATTATTTATTTATATTGCTCTGTATATAAATTTATACATTGAGCTCTCATCATGGAATTAACTTTTTAATATTTTTATATTAAAAAAAACTCTTTGGAATAATCCATACCACCTATGGACTTGGTATTGTGTGTATATATATATATATATATATATATATATATATATATATATATATATTTAGGCAGAAACTTTATTGAATATGACAGGCAAGGAAAATTTGATTAATTTTTTTCTTGAGTTTTTCTAATATTCCATATATATATATATATATATATATATATATATATATATATACGTATGTGAAGTCTGTAAATTAATAGTGAGAAAGCATTTATTTTGCACAACAAATATTTATTTTTCAATATAATCCCTTTCCTTGTCACTGCACTTAATTGTAGTGTTTATTAATCAATGTTAAATTTAAGCTAATAACTATGTGTCAGGCTTAGAGCTTGAGATTAACATCATCCCATGGATGATAAAGTATTAACTTGGAATCACTGCTTATATTTATGGGGGAATGATTCTGGGACAATACAAAGTTTTTTAATTAAAATTCTACCATATTTATTCCAAAAGCAACTAATTTCATTTTTTATATTTCCTGCTTATCATATGCTAAATTGAAAATACAAAGGAGAATTTTAAAAAATAATAAATATGGAAAATTTAGTCGTGACACAATACAGATAATTGTAAATGAAAATCTTTTATACAGACTTTAAAACTTTGTTTTTGAATAGTTGTAATGTGCTAATATTCTTGATATAGAAAATGATTTCATAGAAGACAATTCTTAGATGATGATAAAAGTGACTAAACATAATGATTGTAACATTTCCATGTAAAATTATTTAAGGTAATTTAACTGGAATGTTCAAGTAAAAATAAAGTCTTGATTTATTTTTAAAAAATACATTGAAATTTTACTAATATGCTTTTGCATTTATTCATTTTGAAAACATTAATATCTTTTTTAAAAAATTTATTTCCTAAACATTTTCATGGTAACAACTATTAATAACAAAGTTAAAAAGAGTAACATTTTGATGTTACCACTCTATAAAAAATTGGTGGTGCTGGTGGAGGGGTCACTTCCAAGAGGATAGTGATGAAAGCTAATCTGGAACCCTGGTCAGGCTACAAACTTATCCAGCCACTGTGTATATATGTGTGTATATGTCATATCAATAATTTCTTGTGTATTTTTAATAACATGTAATTTATTGATATTAACAGATGATGTTCTGGCTTATAATCTTACTTGTTATAAAACCCAGGTTGTGTGTGTGTCTGTACGTTTATATATTGAATTGGATTTCCTACATTTTTCAACCGATTTCAACAAAACTTCACAGGACTATGTAAAATTACCTTGCGGTGGTTCTGACAGTGCCAAAAATTGGAAAAACACAATTGTTTTTGCACAAAATCAATTTGAAAACACGATTAAGAGGCATTAATGAAAGGGGGCAACTCATATCGAGTTATACTTATTAATATCGAGTTATTGAGTTATACTTATTATAAAGCACAGGTTGGTTGTTTGTGTGTGTGTTCGTTTAGATATGGGATCAGATTTCCTACATTTTTCAACCGATTTCAACAAAACTTCACTTTTTTTTGGCAGGTAGTGTTTCTTATTGTCTTGCACACTTTTTTCTTTATTTTTACATTCAGAATGCTTTAAAAATTCCATTTACAAGACAATTGTTTATAATAAAATTCTATTCAATCGGTAGACTCATAACGATTGATAACAATATTTTTGTTTGAGTTTGACCAATTCGTAAAAAAAACAAAACAATAAAACTAATTAAGACATGCGTGTCCGTCAAGCTTAAACAATAATCTTTGTCAATTTTATTTTTCAGTCTTTATGATGGTCTATACTTGATCTATCTCTTACTGTTAAATCCCTGGGCAACGCGGGGCTCTACTGCTAGTAATGTATAAATTTATTTTAGAAAATTGTTTGTATAGTATGAGACTGAAAATGTATTTAAATATTTTTTTGACATTGAATGGCATTGAATGAATGAAGACTGTAGGTCTTTGTGAAGACTATATTTCTTCAAATGTCATGGATTGGCATTACAAAATCACAAACAAAGAACTGTACCAAATAAAAGAAACCACATCACTTGAGGTCTTTGAACTACAGCAACAATTAAAATGGATAACATAACTCGAGGAGAAAATGATGTCATCAAGATGTTGACATTTCACACTACTCCTGATAAAAGGTTAGGAAGGAAAGCCTGCATTAATATGGGAAAGAGCAATAATAGTAAACTTGAGAAATGCATTACTGAAAAATTGTTTTAATAAAAAGATTTTCAGTCAGTTATGTGCCATGCGTGATACACACTTAGGTGATCATGTATCTTTTGATACATGACTGACGAGGCAGATTCTTTCTGCGGTAGACTCGTTGCTATCCAAGGCTATAGAACACAGTCTGTTCTGCTATTTACCCATAGTTGGGGGCAGAAGAAGGGGATTCATACTTTCCCAAGGGTAATAGCATATAAGTGAATGTAATGAATGCAACAGGAATTCAAACTCGGCTCTCCAATTCCTCGATCTGAGCCGCTATCCATTACTTCACCATATGCTGGCTTAGGGGTGGAGTAATGGATAGCAGCTCAGATTGAGAAATTGGAGAGCCGAGTTCAAATTCCTTAATTAAAGGATTTTGAAAGAGAACAGATTGTATTTATTTGCTGCCCCTTGATAGCAGGACATGACACAAGGTCAATTTAATGCAGAAGCCCAAGTTCATGTACCCAGGCCAGGTCCAAAAATAATCCAACCCTCACTACTATTGGTTGTGCTGGTATCAATATTACTACCGATCCCCCTGCTCTTTAGTGAAATCAGAGAAGTACTGCTGTAGGAAGCTGTTCCCCAAGAATGTGAATCTTATATTTTCACTTGCATTTTACCTGAAAACAAAGACTCAACTGAGTTGTGCTCTATCCAAAGACAATTGACAGATAAAATATAGCTTGTCTACCTGAGGGTAGATACTACACTTTGATCACAGCCTGATGGCCAGCTTAACTTGAATAGCACTGGCTGTTTGGTCAATGAAAGTCAAATGTTTCCTAATATGGAAATGGCTTAGATTACTATTACCACTGTGCCATAAAACTACATGTATAATTCATTATTCAGCTTTTTCAAAATATCCCTTTATTTGAAAATGTTAGTTCTTAAACTGACAAGCAGTTCTAATACCAAAGATTTTAAAGCCTCATTTTGTTAATATAAAATATTTTTTAAATGTAATACAGTTTTTTTCTATTTATCTTGAATGATTGTTAAAAGGGATTTTGAGTGCCTGAATTGAATATTCAGAGTTATCCCATCTCTACAGTTGGCAGGTTGGAAACAAGAAAACAGGTGACCCACAGACAGAAACAAGAAACTTTTTTTTTTCTTAATTCCTTTATTGCTTACTTTCTTTCTCTAGAATTCCTGGGTTTGATTTCTGGCCTCATAGAGTAACTGCGGGCCTGCTGTTTCTGTTGATACTGTAAATAGATGAGTAGAAAATAGGAGATAAGAAGATGGCCAGGAATAATTGGTGGGTTGGAGGGGGGTATTTTCTTTTTTGCTTTTGGGTTTTATTTTTTTTTTTTTTTACTTCTCCATTCAGTTGCCACCACATGCAAGTTTTTTTTATTAGTCAATTTCAAGAAAAGCTTTTAGATAAGAAAATAT
The DNA here is from genome assembly GCA_903632075.3 of Acanthosepion pharaonis. Classification (NCBI taxonomy): domain Eukaryota; kingdom Metazoa; phylum Mollusca; class Cephalopoda; order Sepiida; family Sepiidae; genus Acanthosepion; species Acanthosepion pharaonis. Next base: position 3,473,311 of record CAHIKZ030005532.1, read on the forward strand.
TATATATATATATATATGTGTGTGTGTGTGTGTGTGTGTGTGTGTGTATAATGCTCTGCCATTAAATATAGGATTGAGCTCTTTTTTCTCTTATGTGTCTTTGGAGCATACTCCTTTATGTTGCTTACGTTGTATATTTATCATCATACTTTGACCTCCCTATGGTTGTTCGGAATTCTATTGACAATCTCTTTCCATACTGTTTGGTCCTCCATTGCTGTCCCCAGATTCCCAATGTCCAACCCTGAATCCTGAGGTATGGTGATTGGGAAAGTCAATTCTCATGAGAAGACACTTCCAGAAGGCTGTCATAGGAGTAAGGATGAGACGATTTCCATGTATATTTGTATATTACTTAAATGATATGTTCTGATATATGGGGTGGTGGTGGTTTTGGGTGGGGGGGGTCTTTGAGTACCCAGTATTGTTGAGCACTATTTTACTTTTAGCATTATATTCCTTTGCTGAAGTCCTATTACTTCCCACTTACTATAGAAATGACAACAACAGCATTTAGTGTGGTGAGGCTGTAGCCCTATACTCCAACAAAGAAATCTACAAGGTTAACTGATATATATATATATATATATTGACAGCATATCTTCATTCAAACATATTTCATTGAATAATATAGACATATTGTGTCTACTTATTTTTATACTGATCCTTTCCAGTTGTCTATTCAATTACAATAGCATGTTTGTTAATGTAATTTACCCCTGAAGATGATTTTAGAAAAGGTCAAAAGTTCTTGGGTTACAAAAAAAACAAAAAACTATGATACCTTCCTTGATGAATTTCATCTCAACATCAAGAAACTGATTAGACAATTAGAAAAGATCAGTATAAAAATAATTAGATACAATATGCCTATGTTATTCAGTGAAACATGTTTGAATGAAGATATGCTGCCTATATATATATATATATATATATATATATATATATATATATATAAAATCAAGGTTTAATTACTATTTTTTAAACTACAAACTTCTCATGATCTCTCTCGAATGCTCATATCTGCTTGAAGTGTATCTTAACGTAAACAAATGATATATTAAGTCCAACAATTATTTTAATATATTTTTTGTTTATATGTTATTTTTATAGATCCAAAAATTTAAATACTGTGTTTATAATAAACAGTATTAATAACATTTACTGGCTTGATTGTCTGAGAAATCTCAAAGAAAAAGTGTGTCCTCCACCACGAATCGAAGCTCTATCCTACACAGAACTGTCATATAGCCTGAGGTGCTATACCATTTAGCTACAGAGGCTATATGAGTGTTCCATGTAGAATACCGCTTCAATTCTTGTTAGAAGACACATATTTTCTTTGAGATTTCTCGGACATTCAGGCTGATAAATGTTGTTAATACTGTTTATTATAAACAGAGTATTTACATAAATATTTGGATCTATAAAAATAACATAAAAACAAAAAATATTCAAATAATTGTAGGACTTTTTTACATTTCATAATATATTATGTCATTTGTTTACATTAAGGTATGCTTTGAGTGTTTGAGAGAAATCAAGGGAAGTTTGTAGTTTAAAAACAAATATATATATAATATCATCCACATACAGGCCTGTTTCGCTGTATCACAGCTCATCAGTGCGGCTAGATATCCGATTGCTTCCAACTGATTTGGCATTAGTCAGAGTTTCTACCTCTGATCTATCAGTGCATTGCAGAGGGAAAGGGAAGTTCTAGCGTATTATTTTTTTTTTCATGAATGTAAACAAATGCCAGAAAGCTCAATTCATTTTCAATGAAGAGTGATGCATTACCGGAGATGACTGCTGTTTAGAATTACCCTATCTCTCAACAGTGCTCAAGCGAAAGCTTTTTCGAAAGCATAATAATATATATAATCTATGTGTATATAGACAAAAGGATAACCTTTCTGAGAGTATATATATATATATATATATATATATATATATATATATATACACACACAGAAGGAAAATCTTTTAAGAGCATTATATATATATATATAGACAAAAGGAAAACTTAGCTGAAACATTTTGTCCTCTAATAGACTGTCATGACAAATTTGTGTTGCTAAATTACATCAGAGAATGAAATGTGTCAGTTAACTTCAATTTTCCTTTTGTCTTTATCCATATTGTCCTTTTCTTGATCTATTTTAGTTATATCTGAAATTTTACACACACACACACATTTGTGTGTTTAGGCAGGATTTTTTTTTCTGATTAAATAAATTACAGACATTATGTCTGCTAATTTTTTACAAAATCTGTTCATACTCACAAATAACTTTCTGTGTATTGATGTTAAAGGATGTGAGAAATGTGCTATAGCTGTTTAAATTTCTTTTATTTTCACTTCCCAAGTGCTTTCGATCTTCTTCCAAGATCATCTTCAGGGGTGCAAGGAGTACAAAACTATAGGTTGTTCATTAGTACATGTATTTTTGAATGTAAAATGGTTGACAATGTGCTGAGCATTCATTGGAATGTGAAAAAATTATCCATTATAGAATTTTTTTCATGTTATAATGTCATGGTTATGTGCACATTATATATATATACATACACACTTGACTCTCTCATCAAGCAGATCAGTTTCTAGGAACCAAGAGCCTGACACCAGCACATGAGATTTGATTATAGTGGTGAAGGTTTTGTGCAGAATCATCCACACTTTTTGAAGGGACAGAGACCTGGTGCACTATGTGCCACAAGGCCCCCAAACGACACTGCTCAGGCTTTGAATTCAGAGGTGTCCTTCTCCTAGACTAGTTGCCATCCAAGGCTATAGAACCCAGTTTGTCCTGCTATTTACCCATAACTGGAGGGAGAAGAAGAGGATTCATACCTTTCCCAAGGGTATTAGCACATAAGTGAATATAATGAATTCAAGTGGAATTTGAACTCAGCTCCCTGATTCTTCAATCCAAGCTGCTATCCATTATTCCACCATGCCTCCTAATTATATATATATATATATATATATATATATATATATATATATATATATATATATATATATATATATATATATATATATATATATATTAGAGAGAGAGTTACGTGTTGATAATTTAACAAAGGAAAAAATAGATTTACCACAACACAGAGCTAAATCACAAACAAATATTTAATTTACTAAAACACAACATAAAATATATACAAGATAAACAATTGTGGCCTACAAAACAGAAAACACAGAGTTACTGGTGAAGTGTTACGAGGGAGAAGGAAAGGGAGTCAAATATCTTTATCACTTTAGGGCTAGTGAGGTAATCTAAGTGCTATATTTGGAAATCCACAAAGGTGTGTAAATAAATATTAATTTTTAGTTTGGTCAATGAAAATTAGTCAAAATTCTATTTACTAAATTTGTTCCATGAAATTCTCTTTTGGGTTTTTGTTGATCGGCAACTTTTTATAGAGATTCTGTCGGCTGGATATAATAGTCCTCGAATCAAAAGCCGGAGTTGATAACAGCAGAAATTCCTCTTCATCAACTGACAACCCTTTTCCAAAATCCCATTTTTATAGGGGCTAACACCTAATTTGCATATTTCTAGATGTTTCTTGAATCATCTTGATTCTTCTCGAATATACTGGAATGATCTAGAATCTTCCAAACGTTCTATTTCCAATTTCTCTATTTTACAACTACTTCATGAAAGAAAACTTTTTGTAATAACAAGTAGAACTCAGTGGAATCCCTTATTATAGAAATGCATCCTCGTAACAAATATATATATATATATATATATATATATATATATACACACACACACAAAATTATGCTGATGGCCTCTTCCAACATAGTGTCTGCATGTGTTTAATTTTTTAGTATAATTTAAGTGTTTATTAGAAATGTTGTGTCTTAGTGCATTTTAATTGCATGATAAATATGACTAGTATTGGAAGTGAATGAGTAATACAATGTTACATCATCTGCAAAGGTTTGGATATGATTCCAAATTCCCAATATGTGGACTCTGATATTCAATTTGAAGGATGACTACAAAAAAAAATGATGGCTTCTAAAATTTACTGAAGCAATGGAACCATTAATGATAATATTAATAACTATTTTGTTATGCCAAACATTTTTCTATAACCAATTTAGTATAGGGTTACAGAAATTGAATATAGGCTGCATGAGGGGTAGTTTTTCCCAACACTACAAGTTGCTACAAAACCAAAACATTAACCTAAAAACTGAAATCATGTTCTTAAATAGCCCTGTCAGATTGAGACTTTTATATGGATGTCATGTATGGCACTAAACTGATTCGGAAATATCTAATCTGTCAGTTGTATATAAAAACTTTCTCAGATCAATGATTGAAAATGGATGAATTGAAGTGAAGCTTGTAAGTCTAAGCTAAAATCATTTCTCAAATGTTGTGGACTGGTACTACAGAATCAGAAAGAACTGTACCAAACAACAGAAAGCACTTGAGGACTTCCATCAACAATAACTAAAATAGATAGCACATGTAACTTAAAGAGAAAATAAAGACATAATCAAGATTTTGACATTCCACACTACTTCAAACAAAAGACAAGGAAAGAAATCCCCATTGGTACTAGAAAGAACATTAACAGTTACTGGACTTGAGAAACCTCTTTCCCTGATTTTTATAAATTTCAACCAAAAGTAGCACTAGTCATGCAATCAATGAACACCAAATGCTTCCTTATAAGAAAACAGCTAACATCACCATTACAGACATGTGCAGAATTTGTAATGTTGTTTATATAATTTAATGATTTAGTTTTTCTTTTCACTTGGGTTGCAAACAATGTTGAACAAGATGACACTTTGGTTAATTAAGAACAGGTTTTGGTTTCTGTTATAAATAAATGTCAAGTGGAAATTGTAATCCTGTAAGCTGTATCAATATTTACTTGCTATTGCCCTTCTGCATTGATATTTAATTTCACTCCTTTTTCAAAGTAAACTGGCATAAATGATTGTAAATGCATTTCAATCAAAAAAAGCTTTATGCCTTTCATGAAGCTTTTATTTATTAAATTTCAATGGACAATGCAAGCAATTTTTACTTAGTTTTGTTTCAAGTTGATTTTGGGATTTAGTATTAACAGAATTGTTTTGAAGTAATGGCAAATCACACGCTGCCAGTTTAAGAAGACTGTTTTACCAATCTATGGTAAAGGTTGACCTGGTTTATAGGCAAGTCTCTGATTTTGGAGAGGTTTTTTTCAATCTTGGTTGCAATTTTAGGAAAGCTGTGATCTCTTATGATAACTGGTGATATTTTATACCTGGTTTATGATACAGTTCAAAAGTTTGAGGGAATCCCTAGTAATTTTTTAAATTGGCCCCAGAAGTAGTTGTTTTGTACTTTCAATAAGAGAAAATTATTATACATGGTTTAAAAAGTGAGACATGATTTTTTATTAGAAATTTTGTTATGACAAAAAGAAAAAATCATTTTATGATTAAATTTTGCTCTTGTCAAAATATCCTCATAAACAAATTTTTGGCATTCATTGCAAAAGTTTCTCAAAGTATAAGTTTGGTAATTGATACCATTCTTTTTTCAGTGATTCCAAGAGCTCTTTTTCATGTTTTTTTTTTTTTTTTTTTTTTAACTCTTCTGGCAAGTTCATCCCATGGTAATTCTAGGAATGTCTTCAAACTTTTGAACTGTAGTGTAGGTAAGCCTCTGATTTTCGAGAGACTATTTTTATCTTGATAGCAATTTTAGAAAAGCTGTGACTTCTTGTTTTACTACTCTATAGTAAAGGGTGACATTTTACACTTGGTGTATAAGTAAGTCTCTGTAAGTGTTCTGGGATTGCAAAGGAAATATTTGTCGCAGAGAACAAATCACTGTAAGTTCAGACTCAAATAGCAGGAGCAGAAAGAAATGCCGAAATCTTGATTCACAGGTACTATCTCACAAATTACAATGCACGTAATCAGTCAGAAAAATAACTCACTCTCCAATGAATGTGGTAGCCAAAATACACAACTTTTGTTCCTGACTCTCGATTCGAGAACACTAACTGCTTTTATCGGTCGAGCATTTTTTTCCATTCGTCGACAACTGGGAGAGGACCCCCAATTTTAGCATATCAAAATACTTTTATGGTGATTCCTGTGACTGACTTGTTTCTAATTTAAATTTTCCGTCTTCAGCATGTCATGCGGAATATGTTCCCTTTTTTTTTTGCCACATTTTCTGTCGTAGGATGCATACAACACACTATAGCTTGGTTTGACGAGGTAATTCGCTGTTTTCTTCACTATAGTCTCTGATTTTGGAGAGTTTTTTTTTTTTTAATAGAATTGTGCCGATACCTCCTTCAACATATCTACCCCAGTCATCTAGCTGGCTATCTAGAATTTGTGGTTTTTGATCAATAGTTTGAGATGTTGAAAACGATTGATTTGCTCAAATAAATCCAATCACTCCCCTAAACATGACTTTAGGATGGAATATCTGTGATATGCTTTTGAAGTTAGAGTAAATTTTAGGCTAGCTATAACCTTTTGTTTTACCACACCCTGATAGAAATTGACATTTTATACCTGGTTTATATGTAAGTCTCTGATTGTGGAGAGACTATTTCAATCTTGATGACAATTTCAGATAATTTTATTTGAATTAAAATAGATATCAAATATAATTTGGAAAACAATATAATGAAAATCTGTTTAAAGAGTCACTTTGATAGAAGTTTTCCTAACTAGTCACTTTACTGACAGCAAGATGATAAAATTTCAAATCTAAATTGTTTGTTTCCTTTAAAATACTAGATTTTCTAGTAAATATATTCAGTTTAAATATAAGAGTCATAAAAATTTCTAACATTTTGAATCTGAAAGGGGAAAAACAAATTTAATATCAATATTTTAGGAATGTAAGAGATACAGTTTCAGATATTTCAGGTTAGGGTGCCAGAGTAAAAAAGCAGAAATATTAATTTAGTTTCATGATTGCATCACTTATATACCATTCCAGCAAAATAAACATTAAAACAGATTAACTGTTATTGAGATGTCTTCCTTGCAGATCCATAATCATGTATATAAAATTGCTGTGTGTGTGTGTGCATGCATTTGTGTGTGTATGTATTGAAAAGTGAGCTTTTTGGATGAGGCAGATTGTTGAGACTTTTACTCAAATTCTCAGACAATCATTACTAGAATTTCACTCAAATAATCCAGACACTTATTTTATTTCAGTACTCTTGAAAGTCTAAAGTCATTTCTTAAGTTTGATTCTTGCAGAAAGGATTAAATGAAAAGATGAAAGTGGATCTAATGTTGAAGTGAAAGACATTGAAGAAGTTTTTTATTTTTCTGGGATCTACAGAAATAAATTTTTAATTAATTCCACATCAGTCAATCATTTTGTATAGAGAGAGACTAAGATATAGCTATAACTCTGGAGCCTCCAGATGCACCATTTTATTTTTAGAGTAATCTGAGTTGTTACCCATAAGGGGAGTGTTTTCTACAAAAATAAATTTATATATGTGTGTGTGCGTGCACTATTTATGAGTTAGTGTATATAAATTTAAAATGAACATTGAGGTCAACATCCATTGGTAACAGTCTGGTTCATGCTTAAATGCAATCTTCAGGCAATGTGTACGTGTGTGTGTGTGTGTATATATATATATATATATATAATAAATATATATATATATATATATATAATGCTGTTAAGGTGTGCTGTATTTATGGGATAAAATGCTCAATATCAGAGATAGAGTGTATATAAATATAAAGGTGAACATTGAAGTCAATGCTCAGAGGCAACAGTCTGCTTCATGCTAGATGCAATCTATACAAGAATAGTGGGGAGGGGGACAAATTAAGAATAAAAAACATCAAAAGGTAGTCACCTTTATATATATATATATATATATATATATATATATATATATATATTTTTTAAACAAAACTTTTATACCACAGAATTTGTATATGGCTTTGAAAATGATGGAACACATTTTTTTAAGGGTACCTTTTTCATAAAACACTTCTTCAGAAAGATTCAGTGAAAGAAGGTGAAACTGAAAAAGGTAAACATGCGAGGGTAAATAATGAGCCGCAACTGAAGTAATTTTATTACTAAAATCAAAAAAATTGGTTTTATATATATATATATATATATATATATATATATATGAAAGCAGATAATGGATTTTGTTCCTCTAACATTATTTCTTATTACTATAGGCATTATATTTAGTGTGTACATGTGTTTGAGTAGATATTCCTGTCTTTTAAACTGAAATTAATGTCTACCATCCTAGAAATTGAACATCTCGAAATGTTTGTTGGCATATTTTCTTTATTAAGACTTGATTTCTAGGCCTGGAAATATTAAATTTCACTGTTTAACCCCCCCCCCCAAAAAAACAGGGATATCCACTCATATTTAATGAGTACACATGTTTAACATCTAGAGTAATAAGCAATATATATATATATATATATAGTTAGTTAGTTTATGAAAAAATTCATATGGGTAGACCCAAGGAGGATAAAATCCAGAGAGCTCAATGTAAATCCAGAGCAAATAATTTAAATAAAACAAACCACTTTAAGGTTCCATGTAATAAATTATTTCACCACAGCCTGTTTAAAGGACTGCGGATCATCAGACTTTACTTCCAAAGGTTGAAACGAAAAAAAAAAAAATAAAAATATATATATATATATATATATATATATAGTTTATACATTATTTTATTGATACAAAGATTTAAGTAAATGCTCTGTTTATAATAAACAGTATTTACAGCATTTACTGCCTGAACGTCCAAGAAATCTCAAAGAAAATATGTGTCCTCTGACAGGAATTGAAACTGTATCCTACACAGAACCATCATGTAGCCTGATGTGCTATACCATTTAGCTACAGAAGAAGCATTTTGTGAGCAAGGTCAAATTACTGTTTTTGAACTACAAACTTGCCATGATTTCTCTTAAACACTGATTATCTGCTCGAAGTGTATCTTAATGTAAACAATACTTAGTCCATTTCATAAATTTGTAAATGCCATAATTATGAAACCACTCAAATTTTCTCAAATTCTTTTGTCATCAACCAATCAGAAAAAAAAACAGTTTTAAATAATCCAATTAATTAAATGTTTACTAATTCTTTTTGCTCACATGCAAAGTAGAAGCATTGGCTTTATAGCATAAGCTATGGAAATCACATTCTAATAACTCAAGATGATTTTCTAATTTTAAATGTCTTAACTCCCTACAAAGGATTAAAATTTTTAGTCCAGTATCTTGAAATTCAGTATTCTTGAATTTCAGCTCTTATGAATATTGATGTTATAAAATAAAAAATCAATTTCATAAATCATTTGGGCATAATTAATTAGAGAAGGATGTTAATTAATTATGAATAAAACTGGAACTTACACCTGTTATGTTTTTGCATGAAGGGAACACGTTTGTAATTATAGGCTGTTAGCTCCTAACTTGAGTCACTATGTGCTTATCCATATGACTCTTGTTCTTATTGCTTTGACTCATACTGATTCAAAGGATTAATTGATCCATTGATTTCTTTTCTTTTTTTCAGATTATCAACCCTTTGCACATTATTTAAAGCCATAAAATATTATTTTTTTTTAGACTGTAAGAATTTTTGGATAGATAATAGTGATTTACTGATACAAGTTCTACTAATTAACACATATCCAGGAGTAGAAGTGGTAGAATCATACTTTTCCAAGCATATTTGCACGTCAGTGAATATAACAAACTTCACTGTAATTGGAACTCGGATCACTGATTTACAATTTTGAGCTGTTATTCTTGACACCATCCATACATCCAAGCTTATAGCTCCTGATATTCTCAAGTGGTTGCCCAAGTAGGTACTGATCTAGTTTGACATTGCTTAACTTGTATGGGAATTGGTGTTACATGATATGACCATAAGCCTTGATGAAATGGGGGAAGGAATTACCCATGAAAATATATGCCAGTTTTGTATAAATTCTTATGACAAAGTGAAAGTAAAATATTTTAAGACCAACTTAGTAACACTTGAAAATCAAATCAGAGCAATTAATTTAAAAAACCCAGAATGAAAAATTCTATTTTAGTAGGAAAAAACCTGCAAATATCCACTTCAATTGTTATCAGTTTGTTAGTTTTTGTATTGACTGACTTTTCAGGAACTCTTGAAGTATCTAAGGTTCATGTCTAAACTCCTACTTGACCAAATAGAATTTGTTAGACAAGGAAAGAATAACACACAAGTGTTTGAATTCTTGAGAAATCTATTACAGATCAATTAACAAATGTTTCATCTCTTTGTTTGATAATCCTTGTGTAACTCATTAAGTTTCTATAACTGAAATGAGAGAAATTTATTTTTGATTCTGATCCTGAAAGTAAGCTAATCACAGCATCAATTCCTATACCAGCAGACTTCTTTTGATCTCTGTTGAATAAGTTTGTGAATAACCAGAAATTATAATCATAATTATAGTAATTTTGAAGATTAGTTTGAACTTTCATCATATTTGCTTTTTATTATCTGAGAAAGTACTGAAAGCTATCAGTTCCAAGAGAAGGATTAACACAGTAAATGAAAAGGGCTGTGGTTGTTTCGTAAATTACTGTCTGTCAAATCAGTCCTATAAATAAAGCAAGTTGTTTCATTAATCTTACAATATTGATCAGTATCAAGAATACTCAGAGACCTAAAAAAAAATATCATCTTTAGATTGAAATTTATTCTTATATCAATAGTCAGATAAAAAAAAAAAAAAAACTGGTACAAACAAAAGTGTGTATGGGAGTGGATAGGTAATTGACAGACTGTGTATGAATAAAAAAAAAATTTGTATGTTTATATAATTATTTATTTAAAAATTATAACATAAATATGTTATAAAATCACTACAAAAATAGCCATTTTGTTTCAACACCTTTGGTGTCTTATCAAGTGATGATGTTGAATGTAGGTTGTAGAATTCTACAATCTACATTCAACAAAGGTGTTGAAACAAAATGGCTATTTTTGTAGTGATTTTATAACATATTTATGTTATAATTTTTAAATAAATAATTATATTCACTCTACTCTGTATTGAGCACTCTTTTAAGAATAGTAATTGTTGATGATTGGAATTTATTCCATATACACCAATCATACACTTAAACTATATATATATAGTTTATGAAAAACTAGGTAATCCGTATGGGTAAACCCAAGGATGATAAAATCCAGACAGCTCAATGTAAATCCAGAGCAAATAATTTAAATAAAAACAGACCACTTTAAGGTTCCATGTAATAAATTATTTCACCACAGCCCTTTTAAAGGACTGCAGATCATCAAACTTTACTTCCAAAGGGTGAAATAAAAAATGAAAAGAAATTTACACATTTTTGATGGGCTGTATTAAACATATGTAAATTAACGAAGAAATTACATGCAACCTTAAAGTGGTCTGTTTTTATTTAAATTATATATATATGTATGTAGGCAGCAAGTATTCATTATAAGGAACCAACAAGGTCTGTTGGTTTAATTATTTATTATACTTTTCCAACTTTCAGATAAAATGTTATGTTTGGAATTCCTATTTTGTTATTTTTGTTCAAGTCTTTTCAACTTTCCAGTTATTATCAAGAACTTGTGTAATCTGTGCACACATCAACCAACACATCATTAATGACCAAAATGTACCTATCAACATAAGACCAATATTAGTTAACAACACCAAAATACTCTATAGCACCAGTTACAAGGAAAGACTGAAAATTCTAGAAACTATTATTATACAAAATATGAAGCACACATTAAATTAGATAACGTTCACCTCAGGAGATGATATCTTGAAGTGCATATGATATAATTGATATGTATACCTATTATATTAGTATTAAAAGTTAATAAGCAAATTAATAAAATAAATAAATCGCATTCTTTTTGTACTGCCTTGTTACTAATAGCATTTATACATGGCATCATGTTAGACCATTTCAAATGTCCAGTGTCTTAATGAATACCAAGATGCAGACAAAGAAGTTAAGACTACCACACAGACACCACATCAGTTCTTAATAATGACTGGAAAGTCAAAAGTACTTGAACAAAAATGACAAAATATGTACTTTGGACAGTTTATCCACAACTTTGAACATAATGTTATTCATAAGTTGGAAAAATATAGAAAAAATTATCAGACAGACCTTGTCAGATCTTTATAATGAAAATTGTTTGGATGGAGATATATATGTGTCATTTGCAGACAGTACTGTTTCACAGTTCCTCAATGCGACTAGACATGCGAATGCCTCAAGCCAGGATCGAAACTCAACTGATTTGGTGTCAGTCAGAGCTTCTACCACTGAGCTATCTTCACTTGGTAGAGTTACACGGCTAAATCTACCGTATTGTTTTTATGAATGTAAACAAATGCCAATCAGCCAAAGTGCTCCATTCATTTAAAAAACAGATTGTTGCCTCTGGGTGTTGACTTCAATGTCTACTTTTATATTTACATACACTCTATACCTGAGCACTTTAACCCATAAATATTCTTCTTTCTTTTATGTGCTGTGACCCTTCAGGACATAGGCAGTCATGGCCCTCTATGTCTTCCTGACCCTTGTAGCTCTTAATAAGTTTTGTCTTTTTGTTATTTCTCTCAAACCTTGTTCTACCATCCATTTACTCATCAATTATGTTACACACTACTTTTATCTTTCCCTCAATCTATGCTGTGAATATCAGATTTTCCAAGCCCTCTTACCTCATTACATGCTCCAGAAATTTCAACTGAGCTGTTCTCAATGTTAAGTATGTGTTTCCATTTTCTCCAAAACCTTGTTGCTTATATGTTCGGTTGATGGTATCCACAGGATCTTTCAGTAGAATCACATTTCTGTTGCTTCAAGTCTCTTCTTTATCTTTGAGATTTCCAGCCATACAGGAGGACAGATATAACATAACAGTACAATATTCTTTTGTTTGTCTCTTAATACTCTTAGCTTACCTTAAAATTTTTATCAAATATATATATATATATATATATATGATTTCCCCTTCCATTGGGTGGGTTTAGTTTGCCTACCATATTGAATTCGCCTGATGGTATATCGGGTACCCTCTTTATAAGCTACAGCTACTGGTTGTCTTATTGTGTGATAATGCATGAAACTGGCAGCTGTGGCAGGTCATTGCTTGCCCGGATTTTGAGATATATATATAAATGTTTCTTTGTATAATTCCATTCAAAACTGTTGGGAAATATTTAAAGAAATTCAGACATTATCAGATTTGTAGACATTTTTAGCATTTATTATTATTATTTCACTTGTAATTTTCTTTCATATCGATTTTTACTTTGATAGCCAATTAAGTTACAATAAAAACAGTCTTACAGCATTGAGGATTAGAAATGATAAATGAAAATTCCTGGTGAGGGTCAAGCACATATCTCCTTCACTTTGAGGAAGCTTGGTTAACTGTCCCAGCTGCTCTTATTATCTGAGCTACAGGGAATGCTCCATTCAGCAGAAGATCAAATCCCATCTTATAATGCCTTCTCTTCTTCTCCATCTCTCTCAATACTCTATTTGTTATTGATTATATACAAGCAGTATTAATAACAACAGTATTATCTTTGTTTATAATTAAAGCAGAGTCAATTATTAATTTTTAATTATGTACACTCACAGTTTATAGGGTTATATATACTGCATTTGCTAGGCTTATGGGGCATACAAGTTGCAATAAAAAAAGGAGTCGACCAAAGTCAGAATATTCAAGTCAATGTGAACAATCCTTTCCTTAGCGGCATAGTATGTGCTTTGCTGGGGCTATATACAGTTTTGAATTCAGTTTTCCTTCTAGACTGGTTGCCACCCAAAGCTACAGAACTCTGTCCTATTTACCTATAGCTGGCGGGAGGCATCAAGAAGAGTTGGATTCATACCATTCCCAAGAGTATTAGCATATAAGTGAATGTAATGAATTTGACTTAAATTCAAAATCAACTATTTGATTTTTCAATCTGAGCTGCAATCCAATACCCTACTATGCCTCACTAAAAATCAGCACGAAAGAAAATTATTAGTTAAAAGTAATCATATTAACACTTGACAATGCTTCATCTAAAAATGAAAGATCATATTGTTAATGTTTGAAGTTTTGGAGATAACCTGTAAGGCTTTATATGAATTTCAAATTAATTTTTGAAGTTGTCATTTCAATACTTTGTTCTCTCTTCTACTGTAGAGAGAATGTTAAGCTTAGAGATAAACGTTTCCACCAGCTTACTTTACCAAATCATTTAAGGGACTAAAATGTCACATGCTTGTTAAATACTTAGAGAAGATTTTCAGCTCAACTCTTTCTCTCATCTCCCTTGAATTTTTCATTTTCCCTAGTAAAGTTGGGGAAATCATAATGAAATATTTCAGAGCAGTGCTTATGCAGTTCAATGTTGTTAACTACACCACCAAGAAGCAAGCGCTCAAAGTTGGTATCATAATCGAATGTGTGATTTCACCACTTTTCATTATGTCCATGGGACCCATATTATGGGGTGCAACAGACACAGCAAAGGGACTGATAACTAATGGGCAAATGGTCCTTCCTCCCTCCAAACATTCATGGATGACATCACCATTCTGGTCTCATCTAAAATCGGTGCCAATGAACTACTGCAGCACTACCATAAGCTTTTCATGTTGGTGAGAATGAAGGCTAGACCCAAGAAAAGTTAGGCTTATCATTACTCAGAAGCTCTGTCAGGGAAATTTAGTTCTGCATTGGAGGTGACATAATCCTGAGTCAAAGAGAAGCCTGTGAAGAGCCTTGGATGGCTTTATGAAATTTCACTGATTGCCACTGAGGCAAAGAGGTGCAGAAAGTAACACTAGTTGGACTTAAATCCATCAACAGAACCCATCTCTAAGGAAAAACTGAATGCCCAGCAGTGATAGTCTGTTTCATGCTAAATGCAATCATTGTAAAACAGACTGGGTATTGACTTTAATGTTCACTTTTATATTTGCTTGCACTGATATTTAGCAGTTTAACCTATAAATATAGCATACTTTAAAACTATATTTTATCATATATATTCATATATATATATATATATATATATATATATATATTTATTTAAGTAATTCATCAAGTCTAGTAGAAACCTCAAAAGAATGCAGAAAGCACTGGACGTCCATTTCATCCTATATTTGGGACTCACCAGCAGTGTGCATCCACAACAAAGAATTGAAACCCGGACAGTTACGTTATCAGGCAAACATCATATCAACTGTTCCAATGGGCCTTGGTGATGAAGAGGTAGTGAATCAGACTCAATATAGTGCTGCTCAATCACATATTCTGTGGTGGAACTCATCTGAGTTTCTCTTTTACCCATAGGACTGTGTCCCCATGAGCCACAACTACTATTCCCAAGCCACTCCATCCAGAGCATTAGAAGCTGGTTCAAGCAAGGATATACAAGTGATAGAAATTAAGAGGATTTGAGATAATTATAATTAAGTAATTCATTGAGTCTGTTAAGGTTTCTTCTAGACTTGATGAATTACTTAATTATAGTTATCTCAAATCCTCCTAATTTCTATCACTGATATATAAGAGTGCATGAGATGTGTATGTACAGTCAAGAAACTTGCCATTAAAGACCACATTGTACATGTGTGGGCATATATGCATAAGCAACTATAGTCTTAGGTGATTAATAGAAAGTTCCTGAATGAATTCGGACCTGTCACTGATTCTAATTGTGTAAAAGGCATGATTGTCTCTGGATGAATTCAGAAATTTCTGGAAATTCGTTACCCTGAACAGTCATCATCTTGATGCATACCACTTAAAAACCTGTGTTTGACCTAAAGAATTGTCGCCTAAAGTCTGACAAAGCATTTTAAGTGTTTCAGTAGCACTTTTTACTGGGCTTCAAAAAAGAAAATGTTTAGTGCAGGCACGTGGCTTGAATTTGTTAAAGACAACAGTGCCATTCCAACGTATTGTTATAAAACCTTGCATAATAACTGAATGAGTAAATCACATAAATAACATTGGTAGACTGACTCAGTAAGTTGGGTACCAATGAATGTTAATTGCATGTGCATTTCTACTCAACATTACTTTCGAAGTATGTACAGTCTAGAAACTTGTCAATACAACTTTGTATATATGTATAAACAGATGTAGTCTTAGGTGCCTGATACAAGGTGGAGCCATAATAATGTTGGGGGGTCACAGTTTGTTTCAGTATATAATAAATGGGGCATGAGCTTCATACAAAGACAAAACTTTATTTTTTTTTTTAAAAGACAGGCTTTCTAAAGTTTATATTCTTTTGTTAGCTGTTTTCACTTGTCTTTTCTTCATTAACATTTGTGCAAAAATGTTGGACCATGTTCTTTTTTCTTTCTTTCTTAGTCAATTGTTTCATTAATCATCTTTATTATTCTGCACAGAATTCAAACATAACATTTTGGCTGATAAATTCTCTAGTTTACTTCAAGTATATGTTACATTTTCTTGATTTATTTTTTAACATATGGTTAAGGCTCAATTTTTATAGTAGCTTCAAATCATTTCATTGCAAAATTATCTCTCTTGTTACAGTCGGTAGCATTCTTGTAAAATCTGCAATAATGAACTTATTAAATAGTTCCTGTAGGGATCATAACCCCTAACAAATCATGTTTTTCTCCTTTCTATATTTTTCTTCATCTCCATAATTTGTCAATTATATTGATTTGAACTACAAAATTATTATAAGTCTAGGTAAGTAATGCTCATTGATAACTCTCCATTTAAGTTAAAAAGACAATATTAAAGCACACTGTGGGTCACTTTTTTGCCAAGCAAAATGTTAGTCCTGCCAATGCAAGTTGAATGTAAATTTCTTGGTTGTGTAGTCATATCCTTCTATGGCAACAACTAAAACAATCTAGACTGAAATTGAGAGCCAGGCTACTGTAATTTCACATATGTAGAACATTATATTTTGAGGGGATTCTAAATATAGTAAATGGAGAAGTAATATTTATAAATGATGCAGAGTGCTAAATGTTAAAGTTTTTTTTACAGCTTTCGAGAGCTTAGTGGCAAGAGAATTAAACTGAAACATTTTTTTCCAAAAAGCTAATGTAAACATTTTGGGTTTCCTTGTTTTATAGTGATTGGGTGGAAAGAACTGTAACACATCTGTGATATATTACTAGAATGCTTGATGTTTAACATGACATCCAGATCACTCTCCTCACCAAAATGCCACACATTTCAAACTTAATTGAGAAAAAGAAAGTTGTAGTCAGCAAATTAAATGCTTTTATTCATTGTAATTTGATACAAACTTAATTTAAACATCTTATAAATCTTAATATTTTAATATTAAATTTGCTAATTTTTACTTTTTAAAATTTAATTTAAATTTTTTAGCTTTAATATTAAGAGGTGAGGAAAGATTTTGAAATCCCAAGGCGGGGAGCTTTGAAAAAGATTAAAAACCTGATGCTTTACAGGCATCCAGCCTGTAAATTTAAATTTTTTTTTATTTTTCATATTTTATAATAATTTATATTGGTCAATTTAATTTTGTTGTATACAAATATTAAATTGCTTCATCTTTTTAAAATGTTTTTTTTTTTTTTTTATTAAACTGGCCTCGAGTGTTAAATCTTAATTTTTTTTTTAACTTCAAGTTTTGTTTTACCACTAATCAGAATTAGAAGTTATTCTGTTAAGAGTGTACACATCTGTGCCCAATATTGTCCATCCCCTACCCCCTCTTGAAAACATTTGGTTTCTGAATTAGGTTATGTCATCCAATACTTGAAAGGCAATTGCATGATGATTTGGAGAGGTGAGAAATGGAAAAAAAAAAAAAAAAAAAAGTCGGGGTGGGGGGTAGGAAAAAGTAATGGGAACAAAAAATAAAAATAAAATCAAATGCAAAACAGAAATAAAAGAACATCAGCAGCAGTAAAGAATGGAAAAAAGAAACTGTGAGCCATTTTGTTTTTGTTTTCTTTCTTCTTATTCCTTTCAAGGATAATTTTTAATTCACACTTGAACTTCTCTGGTTTCACTTCCAATATGCTTTGTTGGGTGAAAATTGGGGCAGAAATGGTTGGTCAGTTTTTTTTTTGTTTTTTTGATTGGGCATCAACAGTTGGGGAGGATGGGAAAGAAAGTAGCAAAAGTAAATCATCTCCACCCTTATTACCATTTATATTAAGTTCTGGGTAAGCTGATAAAGTACATTTGATAGCAAGACCTCTAATTGGGAGATTGTAGGTTTTGAGGAGTGTGGTACCACCTCTTAATTGCTCTTGTCCCCAGGTCCACCCTGGCTCAAGGTAATAGCACATATTAGGATCCCAACTATGGGCAAATACTAAATCCCCAAACAAAATGAAAGTATAAAAATACATATTTATAGTAAAATGACCAGCAATACATTTTTAAAGCAAAATAACCAACAATGTTTTATCTGCAGTTCAAAGCATGCAATTGCATTCAAAATATTTAGATTTTGGCATTAAATAACCCATAGAGGTAAACAAAAATCACCCAAAACCAGCAACATATTTTGGTATTTGCAAATGGTTTAATTGACTTTGTGAGATTTGAGCAGCATACCACATTTGAAACCTCATCAACTAAAAAGGATTTAAATTTCAAATAAAAAATTTATTGAGGATTACAAAATTCCAATTTTAAAAGAGCGTGTGAATGTCAGGTTTTTATATGCATGCAAAATATTTAAATTGTTTTTTTTATTACTATTGGAAAATATCAAATATATTTCGACCTTAAGCAAAGAAAAAGAGAAAAAGGATTTTGCACCTGTTATATCTCCTGAACTAATAACTCGCTTGCCCGAAAAACAGATTCAAAATGTAAATACTAATTCATATTCGGCAAAAAAAAATTAAAAAAAATAAAAATTGCTTTTTCACTGCAAATTATTCATTATATCATATCCAAGTATTTTACAAAAAATTAGGGCCGATTACACAATATTTCAAGCTCAATTTAGGCTTATGGTTTGTAACTATGCAATTAAGTCAAGTAACATAAACTGTAGATTTGTCTACAGAATATCATTACATTATTGTTACATAATTATAGTGAAACCATTAAGGTTTTTTGTCAAAAGTATTTTATTTTTGGTCCTATATTTAAAATATTCCTTTTTAAAAGTTTTATATTTTAAATGGAATAAGATCATTTTAAATTTCAGAATTTACTTTTAATTTATTTTTTTTTTTACAGATTCTGTTTTATAAAATATTAAACTAGGGGAACAGAGCCAGTGCAAGGGTTTTGTGGTTTCCACACGAACAGCTTCTTCCCACGAACTCCAACTTTGTGGGGAACTCCCAAGATGATGCTTCTATCTTAATTCCTTTCCTTAATAATGTTTTCTTTTTCCCAGATTCTCTCATACTCCCCAATCCCTTAAAAAAAAAAAAAAAAGACTTCCTATCCTTTGCTGTTCTAAGCAATGTTTGCCTCCTTACCATTCCACAAAGTGCCTGCTTTGCCATTTGTTTGAATAAGCTTGTTAGGTTTCCTTCTGCCTCTCATGACTTCAACATGTACTGTAAGTTTCAAATTCTCCAAACCCACTTTCCTCATTATGTGTTCCAGAAATTTCACCTGACTCTAAGTACACGTCCTCTTTTTTGCCATTTTTCTTAAAACTATTCCATTGTTCCCATGCCCCATCCATGGTCTTCTCAGCATTCTTCTGTAGAATTACAATTCTTGTTAATTCAAGTCTCTTCTTCATCTGTTAGGAAAATTTTCAGAATTCAATGCCATAGAAGAGGACTGATATTACTTTGCCATTCAGTAGACTTTCCTTTGTTTCTAACAAATTTTCTTGTTGCTTAATACTTTATCTAGCTTTTAGAAGGCGTCTTTCACTACTCCAAAGTGTTGGAATGTTTTACATTTTCTGTTAAAACACTTTCCATATAGTTACAGTATTTACTTGATTCCGATATTTCAATTTGTAGCTCACATCCTGAGTGGGTTGAATTTAGTTATTTGGCTGAGCTGTTTTGCACTCTCAATCCATTCCTGGTGTGTGGTACATAGCTGTTCACAGATGAAGAAAAAAGGGGAGTGAAAAGAAAAGAAAACAAATTTGTGGATTTACAAAAGAAAAAGAATGAAGGAGGATTTGATAAGCCGAATTGAATGATATGTTGGTCAGAAAATATTAAACTGCATACACAGGATTTTATCAGCTTCTATTGTTTTCTTATATTTTGTAATATTTGTACACTATATTAGCTTTATATCAGAGAACTGACATATGGCCACATGGTTAAAATGTTAGCATTCCGACCGTAAGACCTAGATTCATATCTCACTATGGTCAATTTGTCAAGGATGTGATTTCTTGATTTTATCAGCTTAGAGATATGATTCCAGCATATAGCACTGTTGAGAAGTGCCTGAAAACCATACCATTGATTAGTCCAAACATTGTCAGTAAATTTGGGTTGATGAAGCTGTTAATAGTTGCATTAACACAAAGTCACAAGATGTTGTGACTGAGGGTTTAAGTGTAATAATCTTGTTCAACTACTGATCTTATTTGAAATTATCCAGAATTTGTGACTGAGGGTTTAAGTGTAATAATCTTGTTCAACTACTGATCTTATTTGAAATTATCCAGAATTAACTGCCATATAGGAGGATTAATATTACATAGAAACCAAGAAAAAAAGTGCTGAACAGAAAATAAAATTTTTCTGTTTTTTAATACTTTGTTTAACTTTTGGAATACTTTTAGACTAGCAACTAAACCAATTCCCCTCCTGTTAACTACTCTCCTTACACGCTAAGGTTAACAAATCTGTAGAATGAAAAATAAGACCTACTAAAGGGCAGAAGGACTCAAATAAGTTAATTGCAAGCTGACTAGAGGTAGTGTCTCAATAAAGTCACTGTGGAGAAAGCAATGGGAAACCTCTCCACTATCATTCCCAAGAAAAATTATGGCTATACAAAAAACAATGTAACAAAGAATATAAAATATTAAAAAAAGACCCCACCAAAACTCAATAAAAACACCTTAACATCAAAGCAATAACTACCAACTCTAGCTTGAATGTCTTCTACACTGAACCCTACCTCTTAAAGAGGTAGGGTTCAGTGTAGAACTCTCCAGTAACAAAATAATTATAAATAAAACCCTGAGTCTTCAGCAAACTGTGAGGACTGAAACATTTTTCCTGGTAAAATGATATGTTCAAATTTGCTCATGTAAATTTAGGTAAGATAACATGTTTTTGATAGAATTATCTTTCATGCAGTAAAATAGTTCAAGTTGAGTTGACTCACAACTGAGAGCAACTTCTGAATTCATGCTTAGATGTTATATCTTAAATACCATTCACAGTAAGATTTCTTACATGCTATATACAAAGG
Source organism: Acanthosepion pharaonis (assembly GCA_903632075.3). Classification (NCBI taxonomy): domain Eukaryota; kingdom Metazoa; phylum Mollusca; class Cephalopoda; order Sepiida; family Sepiidae; genus Acanthosepion; species Acanthosepion pharaonis. The sequence goes on from CAHIKZ030005532.1 coordinate 3,494,778, forward strand.
TAATGGTTCTGAAACATATTGAACTTGTTTCCTTGTATGTAAGAGTGAAGTGGTATTTATATGTCATGAGTAGGTATATATACCACCAAAATATTTCAATTGAACAATACAGAATGAAAGGAAATATATGATCATTTGAAATATTATGAAAATACTTGTTCTATAAAATAGAAATAAAATAATAAAAATCTGGCTGTGGAAAAGAGTATACTTTTTATTATTAACAGAATCCAGCTGCAAAAGTCTGTTTCTGAACAAAGAATAGTTCTTCCCTTTTGAATCTGTGCTCTATGCATTATGTAAATGTGGCGGACATGAGACAGAACCTGGGACGAGCACAACTGGTCGCGACTTGCTTTGTCCCCGCCAAAAAAGAGCCCGTATTTGCTTAGCATGTAAAGCTACTGCAGTTGAAATGAGGGAGAGAAAAAAGCACTTACCGCTTTGCCGTAATCCATCCTCGGCCAGATAACGTAAAAGAATGAGGGGGGACTGGCATCGCATTTTTATGCAATAACGATGCAATGCATTATGGGACATGGACGCAATGAATTATGGGTTCACATGAAGACACAAGGGATTATGGGTATATGAACAACTATAAAAACAACTACTTTTTTCCGAGTCGAGGAGTTCTTCGAGGGACGTTCACGGTTGACGGCAAGAATGGGCAGTTAGTGGGATTTGGAGACAGAACTCAAGAAGGAACGACTCAAGGTTGAAATACCAGCTGGGAGAGCTTGAATTTACTCGCTGGTTACTGTTTTCTTCATTCGCCTCAAAAGCAAAGATTTTTTTTAATGCATGTGGTTATAAAGTTATCAGTTTTTATTGTTAGTATGTATCTCCTCAACAGCCAGTCATGTGTGTCATGGCCTAAACTCACAACAAGCGCCTTGTTACATTATTTTATTGCATTTTCTAACTCTTAAAACACAGCAGATCAGTTGGCATGGATATTCTCTGTTAAGTGATATAACTGTAGAACCTTGGCCAGGTAAGGTAATTATGAATTGCCTGTATACTCAGTGACATATTCTTTACTGTCTACTATCATGATGTGCTTATGATACAATCACAAGATGACTGGTGATAGAATAGAACATAGAGGCAGTACAAAGTCCTTGTTCCTATAAATATTTAGTTAAATAATACACAAATTCAAAATGGCTGCTCTCTTTTCAAGTAAGATTATGTGCCAACCAATTTCTTATTAACAAGTGAGAATACTTACAAGAAGTTTTGGCGGCTTTTAAGACCACATTTGTTTTTCAAATCCATTACAGTTTCTTTATCAAGAATGTATTTTTAAAAATGACTTTCATCCTCCCACCCCATTCCAAAGTAATGTGGGGGACAGTAACAAATCAACCATACCATCCTAAAGGTTAGAATTGCACTTGTCTTATGTGATGTTTAATTTAGAAATAAATATCTAAAATAAAAATGCAAAAAGAATTATTACAATCATTATTATTATTATTACTTTTGTTAATTTTAACTTGAAGATTTCTAAATTAGCAACTTCAGGTTTTATTCTAACACTTTAATTAAAAAAATCTATTTCAAAAGAAAAAGTGGAGATTTAAAAAAAGAAAAAAAAGAATTGCAACTTGGTATGAGTCTAATCAATGAGTGTTAGTGGGTGGGACAGGGATAAATGGTTCAATTTCTTTCTTCCTTTCCATCATTGTAAAAGCTGCCTTTCAAAGATTTTATTGATTTATAAATGGAGCAATATTTGAAGCAGAATCTTTAAAATGTTTCTAAGTCTCAAGATGTGTTCATGGTAGAAGGCAACGTGAATGTGGAAAAGAGACAGAAATTAACTTGTATCACTCAATTTGCAGGTAAGACTAAAAAACAGACCTATCTACAGATAGTCACTAAAAAGTAGCATAGAGTGAGTAGTATTGTTGATAAATTTGAGAAGAGTTATGAAAATTTCAAATATTGCTTGAACAATTGAATCCTTACTGTTGTTAACACAATATTCCAGATGATGTGTTCTTTAGTCATTATCATGCATATTCTATGAGAAAAAAAAAAAAAACTTCCTTCAAGAAAGAACAAGAGCAAATTATATTGGAACAATCCATATCAACATTATTAAGTAGACCAATGTTTGTGTTAAGATGTATAATGAAATGCCTGCTTATTCCAATGTAGTACAAGGTGTTTTTGTACCTGCGACTAACATTCTGGATATGACAAACTACATCCAGCAGCAAGACCTCTGATCAGGAGATTGGAGGTTTTGAGGAGCGGGAAACCAACTCTTAACTGCTGTTGTTCCTGGAGTGTTTGCACCTGTTAGGGTCCCAGTTATGGGCAAATATGAATGGCCAAAAAAAAAAAAAAAATCTACAGTCCATTCTTATAAAATCATCAACAATACATTTTTATGATGAAATGACAATCAATACAATATTAAAAAAACCCATAAAAATACATTTTTTATAGTAACATTACCAGCAATATTTATAAAAAATTACTGACAATACAACATACATTTTTGTAGTGAAATTAACAGTACATTTCTTAAAAAAAAAAAAAAATTACAAACAATACATTTTATAATCTACAAACTATATATCTAAAAAAAAAACATTTATTCTGAGAGTATAAAATTATGTTAAAAAATATCTCTAGTTGAAGAAATAAAATTACATACAAAATATTTAGATTTTGGCATTAAATAAGCCATAGAGGTTGATATGCTGCTAAACAAAATCAACAACCTAGGATTTGAGTTTAAAAACAGTTCAAAAGTTTTTTTTTCAAATGTTAATATGGATATGAATTGTGTTAATAGCATGTTTCTTGTAAATATGTTAAGAAGTGGTTTAATTGTCCAAACAATATTTGGTAGGTAAGTTTATGATTTTTTTTTTTTTTATAGTAACCTTAAGATTTTGACCAGTACTTGGGTTGTTTAAATTTTTTATGCTTGGATCTAATAAACAGAAAAGAAAGACTTAATTGTAACTAAGCTAGAAATAAGAATTGGTAGAATTTTTTTGATACAGTATAAAATAATATAAATGTTTTTTTTTTTTTTAGTTGTTTCAGACATACTGATGTCAGTGGTGAAGTTGCTTAATATCTATTTAGTTAAATTTAAGCAGAGTTGTTTTTTTAAAAACAAGATGCTTATAAACAAAAAACAGTGTATTAGGTTTCAGGATAAGAACTCTGTTGAAATTGCGAATTGTAACCATAAGTTCTCTATGAATAGTTTGTTCTTTTGCACTTCTCTATTTTGGACCTCTCTTCCAGCTTCCTGCTTTCCTGTCAGCTACGATCTTCAAAAATTGAAATGCAATGTCAATCTTGTCTTCTTAAATTCTATTCTTTTATTGTCCTCTCTGTTTCTTTCATTCTCACTAAACCTCTATATCCTTGTGGCCTGATTGCTTCACTTGAAATGAAGTGAAATGCTTTAAAAAAAATTACATTAAACAGTTTTTTGCTTAAATTCATGTCAAGGACTTTTATTAAAGTAACATCTAGTTTATTCAGGGATTGAAATATGTGAAAATTCAAACAGAATTAGTCATAGTCTTTTTAGCTTAATCACTCAACAGTCACTAATGTAAGAATTATTTGTACTTTACAAGGTTTTTTTTTTTTTTTTTACTAAACTTTGTTTAGAACAACACAAAAATAAATGAAAGAAAATAGAAGTTGGAAAATTGTGTTGCACCATTCTTCAAAAAAGAAAAAGGGTGGATGTGTCTACCTTGAAAATGAAGATTCTAGGATCCTGGTTTTTACTTGGTCTCATGCCTCTGGAAGGAGTGGGAAATGTGCAACTCTCTCTGCCAAAAGGCAGACACTTATTTAATAGCATGTAACAAGGAGAGTCTAGCTTGCTTCAAATAAAAGCCACATGATCAATTTTAGAGGTTTGAGAGTTGCAGGATACAGCGAATGTATGCCATTTTTATTGTTACATAACCAGGTATAAAACAAAGAACTGTTTGAATTGCTTGGTAAACTTGATTTATTTTGGAAAGTGATGTAATGGAATAACCTGTCACCCCCATGTGTAACTACACTATAGGTAGTAACTACCTATAAGTATCTGTAAGGCAACAGACTACAGGAGAGTCTAGCTAGGATCTGTTGAATACGACTCAAACTTACACAAGAACTACTGACCTTCCAATAGTAGCACCCACTACTGGGTTGACTTGTGATGACCTTGTACATAACTGTTACCTTTATTCTTATTGTATTGGTTTTTACAATAAACCTTTACTTATTCTATCCACCATATTTGTCAAGTATATATTCCTATTAGCACAGAACATAACAGAAAGATATCAGAATAATTCAGAGCTTATACTGGGAGAAAACTACCAGAAAATGAATTCTGTAAATACACAAAAATAGAAAGAGGTGTAAGACTAGGATGTGTTTTCTCATTAACCTTATTCAACCTTTTCAATGTGGTGATCTTGAGAGTCAGAAGTCCTACTGGGAACACAATCTTAACAACATATGCAGATGGCATAGTGTTGATAGCAAATACAGAAATTAAACTACAGAAATTCCTAAAGATGGTTGTAAAAGAAAATGAGAAGAAAGGACTAAATGTTAATTGTAAGAACATAGAATGTATGGTTGACAACAAAAAGAATAGTGCAAGATGCAAATTATAAACTGGAGATGTTAAAACCACATAAATACAAAAATTTGTATATCTGAGAAGCTTTCTAACAGCTCTACGTTAAAATTCAAAGATGCATTGGAATAGCAAAATAGGCTTTCCAAAAGCTAATACTTTATAAAGAAACCAGCAAGTTTCATTAGAAACAAAGAAAAGATTATTAAACTGTTATGTAATATCAGTCCTTCTCTATGGCAGTTTGTTTTGTTTTACAGCATATCAACCTCAATAGGTCATTTAATGCCGACAACTTTTTTTTTTCCTGGTAATATTTTTGTTTTGTCAAAAATCTATTTCTGGTAATATTTTTTTCCTTAAAATTGTATAACTGGAAATATTTTTTTTCAAAAATGTATTGATGGTAATAGTTTTTCTTCAAAAATTTATTTCTGGTAATAATTTTTTACAAAGTATTTCTGGTATTAAAACCTATTTTTACACCTTCAAAATGCTCTTTACCTCAATTCCGGGGTTAACCACCCACCCATAGCTGGGGCCCCAACGAGTGCCACCACCCCAGGCTAGGGTGAACTCGGGAACACCAGCAACTAAGAGGTGGTTCCACTCTCCTCAAAGCCTCCTGATCAGAGGCCTTGCTGTTGGACATAGTTTATTGTCTTACCCTGGACGCAGATGTAGTTTATCGTCATACCCAGGACGGTTTCTATGGCAGTGAATGCTGGACAATTTCCTCATAGATGAAAAAGACACTTGAGGAAACAGAAATATAGTTCTACAGTAGGATGCTGAGAATACCTTGAACTGAACATATGAGTAACAAGGAAGTTTTAAGGAAAATAAAAAGATGTTTATACTTAAATCAGAAAGAGACTGTTGAAATTTCTAGGCTACATAATGGGGGAAGAGGGCTTTGAAGGTAGAAGGAACGGAAGAAAACAGTGCTTAACCTAGCTAATGAGCTTGTGTAAAGGGACAGCAGAATGGGGATTAGGTGGGATAGCAAAAAGACAAACCCTACTAAGAGCTACAAAGAATAGGAAGTTGTGGAGAGCCATGATCGTCCATATCCTGACGGTAAACATACAAGAAGCAGCAGCACTGACTGCTCAGTCAATGAATATCAAATATTTCCTTATTAGGAAATGGCTAATATTACTGTAACACCAGTCCATGAGGTTCTAAAAAGGATTATCCTCGCTAGGATATGGTATCCTGTAATGGAAGGGTAAACTCTCTTTCACTCAATCGTGTCAAATCTTGAAAGAGTCAATAATCCTTTGACACCTGAGGTGGTGTTCACTGATAGAAGAAAAGATAATTGGCTGGCAAAAAGAAATTCATATACATGGCAGACTTTCTGAACTAAGGTGTTCCATCACAAACAGAAAGGTTAAAAAAAAAAAAAAAAAAAAAAAAAAAAAAAAAAAGGAAAGTAAATTGGGGCATCTAGGATTCAGGCTAATTATTTCTCTTAAAGTCTATCTTAGATGCGATGTTATCCTTATTTACTTTCGGTCTAACGTCTTCATCTTTGTTGTTCTTATCACAATGTTTCAGCTAATTATGTTTACCAGACTTCTTCAGGTGTCTGTTGATCCAATTAACTTTCAGATAATTTAGAAAAGGTCAGAAGGTACAACAACAATGATAATAAAAACAAAGATCAGGACATTAGTCTGAATGTAAGTGAAATCTGTTTTATCACAAAAATTGATATATTTTCTGAATTTTGTATTAATGATGAGATTATTTCAAGTAATTTAGTGTCTCTTAATTGGATCTCCATTAACTCGCCTCCTCTCTCTCTCCCACCCAAGTCCATTATCCACATGAGATTTATTATAACCCTTGATGTTTATCAAAACATTTTGAATGCAGTTGATAAACAAGTGACTATTTTTCATATTTTTTTTTGCTTAGATTTTTTTCATTGAGAATAACGCATGTGTATTAAATGTTTGTCTTTATTGGCTTTTAATATTCCATACAAAGCTGAAGCAAAAAGAAGAAAAAAAAGCGTTTGCGCCCTTAGAGAGTTTAGCAGAACCCATTTCAGAATCTGTCTTGTATTTAATTACCTTGTGTTTCATAGAAAGCACACTTAAAATATTCATCCATTATTCCCTAAGGCAGGTTTATACAATAAAATGTCATTTGTACACAGAGAGAGAGAGATACAATAGACAAAATCTGAACATACAATGTATACTGGGTTTGCTTAGAGAGAAAACAATTGCAATTGTAACAATTAGAAAGTAAACCAAATTAATTAAAAACTCAATTGCTGCAGTCATGGTGGAGATGTATGATATGTACTCCAACCAGAATTAATAATTTTTTCCTATTATTATAGATTCACAACCATGAGTTGCATAACTCAGAGTCATAGGTGCAACACATTTGTGCAACACGTTTACTGCAGCCACAGTAGAAGTGGTGTTTCTTGGGCAAGATAACCTGATGGAGCCCAAGCCTCTTCAGGCTGGTTTGAATTCAGTTTTTTTTTCTTCTAGACAAGCTGCCAACCAAGGCTATAAAACCTACCATTTACCCATAGCTGGGGGGAAAGAGTTGGATTTGTAACTTTCCCAAGGGTATTAGCATGTAAGTGAATGTAATGAAGTTGACTGGAATTTGAACTCTGCTCTCCGATTCCTCAATCCAAGCTGCAAACCATTACTCCACCATGCCTACAACTTCAATTTATTATAAATTAAGCACTCCAGATCACAAAAGTATTTTTTTTTTATTAAATCTTATAAATATTAGTGGGTTGTGGGGGTGGTGTGGAGTTTATTTTTCTATGTAAATTGATCCCTATATGGAAGCCAAAACAAAATGTGCTTATTTCTGGGTTAAGGAGTTATCATTATTTATATTATTATTTACATTTGGACTGTTGTCTTCATTTTTTAAAGATGAGGACAATAATCTGAATGTGAATAGTGTAAATAAACATGCTCATACGTATTTCAGTGAGAAAAAGAAAGAAAATAGAGGAGGTAATAAGATAATGTTCTCATATGTCTAACATCTGCTTCAGTGAAAAGGAAAACCTTACCATTTTCAAATCTCTTCATTTGTACCCTCTTACTTTAAATAATGACTTAAATTCATACTTATGATTGTTATTGCAATACGTTCTTAAAGTTATTAAGATGAAATATTAAATAATACAATAGAGAAAATTCTATGGGTATTTTATAGTTGTAGAACTCACAAGAAGCTTATTCAATCATAGTTTTATATAAATGTGATTATAGACATGTTTTGACTAAGTACCACCTGGCCACCTTCAGGTTTCTATTATTTTTAGCTGATATAGAATGCCAGCAAGAGACCAGAAAAACTGGACATTAACATCTATGGGACCCAGCTAAAGCAAACTAGTGAATTCAAATATCTGGGCAGCATATTTACTAAAAACGGTAAACTAGACAGAGAAATCAAGACCAGATGTCAGAAAGCCAATGTAGTCAGTTACCAACTTGCTCCTCTTCTAAAACATCCTAGCATTTCCATGAGCACCAAGGCAAATCTCATCAACACAATTTTCCTACCAACGCTAACATACCAGTGTCAGACATGGCCCCTAACAAAAACCCTTGAGAGGAAACGGATCCCTTGTGAGATGAAATGCATGAGAAAAGCAGTGAACAAGACTAGGCAAGACAAGATCAGGAATGAAGCAATAAAATATATGGTAGGAGTGATATCATTCATACACCTCATTGAATGACAGAGGATCAAGTGGTTTGGACACCTCACTCATATGCCTATCAACCAACCTGCCCAACAAGCATACACCTTCAGGTACAATGGCTGGAGAGTAAGAGGCAGATCAAGAAGACACTGGAGTGACTCAGTGGTAGATACTCTCAGAGTCCATGAGATATCTCTCCTCCAGGACACTTGCCTTGCCACTGACAGACTGTCTCCCTGTAACGCCTAACAGCACAAGTGGAAAGAAAGACAAACATAGAATGTCTTATATGCAGTGATTATTATGTTTGTCACTGTAATGCAGTTTCTTATTTATTTCTGCTTAAAAAATTTAAAGTCAATTGACAATTGCTCATCTTTAAAATCAAAAACAAAATTATTGAACAAGTAGCATGAAGCTGCTGTGATAAAAAGAAAATGTCAAAACTTAAAAATTCCAAAAAGACACCACTCATTTTCTTCAAGATGGTGATAATACTGGTATCCTTCACTGTCATCTAGCTCAATTCCTGAGTCAGGTAGTTAAATAACACACTCTGGTTCAGCAAGAACAAAAAAAGGAAATGGTATCACAGCGACAAAATAACATAATAATCAAAATATATAAGATATCCCACATCAGCCAAAACAATGGACACTTGATATATAAGATATCCCACATCAGCCAAAACAATGGACACTTGAAGATGGCCAGAGTGTACTTGGCTGAAACATTATATCTTGTAATAATCAAGATGAGAAAAAAAGTTTGAATAACACAAATAAGCCTGGTTCATCTTTTTTCTTTTTAAATCCTGTTTCTGGAGAATTTTAACAATGGGATGAAGATGTCTACTTTTTTCTTTGGATTCAAATTAGTGTGCATCTTTATTATTTGTAGATTATAAGAATTAACTGCAGACCACATGACATGCATTAACAGGTTCAAATAATGACTGCTTGTAATGGAATTTTTAAAGAATGAGAGAAAAATTAAAAACTGCTATTAAAAATTGTTGATTCTAAATAACAGAACAAAGCCAATTTTGACAGCTGAGATGCAACATGCTTGCAAAATCTGTATTAGATCTAATGAATTTTAACTTAAAATGTAAGTATAACATTTGTGAAAATTTTTTTTTTTTTTTTTTTTAATCATTTCACCCCAAGCAAGCAGGAGTCCCACTAGTACACAGGGGGTTACAAAGAGTGAAAGTGAAGGAAAAAACTGGGTATAGTAGGTATTGAGGAAAGGATAAAAAATGAACAGGGTTCAAGGCAATAGAAGATGGCAATTGACATTGCATTTAAATTTTTGAACATTGTAGTTATCAGGGAAGCAAGTAAGCTGAAGGGTGTTCCACAGTTGGGAAGTGCAAGAAAAGAAACTGTTGGAGTGCAAGTGGTGGTTACATTTAACTATTTCAACACTAAAAGGGTGGGACCTAGATGCCAATCTAGTAGCATGCTTAATTTCATGTAGTCAGGGCACCAGGGAGAAAAGCATGTTAAAAGTAGTTGCCATGAAAATGTTTGTAGAAAAGACAGAGAGAAGCCACATCACTTCTGTGAGAAAGTGACTGAGGTCGAGATGCCAAGTTGCTCTAGTTTTAAAAGCTGCTAATGTTTACTGCCATTAAATATATAATTGTTGTACAAATTCTGAATATCTATAGAAAGGAATCAAACTTGGGGGGCATCTGCTGCAACAGGAACAATCAGTTTCTCCCTTGAAGTATTTGTGGTGGTGACATGGACAGACTTTCCTGTCGTGGATAGATGCAATAATGCTTTCTAAGTCCTGCTGAGACAATGTCCATTGTAATGAGATTCATGAATGAGGACAATTGTTGGAGAATGTATCAACTGGTCAACAAATGCTTCAAGGGAGAAACTGATTGTTATCATAGCACCAGATGCACTCTAAGTCAGGGCGGAGTCTCTGCTCTCACTTGTCTGATTTATTCCTACAATATGGTATTTTTCTAGCAAAATCTATCTAAAAATATATTTTCAAATCTTATTTTTTGTAAGTACTAGATAAATTACTGTTTTTATGACTGCAAAATGAACAGCTCTCTTTTTCGTTTTTTTAAAAATAAGCAGAAATACAAAGAAAAAGTTTTTATTCTGTATGACACGGATTTCATCAATTGCTAAAATATTTTTTTCAGAAATGTTTTAAAATTAACCAAGAATCAACAAAATTAAAATTAGTCAAAATAATCAGCAAAATAATTACTAAGGAAGTAATGCTAGTTTCTTTATTATAAATTGTGTCAATGAATATTTCACAGGTAATTAGGATAACTCTCTTTATAAATCCTTACCTATTTCTGTTGGTCAGGCCAGTGTTGTATCTCTGGAACTTCTAGTCAAAAAGAAAAAAAAGGGAAGAAATCTTAACATGTCAAAATAAATCCAACCTTCCACTTTTGTTAGAAAAGAAGGGTTTGATGGACAGGGTTTTAAGCAAATGAAACTTTGTAACTTCAGACGTATTACTCTCCCAGTGACATGTTGCATTTGATCATTTATAGTTCTTGACAAGAACTGAAAATAAAAAAAAATATTTATTTCTAAATCAGTTATTTTAAAACCCTGTTATAAACTGAAAGCATAGTTCAATACTCAACTGTTTAATCTCTTAGTATTTTTATGTTAATGTGAAAAAGGATGAATTTGCATATGTGTAAAGAGGAATTTTTTCGCAATGTGTGTGTGTGTGTGTGTGTGTGTATATATATATATATATATATATATATATATATATATATATATATATATATGGCTCAAACACTCATATTCTATGGTTATATTTTATTACATTGGAATTGTAAAAGTTTTTTTTTTTTTTTTTTAATTTGTAGCTATGATGAATTGGACTGTGATTACAATTCCAATGTAATAAATTATAACCATGGAATATTAGTGTGAGCCTTTTATATTATATTCTTGCTCTGTTTTCTAGATTGAGTTCTACCTAGGTTTTATCCGCTTGGAGTTATATATATATATATATATATAAAAGAAATATGTTGTAGTGGTTCCAACGACAGAAAAGTATGTATATTAAAAAAAAGATATTGCATAAACGTTTTTTGGTTGTAATGTGGATTTATTGAAAAAAAGATTGTACTTTGTTTTCGAGAATTTTCCACATTGAACATGAAGAAAAATTAATTATTTTCAATAATATGGAATTTTTCATATTTTCAAAATAATTAATTTTTCTTCATGTTCAATGTGGACGCGGTCGATATGAAATTATGTAAAACAAAGTATAATATTTTTTCAATAAATTTTCATTACAAAAAAAACGTTTGCGGCACCCCTCTTCTTTTTAATATATATATATATATAATATTATTTTCCCCCCACTGTACATAAGTGAACATTGAAGTCAGTACCATTAAATATATAATTGTTGTACAAATTCTGAATATCTGTAGAAAGGAATCAAACTTAGGGGCATCTGGTGCAACAGGAACAATCAGTTTCTCCCTTGAAGTATTTGTGGGGGTGACATGGACGATTCAAAGTAAAACAGACTTTCCTCCTGTGGATAAACACAATAACACTTTCTGAGTCCTACTTCTTTTTTTGTTTAAGAATAAGGAGAAATACAAAGAAAAAGCTTTTATTCTGTATGATGCAGATTTCATCAGTTGCTAAAATATTTTGTCAGAATTGTTTTAACCCATAAATATAGCACACCTTAAAACTATCCTTTTTCATTCATATATACATACATACATACACAAAGGGGATCATTGAGTTCCATTAAAATGTGTGAATCTTGGAAACAAATTGTTTCTTATTGTTTACACCATGGTTTTGAATTCTAGTTCTAGGCTGGTTGCCACTCAGGACTATAGAAGTGAATCTACTTTGCAATTTAACCCATAGATGAGTATTAGTGTGAAAGTGAATGCAATAGACTGGGCTGAAATTTAAACTTAATTCTTTGATTCTACTTTTCACATGGAAAAACTAATACGCTATCTGAACATTCTGTTTTTAAACCAGAACGTGTTATATTTGAAATTGACTGGATTTTTTTTCTTTAAATGGCTATAAACCCTCAAGAAATATCTGGTAAGGAATGTTGCAAGCCAAGATGAGGAAAATTAACATTTTGAATGTTTGAAGAAAAGGAAGATGATTTCTAAATAACTGGAATGGTTTTCTACTTTCTTTTATGTAGGTCAAAATGCAGTGAAAAGTAACAAATAATTTAGTTATTGGCTTATCATTTAGCATATTGATGCCAATAAGTTCCTGTTTATACCACTTGGGTATTTATAAGTTGATTAATGTTTGATATGAGTAATTGATGTGAGTTCTGATAAAGGCTAATACTGATACCAAAGTCTAACATACTGGAGTGATATGAATGGATGTGACAGAACATGCTCAAGGCAAATTCCCTACTCAGCACCAAAAAGGTAAAATGAGATCAACAGTTATAAACAGATGGAAACTCATTGAGACTCAAATTATTTGATTACTAGATAAACCTATGGAAACTATTCTCGGAGTTAGGCTTACTCAGAGACTACAGTTTCCACAGTGAACCTTCTACAAACCCTCATCAACCCTAAACTTGGCAAGCTATTAGGCCAAAACTATCAAATTTGTTACAGTAATACAACACATGAAAAAAAAAGCACCCCCCCCAAAAAAAAAACAACAAAATTCTCTGGAAAAGTGAATCCCACTTCATTATTTATTTTCTTGGCTCATTGATAAAGGACACAGGCATGTTAAAAAATTCCAACAAGCTTCGGTTTAGTTAAAAGGCTTACAAATATAAAATAAATATCATCAGTCTTATTGACAATATTTTTATCATTTTGTTGTCTTTTTATTCCTCAAATTTCATTAACTGGCTTATTCAATCCACATATTACAAGAAGTATATGTGGACCATTTTTCATTTTAATTATATATATAGAGAGAGAGAGAGAGATAAACCTAGTGAGCCAGACAAACCTACCCAGGTTTCACCTAAGTGGATCATCAGGGAAAGCTGGTTAGGTCTGCTTTACGGTTGTATTCAGCTCTTTTAGTTAGTTGTTTACTTGTGTTGGGCTTTTTTCTTTGGGCTTTAAACCTGTATCTGTGCGATTTTTTTCGACAGACTTTCATGTTTCTAGCTCTTTCTTTTTTTAAAACCTTTTTTTCCTTCATGATTGATTTGATTATTGGCAAATCAAGAATTTGAAGGTTTTTCGAAATGAGTATAGTTACCTATATATATATATATATATATATATATATATATATATATATATATATATATATATATATATATATTCACATACATAACACTGAGTGGCGACAATGTTTTATGTCTGAATGAAATCTTCAAGCCTGGAGATTGTGTTTCAGCATGAAACAATGTTGTTACTAGGTGTTGATCTCAATGTCCACTTTTTTATTTATATTTACATACACTATCTCTGATACTTTTACCCATAAATATAGCATACCTTAAAACTATATTTTTATCATGCATATGAAATCTAGCAAGCTAGCTAGCTATATTTTTTTAAAATGATTTAGAGAATGAGAAATTTTTTTTTTTTACTGCTAACTGGATGGTATCATTATAGTGAGGCTGGCACTGAATAGAAATGAACATGTTAACAAAAAGTACCAAGACAACCTGTGTCATGTATATTGAATGATAGTTCACTAGACAGTCACCTGAAGAAGGCTGGAGAAAGGACTGGTTGAAATATGAAAATAAGCAACAAGAATAGAAGATCACATCAAAAAGAAAACTCTAAATATTGACATTCAAAAATATAAGACAGAAGTTATTTTCTATCCTCTTGAGTAACAATGGGATACAAGATACCAATGCCTAATCGCACCTGCCTATTACAAAAATCTCTTGTAAACAGTTTCAAAGAAATGATTTCATTTGTGAAAATTTCTTTTTTTATTTTAATGTAAAATATCATTGTGTATGGATTTTTTTGAATATTGCTTAATCATGCATGCCCATGGTGTGTCTTGTTAGCTTTTTTCAAATTTTGTATCATCATATATCAGATTGTGGTATGTCTTCCATTTTTTTTCTTAAATTGTTAAATATATTTTATATGTTTCTTCATAAATTGAATGTAATTTCATTAATACTTGGTTGTTTATTCTTTATAGGTACAGCTTCTAATATTTGTAGTCATTTTTTGTAAGCCATCATCATAGTATCATTGATATATATATATATATATATATATAGATTTATTTTTAGTCCAACATTTGTATCTACTATATATATATATATATATATATATATATATATATAAGTAGATACAAATGTTGGGCTAAAAATAAATCTATATATATATATATATATATATAGTAGATATAAATGTTGGACTAAAAATAAATCCATCCATATATATATATATATAACATACATTCATTCATTCATTCATTCTAAGGACTTGATGTTGAGATTTGATAGAGTGTTTCATAGGTGAAATTGATTGTATGTTCTATCCTGTTTAATCTATTAACAAGTTCTGGTATGTTAATGCACATGCATAAGGATGTTCAACTTGAGGCCTATTGAAATACCAACAAATAACACACACATATTATATATATATATATATATATATATATATATATATATATATATATATATATATAGTGGGGGAACAAATATTTGTACACATACAAATTTTTAATTTCTTGTATTTTCTACTAATCAATAAACATACTTTTCATATAATTAACTGTACACAGATGTATAATAACTAAATATGCATAGGAAACAGAAAAAAGATTTGATTTAATAAAAATAAATCCCATTTATCCATTTTAATGTGAGAAAAAAGTATTTGTACAAAACAAATTTCAGATTTTAAAACTTTTAAATTACTGTAATACTCTAGAATGTTCCAATGTTATCAGTAGTTATTCTTAGCTTAAAAATACAAAAAGAACATTTTGTAATTGATATTCGTGCAAGAAGGTTATCATCATGGCAAGAGGTAAAGAATTGACAAATTTGCAAAAAGAACCAATTGTTAAGCTCTTGAAAGAAGGCAAAAGTTACTGGAAAATCTCAGACAACCTGAATATTCCATATACTACATTAGTTCATTCATGCAAGGTATAAAAAACACAAAACCATTGAAAACCAAAAAAGAACAGGTGCTCCAAGAATATTTCTTCAAGACCTTTGAGGAAATTAATGCATCAAATTAAACAAAATCCAATGGTTACTTGTCAAGAGCTGCAGAATGATTTGCTTTCGTCAGGAATCTGTGTCACTAAATGGACAATAGTTAATGAAATTCATAGGAACAATATAAAATCAGGCTCCTCTTGGAAAAAGCCACTATTGACTACTATGATTACTATTGAAAAGACACAGGGATGCCAGGTTGAAATTCATTCATGAGCATAAAGATAAGGAAAGATCATATTGGGAAAGAGTATTATGGAGAGATGAAACCAAAACTGAGTTGTTTGAACGTAATCCTAGAAATCATGTATGGAGGAAAGATGGCGATGCATTCAAACAAAAGAACACAGTTCCAACAGTGAAATTTGGTGGTAGCAGCATCATGGTTTGGGGGGGGGATGTTTTTCTGCAAAAGATACTGGCAGCATATGAGTAATAGATGGTAGAATGAATGATGCAGCATATCAAAATATTTTGGAAGCAAATTTAATTTTAGGTGAAAATATTGAACTTCCTGATTGGATCTTCCAACAAGATAATGATCCTAAGCAAACTGCAAAATCTATGAAGAAATGGCTTGCTGAAAAGAATGTAAATGTCCTGAAATGGCCAAGTCAGTCACCAGATTTAAACCCAAATGAGACTCTATGAAGTTATTTGAAAATTCCAATCCAATCAAGAGCTCCAACAAACATCCCGTACCTGAAGACCATGTGCGAAGAAGAATGGAACAAAAATACCAACTGAAATTTGCAAATCATTAATTGAGAACTACAAGAAGTTGGTTGGATAAATTACACAAAAATGAAAACAATACTGACATATTTTAACAGATATTTACCAAAATTACACAAAAATATCTTGAAATGCTGTCGAGTAAATATTATTCAGTAAAATCGCCATTGGCTTCAGCCACTGCCTCCAGACAACTTCAGAATCTGCAACTCTTTGTTTAAGTTGGTGAATGCTGCCATCATCCTTGCCTTCAGTTCATATTTGGTGTTAGGAGTTTTGTTGGTCTCTCATGCAACTCTGCTCCACATATAATAATGAAAAGGGTTTCAGTTTGGGGAGTTAGGTGACCAGATGTAAGAGGTGATGTGGTTGCAGAAATTGCCTGACAGCCATGACTGGGTTCTCCTGCTTGTGTGGCATGGTGCAGAGTCTTGTTGCCAGACATAGGGTCTTCCAGCAGCCACCCTCTTAACCCAGGGCAGCACTATCTTCTCAAGGCACTTGATGTAGGCCTCCATGTTGAGTCTGATGCCTTGTGGGAAGATGAATGGAGGTATAACATTGTCATCAGTAGTGATCACTCCAGACACCATGATGTTAACTGGATATATCATCCAACTCTTTCCGAATTCTCTGTACTGCCCTGACACTGCACTGATTGACACACACTCTGAAATGTTTGTATTGGAGCTTCTGGCATGAATACCAAGCAATATAGCATGCCTTTTCCAAATTTCTGGTGGGGTGAATAGCATCATGGTGCTCTTTTTTCTCACAGATAGTGGCCAACTGACCCTACTACATTGTGCAGTTGAAAAAAATCAAAAACAATGCACATGCGCAAAATTAAAAATGTAAAATGTCAACAATTTACCCATCACATCCTCTGTGTGTGTGTGTGTGTGTGTGTGTGTGTGTGTGTGTGTGTGTATATTTCTGCAGATTCCCTTGTGTATGGGGTATAGCACCACAATATCACCACTGCTGTTGTCATTTCTCTACCAAGTAGGTTTTTATGGTATGGAGTAAGCAACTCCACATCCAGCCAGTTATGAATTCATAGCTGTCCTTCTCATAGACTGGTTGCCAACTAAGGCTAGAGAGACCAATTTGCTCTGTTATTAACCTGTATCCAGGCTTAGAAAGGATAAATTCATAATTTTCTAAGACTGTGCAAAAGTAAATGCAATGTCCTTGGCCAGAATTTGTAAAATAAAAAAAATGTGCAATGTTCTAAAAATATTTTTTGTGGTGTTTCAACCATTGATTTTGTCTATTTTGTCCATTTTTGCCTTTTCCTGTCAGAAAAAAGGTTTTTAAAATCAAAAAAACAATTTTGCTTGAATTCGATAAGGAACATTTTTTTTTTAAATTTTGTTCTAGATAAAAATTTCTTTCTTGCTCCTCTCATCGCTTAAAAATTGATGTAGGAAAACATTTAACAATTTTGGGGAGGGCTGCTGTAAAATGTTTTATGTAAAGAAAAAAAAAGAAAAAAATAGGTTGTCTAGAAAAGAAAGGACATGGCACATAAAAAGAAAAGTATTAGTAATTGCTTTAGCAAGAAAGAAATTTACAATGTGATGTGCTTGAAACCCTCCCCCCATCCCTGAGCTTTTCTGTACTCTGTGTGTTTGTGTGTGTAATAAGATATACAGCCCTAAATCAAATATGTCACAAATGGAAATTATAAACAAAACAGATACAAGTGAAGGGGTTAAGTTGATAAGTTTGTAAATATCTTGCCAATGTGAGAATATAAAGAAGAGTTAAGGATTTTTTAGATTTTGCCATTAAATAACAGATGTTGCTGATTATAGATCACAACAGATTCCTTTCTCTTTATTATCCATGAATAACCATAGTTTCTTGGAAAATATAGTGGACTGGTTCCCCCCTCATATCTTGCTTTCTCCAGTTTGTAATTCAGAATTTTCCTTCTACTAGACTGGTTGCTATCCAAGGCTAGAGAACTATTGGACACATAGCTACAGGAAGAATAGATCGCTTCATGCCTTTTCCAATGACATTATTGTGAAAATAAATGCAACAGACTAGTCTATAATTTGATCTCTGCTTGCTGATTCCATTTTCTGTGCTGATAAGCCACCTGTATATATCATGTAGAATTAGATTTCTACATTCTGTTTTAAACCTTTTAAAAGAGGATCACAGCTAAATATTCTCAGTTTGGGCTGAACCCATTAAAATTGGCTCCGGAGTTTAGTACGAAACAATGCTTTCTCATTGGTCCATAAATAATAATATTCATGTTTCTGTCTATGTCCGTACAGTTGACCTATTCAGAGCTCAATGCGCCAAAATGTAAACATTCTCAAGCCCCCACGTGATCAAGAAAACTCATAAATGTGAATCTTTAAAATAATCAACTTGTCATATGAAACCATGAAATCCAACTTCCTCGCTAAAAGTTAATTTTTATTAACATCAACCCGGCTTGTGGAATTCAATTTCTTTTCAACCTCAACTCATCTAGTGACCAATTCAACCAAGACAAGATTCATAAAACAACACACTCAATATCTTTATAACAAAGGAAATCATGACTCTAAAGTGTTGTAAACAACTTTATTATATTGTGTGTACTTGTTATATAAAAATATTTTCTATGAAACACCATGATGCAGGCCTCCACGCTTATTTCTCTTGTTTTTGTTGCATTTGATTTAGTAAAAATAGTAGAGGGTCAGTTTAATTTGTATTTTGTCACCAATACAGATTGGCTAACCCTCTACAACCTCAACTTGAACAATTAGCAATTAAAAAAATCTTGTACCATTGCATTCCTCAGGACAAGTTAATAAATATTTGTCCATTGAGAAAACAGAAAAGAAATCATGCTGATATCATTTTCTGAATGCTCTTCTGAAAGACATGAACTTAATCTTTCCCTTTGCCCAGTTTCATTATCAACCATCAAGTTGTTAATACTAACAGACATCAGTCCTGTTACAGTGACATAAACAGTAGAATATTTGTGATACAAATAGATTGAAGTCAATTGATAAATTCCCTTGTTCAACGGGAAAGTTTAAGATAGAAAGTATTAAGGGAACTCTTGTTAGTGTGCTTGTAGGTAAATGATTTTTTTTGTTCATGCAATCAAGGCCCAAAAGCCACTCAAAATATAGGGTTACTGAATAAGGTTTTCTTAACAGTAGTGGATATTTTTTGTATATATTGGATTGTTTATTCCCATCATTTTCAAAACAGAAATGGCATTTTTTGATTATTTCAGCTAAGAAAAGAAATATAGGGAAATGACAGTTCTATTCTGAGCATGATATGAACAATCACTGAAATGTTTACAAAATTGTCTATGTTTGTATTGTTAATACTAAAGTTCATCCAATACAAGGTTCAAGAGTCACTCATGGTAGAAGGTTACTGAATAGTTTGTAAGTGTATGATATAAGGATAAGAAGGCTAGATAATTCCCTCCCACCATCACTATTTCCCTGGCCAGTATTCAGATAACCTATGACCACACAATGGTACTTCTACAGAGTCGAACCACCCTCATTATCATAAATGTAAAGAGAAAGCTTCACTCAGGCAGCTTTTTTGAAAGAACTGCTATTTTCTGGAGCAGATTCATGGGTGGATGTTCCTCTGGACATTACACTGTTAACCTCTTCATGTCAAGGATTAATTGTTATCTATCCCCACTTCTTACCAACTTCTCTTTCATTCATTATAATCTGTTTAACAGTAACGATCTAACAAATGCCTCTCAAGCCCTGTAATAGGTGAGCTTTCCTATTTAAAAAAAAAAAAAAAAAGTGTGTGCTAAAATAAAGGTAACATCTTTTATAATGCTATTTCCCTGCCATTATTTTAAAAACTAAACAAAAAAAAAAAAAAAGAGAAAGAGAGAATAACAAATGAAAAACTGGTTTATATTGAAATCTAATATATATATCTATCAAATATATATATATATATATATGGAATATTAGTGTTTAAGCCTTTTTATTATATCCTTACTCTGTCCTAGACATTGAGTTCTACCTGGATCCTTCCTCTTGGAAAATTTTTTTCTGAAAATATACATGTATGGGAATTTTTTAGATATATTTTTCATATGTATGTATATTTTCCACTAATATTATCTATATATATATATATATATATATATATATAATCAATACACAAAAAGACATAGAAATAGATTATTAACCTGTATCCTTTCCTATTTATCTACCTTTCTTCATCTCCAATTTTTTCTTTTGTGACACTTTCAAGATACTGATAAAATTTACCTTTAAATGTAAGTAGACAAACATACACTAATAATTAGATAGAGACATTTTGCATATTTCAGTTCCTGATGATGGAATGGTGTCACTAATTCAACTAACGACAGTGTTGGTATGGTCAAGAGTCCAAGAAAATATCAGGTGTAGGCCGTTGTTCATTCAGACCTAAACAATCCCCGTTGGTATTAGCTTCCTCTTATAGTAGCAACTTGACACTCAGCCATAGTAGCAGCAGCAGCAGCAGCAGGAGCCAGATGATTGGACATAACAGGATGAAGAAAGTGCATCTTACCTCACAATCCCCTCCCCAACACACACACACTTTGGGCACAAAATAATAATAAATTGTATGGATATTGATTTCTCCCTTCTTGGTTCTGATTCGTTGAATTTTGGGTCAGAATGCATTTTCCCGACCATTTTAACTTCTTCACAGACATGTCAACCAAAATGGGGCGGTTATATTCCTTTATTTCTTCTTTTCATATGTCTATTGTAGGAATAAGACATTAATAGGAAAGGAATAATACACAGAACTTCATAGAGTGTCTACTACAACATTGTCTTCTTATTTGGAACATCATTTTTATTATATTTTCTATATTACATGTAACCTTTCTTATTCTGAATTTTAAATATCCAATTTGTGCTCCTGAATTAAGGACTTTTTAAACAATATGGATTCATCCTTTTAATTTTCTTTACCCAAAGTAATAGGATAATTGCCTCTAACAATTTCTTATGGCATTTTAATTACAATCTAATTTTATATTTCATTGTATAATCTAATTACTTTGTAACAGGTGTGAATATAAAATATAGTCTGGTCAGTAGAACATAAGAAAAATAGTGGGTTATGCTAAATGCGGCTAACGGACAAGAGGAGGAATTGGGGACATCCATGGAATCTACTGTGTTATATATATATATATATATATATATATATATAATGGTTTTTTTTTTTTGTATAAAGCAAGGTGAGTCCAGCCTGACAAATATTTGTCATAATGATTTGAGGCAACATTTATTTTACAAGGCTTGATGCTCTGTCTGACACCAAAATCAGACACTCTGTTTTATCGAGACCCCATCCTAACCTTATATATATATATATATATATATATATAAGCATATTTTCATGTAAACATGTTTTGCTGAATAACATAGATATATTGTGTCTACTTATTTTTATACTGATCCTTTGAAGTTGTCCAATTAGTTTCTTAATATTGAGATGAAATCCATTAAGGAAGGAAGTTGCTGTAGTTTTTTAACCTAAGTACTTTTGACTTTTTCTAAGATCATCTTCAGTGGTAAATTACAAAGATAAACATGCTATTGTAACTGCAGTAAACCGAAAGACACACACAAGCATGTGCTTGTGTAGTTCTGTTAAATTTTTTTTTTAAATCTGTGTTCAGTTGTCATAGTGATTGTTAAACGTACTTTGTTATAGATATTTTGGAATTTTTAAATTTTTATCCGTTATTGTCAGAGAATTTTTTACAATATATGTATGGAACTATAAGAATACACAAGCCTAACTTCTCTCCATCCCACCGTATCCCAAATCCCTACTTTGGTTTACCAATTAACCAAAATCATCAACCAACTCATTACATCATACATACCTAGTAAATACAGTACTAAATCAATTCATGAACTAATCCAAATCTTAAACACACAAAAACCTAATAATGAAACCATAGACTCACTTGATGTCGAAAATATATTTACCAATGTCCCAGTTAGAGAAACAATTGATATAATTATAAAGAATATTTACAACAATCCCTCATTCCTTGCACTAAAAATCAAACCTAATATATTACAAAAACTTCTTTTGACTTGTACCACTGAGGTTCCTTTCTATGACTATCAAAATAATATCTACATACAATGTATTGGTGTTTCCATGGGTTCAGTTCTGGGACCAGCATTTAGTAACCTTGAAAATAAGATATTCATCACCACTAAAATACCTTTCATCTACCTAAGATATGCAGATGATATTCTTATCTTAGTTAAAAACATAGATGAAATACATGAACTCAAAAAAACTTTTAAAAAAATCTCCATTCTTAATTTCACATATGAACTTAACATTAATAATAGAATCCCTTTGATGTATTGATAGACACTCATAATAATATATTCACAACCTTCTCATATAAACAACCAACTCGCATAAACACTTACTCTTGAAACCATAAAAATGAATACCCTATTACAAAAAGCTATTATAGAAAATTTGATACATGATACAAAAGGTAACTCCTTCACAGAAAAATTTTTTTGCACTAAATTAAAAAACATTAAATAAACTCTCATTAATAATGACTTTCTTAATTATATTATTGATGAACAAATTAGACAAGCTATTAGAAATATCAACATAAATAAAAAAAAATAACATGAAATAACCGTAAACCTATCAACCTGCTATATCATAATCAAATGCATTCTAACTATAAACAAGATGAAAAACTCCTAAAAAATCTCATAGGTACTAATATATTTCCCACTGATCCCAGTAAAAAAAAAATGAAACTAATTATATATTATACTAAATTTAATACGACCAACTTTATCATACACAAAAATTCTTTGTCAACTAGTATTTTGGAAAAGAGCAACATTGTATATGTGCTTTGGGAGATTGTATCTCTGACAAAATATAAGTATATATGTTGCCTTTACTACCACAACATTATCAAAACATCGTACACTTCATTTGTTGGATACAAGTTCTATTGCACAACATCTAAAGAGACATTCCTGTCCACCTTCACAATACACAGAAATACTTGTTAACAACACCAATCTACTACACCATGAAAATAATAAACAAAAACTTCAAATTCTTGAGGCCCTTTATATCAAAATCAACTAACCAACACTCAACAAAATTTATGACGAATATAGCAACAGCATATTGACGTGCATATAACATTTATCTACAAATGCCATTTTACATTTCTACCAATTTCCAGGCAGCTTTCTTATATTGAAATGCTTGTTTTGTAAAAATCCCATAACTAAAACAGGAAAAAATTCTAAAATAACTATAACAGGGCACTTTTCACACATATTTGAAAATCACTATGACAACAGAATGGAGATTTTTAAAAATAATTTAGCATAATTACACAAGCAGATGTTTCTTTCAGTTTATTGCAGTTACAATAGAATGTTTATCTTCATGGGGAAAATTACAAAGACAATCTTAGAAAAAGTCAAAAGTACTTGGGTCAAAAAAATCTACAGCACCTTTCTTGATGGAATTCATCTCAATATCAAGAAACTAATTAGACAACTTGAAAGGATCAATATAAATGGACACAATATACTGATATTATTCAACAAAATATAAAAATATACGATAAAAATATAGTTTTAAGGTATGCTGTATTTATGGGTTAAAGTAAATATAATTATATGGCTTGAAAATTGCACTGAGACATGAAACAGACTGACACTATATATATATATATATATATATATATATATGCTCCTATAAAATGCTCACTCACTCTTTGACAAGTCTTGTTTTTTGTCCTGTCATGTGATAGAAAGGCTAGTAGGGGGAGCTGGTTTAGACACCAATCACTTGTCCATGTGGCAAGTTGTACTGGGTTGCACATTACCAGTAGCAGGCCTGACCTGACCTGACATTAGTGAAAAAAAAAAAAAAAAATTTTAAATTTATTCCATATTTCAAGTCTTGGGAAATATGAAATTTTATAGAGAAAAATTGAAGTAGTCTCTTTGCCATGAGAAGGAAAGAAGGAATATGAGAGATTCTAACATCAGTGCCAAATCTCTAGGAATTGGTATAAAGAAGGGAGAGACTCCATGAGATTCTTTTGAAGTTAATATTTACATATTCTTACCTAGGTTATCCCAATATGAAGCACTCCCTTGAAAGTGGTTTGTGGCTAGAGTTGAAATAAGTTGAGGTGGATTAGTAATATAATGGAATCCACAAGTTTGTGGATGGATGCATAACATCATAGTTATTGGTATGAGAAGTAATATTGGTGTGCTGAGTTCAAATTCAGCTCATGGTTGTTACACCGCCCTTTGCACAAATAGCCTTGGGTAAGGTATGAATCTATCTCATTTCTCACTAGCTATGGGTTAAATAGCAGGGTAGACTGGGCTCTCTAACCTTGGTTGGTAACTAGTCCAGAAGAAGGATAATTTTGAATTCAAAACCAGAACTGGAAGTAGCACAATGTCTTACTTACCCAACTAGCATTGTGTTGACAATTTGCTGTGACCAGCAGAGTTGAATCAGCACCTGGCAGTCAGGTTGGTTAAGATGATATAATTTTATGTACATATGTGTATAAAAATATATTTGACAGGTCTCTCTCTCTCTATGTATGAGAGAGAGAAGTAAAAATAGGTGTTCACATATATATGTGTGTGTGTTCATATATATATATATATATATATATATATATATATATATATGTGTGTGTGTGTGTGTGTTCATATATATATGTGTGTGTGTGTGTGTGTTCATATATATATATGTGTGTGTGTGTGTGTGTGTGTTCATATATATATATATATATGTGTGTGTGTGTGTGTTCATATATATATATGTGTGTGTGTGTGTGCATACACACACGTTTTAACCTTTTTGGTTATAAAAGTCTCCAAATCAGGCAACTTTTTTTTCCTTTTTCACAGAAGTGACTTTTTTTTTATTAATTCTTCTTTTGTAGAAATTTCTCATGTTGGTTTAAATCATTTCTGACTTTTCCATTATCTTTGTTATTTCTTTTCCCAAAGAAAGAATCAGTTTATAGGACATTTATAAGTTAAGGTATTTTCTTTTTTTGTGAGTCAGACTTAAAAATATAATCTGATTTCAGGTGTTGATTATTCTTCATGTCTTTGTTAGTGGATTGCTAACTGTGGTTTAATACAATTACCACCCCCTTACTTCTGTTTGCCACTCCTTTTAACTCACCATCCTTACTCTGATGCCATTCCAAATGTTATATGGTCTTCACACAGTTCATGAGAATTGTGGTAAAAGACATACATTTTAAATAAAATTTTTGAAATTTCTACAATAATACGAAAAGCAGTAAAAAAAAAAAAAAAAAGAAAGAAAGAACTCAGATTTTACAAATATAAAGATGTTAAGTATTAACAAAATCCAGTCAAGATGCAATTTTTTGAGCTTATCAAAAGTTGGTGGAAAAAAGACAAACATTATTGAAATATATATTCATGGAAGCTTTAAAAACATTTTAAGAGAATATATAATTATATTAGTAATATGCCATGCATGATACATACTTAGGCAATCATGTATCTTTCGATAAATGACTAACGAGGCAGATTTTTTCATGCAGTAGGTTGCCATTTCCTTCTGCAATCGACCAGTTGCCATCCAAGGCTATAGAACCCAATCTGTCCTGCTATTTACCCATAGCTGGGAGGAGAAGAAGAAGATTCATACCTTTCCCAAGGGTATTAGCACGTAAGTGAATGTAATGGGTCTGACTTGAATTTGAATTCCTCAATCTGAGCCACATCCCTGATAACTACAATCTTCAAACACTTAAATTCAACCTCAATCACCATCTTCTGTCTTCTTGAAGCTTGTACTGGATTCAACTGGTATTTGAACTCAGCTCTCCGATTCCTCAGTCCAAGCTGCTATCCATTATTCCACCATTGTATACAAAAATATAAAACAAAAGTGAAGGAGAGCTCTTGCTTCCCTTTGTTTTATATTTTTGTGCAAGACTAAACATCACTTGCAAGAAGACAGATGCATAGGTGTTAGCAAAAGGGACAGCCCAACATACAAATTACAACTTGGGGATTACTCAAATCAAACAAGTATTAAAAAGTTAAATACCATGGAAATGAGTTTTGAAATACATTAATGTTAGCCTAATGGTTATCTGTGCATAAAGGGAGATCAGTTTATTTTTTACTGGAGGCACATTGGGATAGAGAAAGATGCTGTCTAAAAGCTAAGCAAAGTATAAAGAAACAGAAGCATTCTGCTAGAAACAAAGAAAAGAGTACTGAACTGTTCTGTAATATTTAGCTAACATTCACTAGCATATAGGAAGACTATCTCCTCACCAATGAAGAAGAGACTTGCAGCAACAGAAATATGATTCTACAGAAAGATGCTGAGAATAGCAGGGACTGAAAATGTGAACAACAACAAAGTTGTAGAGAAAATGGAAACAAAAGTACACTTATACTTAACATCAAAAAAGGGATGGTTGAAATTTCTAGGGTACATAATTAGGAAAGATGGAAGTAATTGGGGTGCACATGGAGCAGAAGGTTGGTTGAATGGTGTCCAAAGGTTAAATAAATCCATTAGGAAAAACAAGATGAGATAGATGGGGTTTGCTGCTATGACATTCTTCTTTTGCTTTTATGTGTAAGTCCTTTCAGTATGTGGATGAACATGGCTCTCCACAACTTTGTGAATTATATTGCTCTAAGTAATTTTTGAGTTGTCATGGAAAAAGTTGTTTAAGAACTTTCTCCTGTAGTCGACTCATAACATCTGATTATATAAGATTGAAAAGAAAATCAACTGGAGGATAACATGTTTAAAGCAAGCAGATTTTGTAGTTAGAGTGCATAATATTAACAAATAGAGTATTAATAGTAAACAAATAAAAAGTTTGGATACTTATCTCCCAACTCCAAATTTTGCAGAAGTAAATATGCACATTGCACTTCAGGATCAAGTTAAATAAATTCACCAATTCAATTGATTCATCTGCTAGGAGATAAGTCTTTGAACTTTTTATTTACTTCCAATGTGTGTTTTTATATGCCTTGCCAGGACCTATATAAAATTTGTACCACAGAATTTAAATATGGCAGGCATGTCCAAAGTTCTGGTCTAGGAGCAAATTTCATATAATCCCCATCCTCTGTCATAGAATGTATCACTTACGGCTTGCCAGTATTGTCAATCAGAGTATGTAAAGTAAACACCTAAGAAATGCAATTTCACGTTGTACCAAAAGATGACAGCAGCAATATGTGGCTGCCCTCTGACAGTGTGGTCTGACCTTTTCCAGCCAATTTTTAAAATCATTGCCTTTGAAACAGACTTGACCTATAAAGAAGATAAAAAAAAAAAAAAAAAAAACTAGGATAGCATCTCAAACATGTGTACCCACTAAAAATATCATAGTAATCACCAAACAATATAATAATATTCAATGAGTATTTATTTATTTCCTGTTCCATCTGTAGTGGGAAGGGAGATAAATCAAATTTGTAAATTTATGAGTGATTACTTCTCTTAGTCATTTTAATAATCTATACAAATAAAATATTTATCTGCATTTAGACAAAATTAGTTCCTGAGCAAAATTTAACCAATTAATTAATCAATATTTTACTCTTACATTTCTTGCAGTTTTATTTGTTCAAGCCTTTCATGTGAGGCAGTCAGATACCTTTATCTATTAAGTGATTGTCTTGCTTCAACTTGGTATTGAAATAGGCTTTGTCATCACTGTGTTTGTTGTTCTGTTGCTAATGTTTATCTTCTGAGAGATATTTCCATTACACTGTTATATTAAGCACAAAAATTTTTATCATGTAAAGAAATTGAACAGAAAGTGATTTATATAATACCAGGAGTAATCAATGAATCATAGATAACATTGAATGTCTAAAAAAATATCAAGGGAACAAATTAATTAAATTAATTGGCCTCTGTTTTTGTTGTGAATTCTTTATCTCCCCTTTATTGAATCTCAATACATTTTCCTAATGAATATTATAAAATTTTCAAAAACTACACAGAAAAAGGGTACAATTAAAATTTTTAAAAAAAAAAAAAAAAAAAAAAGAAAAAGTGTATTTCTTAGTAATTACATTGTACATATATTGTATATTATTACTAGCAGTAGATACCAAATATGAATACAGAATGTTATAATTTAATTTTTTTATTTATATTTTTAATTTTAAGTAATTAGTCGATATTTTTAAATAGTTTACTTTACAATTTACATATTAACAGATAGTTCTAAAGCACAATAGAGCATTGCATGCAGTCCACCATATTAAAAGCAATTGTTTGCATTTATTAGATGATTGCTTCAACCTGCTAATAATTGCTTCTCCATCCAATTCAGTTAATAATTCCTTTTCAGTGTATAACAACATACATGATTCCAAATTCTTCTCAGTAAATTTCTTAACCGTGTCTTTATGATCTTTTAGCTTTTAAAATATCCTCTCACATTGCACTTAGATAACTGATAGTGTGCAGATAACTTTATAAAGTTCTTATTCCTTTTTATTATTAAAACAGATGTGTTTGTTTCTTTATTGCATTTTGATATAGAGAGCCCATTTGCCATTGGGCAAGCTGACACACTGGCCAGTCCAGCACTTTATATAAATACAAGTGACTGGTCATTTAAATTTTGTTACTTAAAAGATTTGTTAGCTTCTATGATAAACTTTGAATTGGGGACTTAAAAAAAAAAAAAAATTAATTTCAGCTCTATATAGAATCTCTTTTGTAAGTTCAGTTCAAAGACAAAGTACTAAATTTAATGTCATCTTGTACATCATACTGATTGCAATTTGGTTTCAAATTGTAGCCTGTGCGATTTTTATAGCTGTTAAATACAAAAATCTAATTATAAATCTATATACAAAAACATTTAAAATTTTTTAAGTATTTTACCAACAACTATAAAATCACTTTTTCAATTTCATAACATGTGGCAAAGGGACAACAAACTTTCTGGATATGTAAAACACATGTTCCTACTTTGTACTGTTCCAGATCACTGGTTAGCAAAGTGTACACCTGTTAGTCTTACTTTTGCTTGATACTGGATTACAATCCAGATATTTAAAAAAACATGCATGTCTGATTAAAAATGAGGTTTAATTTTAAAGAAAAAGAGTTTCATGACAATTCTAGAAGAGTCAAAATTCTTTAAACCTAAGCACTTTTATCATGAGTACATAGCCAAGTGGCTAGAATCTTCGCATTCTGGTTATGAGAAATGGGTTAAAATCTCATTATGGTATATTTATCAAGGAGGTGATTTATTGATAATATCATCAGGAAGATGATCCCAGCATATAAAACCTTTTGAAAGTGACTGAAAATCCATACCACATGTTCACCCAAACCTTGTGAGTGAAATTGGTTAATCAGTCACAATCAATGTTTGTGTTAGTTGTCATGTCACAAGTAACTACAAGAACAGACTTGCTTACTTAGGAATCATCCTACACATTATTTATTCATTTAGTTGTCCTTAGTCATAGTGATAATAAGGAAAGTAGCAAGAGTCCAGTTATTGACTTTGGAGTTTTATTCTTGTATCAGATGGAACAACAAAGAAATTGAAGATTTAAAAAAAGTAATTCCAGTAGTAATGGGTGCACTTGGAATAACATCAAGAACATTGGAATTTAGACCAAGATTGTAGACTGCCATCATTTATTCCGCAAAGACTCTCAAAAAGTTCTTGAGTTGTGAGGAGACTTGTTGGCACCATGCTTCAAGAAGAGAATTTCCATTGAATGCATCAAAGAGTGACACCAAAGTAATTTGTTGTTATTTCCAGTATTACACATTCTTCTTTATGTGCCATGACCCTTCAGGATGTAGGTGATTATAGGCCTCCACAATTATCCTGTCCTTCATAGCTCTTAATAAATTTTGTCTTTTTGTTATTTCTCCTAAACCCTGTTCTGCCATCCATTTACTCAAGCTCTCTAACTAGGTTATTCATTGTTTTCCTCTGTGCCTCTTGCCTTCAATCTGTTCTGTGAGTATCAGATTTTTAAGCCCTCTTTCTTCATTATGTGCTCTAGAATTTCTTCACAATCTTAAGTATAAGTTTCCTTTAGGTTAGCATAATTACACCAACTCATCGAAACAGACCTTCAAATTTGGAATACGCTTACCATCTTGTTTATTAATCTTTCTCTTCATTATTATTACAAAACAAAAACAATATAGTATAATAATGATAAGAAATATAAATGATATCATAATATTACCAAAAGAAAAGAAAAAAAAGAGAATGAAATGCTTGGCAATAACACTGCATTGATAATGATTAAAGGTCTTTCATTTTTTAAGAACTTGTCTAATATAGTAGGATATAGTTTTTAAATGTTGAAATTATTCCCAAACAGATTTTACTTGGATAAAGATTTGAGAAAATAAATACTGGAACAAATAAAATGAAAGCAAAATGTAAATTTTAAAACAATAATTTACATTATTTATATTTGGACTATTGTCTTCATCTTTGTTGTTGTGACCTCCCATCTTCCTCAGGTGTATATCAATCTGGGTAGCCTACAGAGAAATCTGAACAGAACCCTTTATTTAATCTACAGGGGTAGACTGTTCTCTTTCCACTGCTTATGTCTAGGAATATCTCATCTAGTTTTTATTGTTATTTAGTACTGTTCCGTTATTGCATGCCTGTTTCTACTTGAGTGTAAGTGCATACTGTCTAACCCAGGGATTGAACTCCTAACCACTATGTCACCAAATTCACAAACCAATGCTTTTATCCACTTGGCCATTGTCCTGTGGGAAATTCAGACATTTTTTTTTTTAAATTTCCATATAAAAACAGATTCTGCAAAGTTCTTGGCCCAACTCACATTCCCAAAATTTTACCAAAAGGCCCATCATCAAATTTTTTTAAAATGCCTTCTTGATTAGGCTGAAAACTTTTCAGCACAACTTCATATTTGTTGTTAACAACTTTTCAGTTGATACATTCTTTGACTCTCCCCCAAGGGTATGGTGCATATCTGGCCCGTCCTCAGTAAGCAATTGAAAAAAAAAAAAAAAAAAGAAATTTTTTTTTTTTTTTTTGATATAATTTTTTCAGGACTTGAAATGCTGCTGCTGTTGCTCTTAGTTCCTATTTATCATCAGTTCATCCATGGAAACTCATCTCCTGCCATTCATAGTGTGACAACTTCCACTGCCATAAAAAGTGTTGAACTCCTCCCAAATCCTCTCCTTGCTTCCCCAGCACTCCTGCTACCAGCCTAGTTACCCCTTTCATTCATTCAGTCAGTCAGTCAGTCATAGAAAGATACTGAATGACTCAGAGGAAATACCTACCTTTGATATTGAAACCAAACTTCAATTTGCTTTCTGAAGCAGACTTACTGCAGCTGCTACTACTACAGCTTCTACTATTGCTGCTATTTCTAACGGTTTCTATTTTTAACTCAATCACATCAGTGACTGAGTATTGCCTGGGAGAATTTTCACCTTAAAACTTCAAAAAGGACTGAAATCAATTACTTCTTCACAAAACTCATTTTCATTTTCTATCATTTCAAAAAAATACTCCATTGAGTTCCACCTGTGACTCCCACAAACTACTGAACATACAAATTGTTTACTAACACTTGGCTTAGTTTGGCACAAGGTCACAATGTGTTTTGGCAGTTTTCCTTTTGGTGAAGAAAGGACTTTTTAGAAAAACCACCAACATTAGAGAGAAATATGTAACTGCCTCGGACATTCTCTACACCTAGTAGCTCAAATATAATAAAGAGAAATAAAAAGTTGAATTTAAATCAAAGCAAATAAAAACCTTGCCAATTTCATTTCACTGCAAAAGAACAGATACCATTTTTGGGTGCTGAGTCAACCAGGAAAAATGCCCCAGGAAGAGAATTTGTGTACTGTACACTAAACTTATTGCAAAAGAGAACCTCTCTCTCTCTTTTTTTTTCTCTTCTAGCTACTATTTTTTTTTTTTTTTGCATACAGCTGTTAATAAAAAAAAAAAAAAAATTAAAACATTTCATCTTAAATTAATTTATTCCTGTACTATAATGGCTCAATGGGGAATGGAGGTAACCTGCCGATTTTGATAAATTTGCAGGAAATACGAATTAGTTCCCAACAGAAAGGATGCTGAGTGTTTAACATGGGAATCATGTGAGAGAAAAAAATCTACTATAACAAAAGTCCATTTAATTCTCTTATTTTTTTTTTTTTATTCTTCATGCTATAAAGTTTTTTTGTCATTTTTCATTAAAATTTACTGGTATATTTGATTAGGCTTGACTAAAACAAATAATTAAAAATAAAAAATCTGAAAAAATGATCATTTTACAGAAATCAGAACAAGTCATAAATGAAGATGAATCTTGTTTGAAATCTATCATATTTCAAGTGAACATTATCACTTTAGGGTTGCACAGAGCAAAAACCATTTTTGCTAAAAAAAAAAAAAAATCTGATGCCAAATAAATGATATCTGATCTTCCATAATATCTTGAATAACTTGGAGAAAACATTTACCTGCATATTTAGATTTAAATATGAGCAAACAGATCATCATCTATGTGCTGTGTCCCTTCAGGACATGAGCAATCATGGCTCTACACAATTTCCTGTCTCTTGTAGCCTTTGGTAAAGTTTGTCTTTTTGCTATCTCTCCTAAACCCTATTCTGCCAACCATTTACTCAAGCTCCTCCTTCTTCTATATGCCATGTCCCTTCAGCACATGGATAATCATGGCTCTCAATGATTTCCTGTCCTTTATAGCTCTTAGTAAATTTTGTCTTTTTGTTATTTCCCTATTCTACTTGTTAGGTAGGTTATGCACTGCTTTCCACTGTCCCTTTTGCTTTCAATATGTCCTGTGGTTATGCACTGCTTTCCACTGTCCCTTTTGCTTTCAATATGTCCTGTGAATATCAAATTTTCCAAGCCCTCTTACCTCATTATGTGCCCTCAAAATTTCAATGGAAACAAAAATCTGATCAATCAGCTTAAAAGAAACATTTTCCAATCAACTAGATTAAGGAAACCAAACTCCCAGATATAATTTTTAGAAAATTCAAAAGCCATAAATGAAGAATTTTGTACTATGTTAGTCAGTAAGGCATGTCTCCATTAAGTTTAACAACTACACCCTTTTTACATGACAAACAAATGTCTTTTAAACACATTCAAGTATTTGTATGAGAAACTTTGCTACATTGTCATACAAACTTTAACATCAAAAACTCCATTATACTATCTTTTTTTATTATTTATACACTAGCAGCATGGCCCAGCGTTGCCCGTGCTTTATTCAAAAATCGTACTACTCATACAGCAATCGCTATCACTTGACTTAAAATATTTTTGCCCTTCCTTGCCTTTAAAGGAGTGCCCTTTGCCATGCTGATGTTGCTACATACCTTACTTCTTGCCTATCTCACACTGCAAAGGTTTTCTAAGCTCTATACTAAACATTAGATCTGTTACGAAAAAAGAACTAAACAAAATGAACACAAAACGATTAGCTTTAAAAAAGGACTCGTAACTGGAAAAACCGAATGAAAAAAGAATGTTAACAACAAATACTTTTTCACACCTAACCCAGTTCTGCGGAATCAGTATCAATATTGAGTTTAAGCAAGCGAATGAGTCAATTGGAGTAAAGTGCCATGCAGATTTAAGTTTTTCCCCACTTGTGACGAATGCAGCTATCGATTTTTTTTTTTTTTTTTGGATGCTAGCGTGCTAGTTAACATTCGTGTCAGTCAGCTGTTGGCTCTCATGCTGGCCAATAGAATCTTCCTGTCTATTCATGGCAGCCAGCTATAGGCTCTCACTCTGGCCAGTAGAAAATGGCCGCAAACTACATGAAAACTGCCATAGAAGCATGAAAAAAATCAATTATTTCCCCTATCGATGGGAGTTGGGAAATGCAAAGTCAGTCTTGGCCTTCCCGCTAACTTGGAGCATGTGCATGTAAATTTTGGTGCAAAACTGTCGGAAATTGCAGCCGTGCATTCATTACACACACACACACACACACACACACACATCCTGCCTTTTATAGATAGAGATACATTTCATTATATTTATCCTTAACTGAATGTACTCATTTAGAAATACTGAAATCATCAAAGTAATATTCTACCTTAACCTTTAGCACTCTGCAATATTCATAAGTATTTCATCTGCATCCATTGGGTATAAGTGACCACATAACTGCAATAGCATGATTTTTAATTTTTAGTTAGTCATTTTCCTGTTGCCATAGTAGGATATGACAACACTAGTGCAAAATTCAACCACACTATTGTTTGATGGTCAAGACTGCATGCAGGGGCTGTACAAGCATTTTGTTTGACAAATGAAATCACCTATATACAGTGTGCTGAAGGTTAAAGAAATAGGTTTATACCAAAACATATAACACCTACAATAGATAATCTAAAAACTATAAAGCATACATTTACCCTGAAGGCATAAAATTATATACAAAATATCTGTAGTTCAAGCTGTAAAATTGTGTTTAATATATTTAGATTCCAGTATTAAATATCCTATAAAGGTTGATAAGCCACAAAACAACCAACCAATCAATTCTATTATCTGATTAAAATCCTCTTCTTATTTGTTATATTCTCTTTTAAAGATATTTATAGGCAAGTATTTATAACTTATTGCTTCAGTGAGGAGAGAAAAGCTCAAAGAGCCTTTCCTCATACAGTAGGTAGTTTTATCCAATACTGTAAGATGCTGCAAAACTAAAATGTTAGCCTAAGAATTCAAGTAATGTTCTTAAATAGCTTCATCAGATTTCAACTCTCATGTGGATGTCATACATAATATCCAACTTGTTCAGAAATGTCTATCAGCTATATACAACCATTTTCTCAGATCAATGGTTAAAAATAGCTTCACACAAATGAATCCTCTGGGTCTTAAAGACAATCCTTCATCAGATCTTATAGAGTGGTGCTACAGAATCACAGACAAAGAACTTTACCAAATAACAAATGCCACATCATTTGAAGATTTTTTAACAACTAAAATGGGTAGCACTTGTATCTCAAAGAGAAAATAAGGATATAAATAAGATGTTGACTTTCCACATTATCTTAAACGAAAAAGGTTTGGAAGAAAACTCATCAATACTTGAAAGAGCAACAATGGAATACTTGAGAAGTCTTTTTTCCTGAAAAGCCATTTAAAAAAAAAATTTATAAAGATCAACCAGCTGCTGTTAACTGTTCATTCAATGAATATTGAATGTTTCCTATATGGAAATGGCTAATAATACCATTGCTCCGAGACTAACTATAATGTCACAGAACCAAGTCATTGCTGATTGAGCCTAATTGTATTTTATACATTTTTCACCATTGTAAATGGTTATGGTACTATGAGCTGTTTCCTTATATATAACTGCTCTGTTGGCTGGGGCTTCAGAATACACCAACTGCACCTCTGCAGAAGGTGCAGACTCCTCACCCAATTAGGCATCCTGGGTATTATGATTGGGCGGCAAGGCCTCAGATTTTAAAATGTTGGATAAAACTACCTACTGTATGAGAAAAGGTTTTGGCAATTGTAGAACCACCCCTTAATTGCTGTTGTTGCCAGGTCCACCCTTACCTGGGGTAGTAGCACATGTTAGGGTCCCAGCTATGGTCAAATAGTTAACCCCCAAACTGGAGTCAAAACACTATGAAAGTATAAAAATAGGTTTCTAGAGTAAAAATGCCAGCAATACATTTAAAAAAAAAAAAAAAAAAAATTATTATCAACAATAAATTTTTGAAAAAAATATTACCAGCAATAAAAATCTTGTTGGCATTAAATAACCCACTGAAATTGATATACAACGCAAAACAAACCAAACCTTATATGGAAACATTCATTGACCAAGCAGCCAGTGCTACTTTCAGTTGAAATTTATAAAATCTTTCTATTAAAATAATTTTTCAAGAAATTGGGTTTCTCAAATCCACTGTTATTGCACTTTCCAGTGTTGATAGGGACTTCCTTTTGAAATTTCTGAGGAACATAGTGAGGAAAGAGGTCTTAGAAAATTTGAAACTAAAGGACACATCATAGCTAAGAGAGTCAAAAGAAACCAACACACAACTTACCTGGCGAGCTTGTACAAATGGATGGTGGAGTAGGGTTTGGGAGAGATGGCAAAAAAAAAAAGTTATAAAGAGCTACAGAGGACAGGAAATTGTGGAGAACCATGATCATCAACATCCTGAAGGGTCTCGGCACATAGAAGAAGTGTAGAATATCAATTTTGGTTATATCATTATTTTTAATAGTGAATTCGAAATTATTAAATTGTTGATTCAAGTTAACAAGAGTTAGATGTTTTATTTATTAGAACCTAAGAGTTAAGTCAATCAATCACATGTAGGCACTGAAGGTATTTCTTAAAAGCACAGGAATTCTTGTTTCTATTCCCATTTTCTTTGGGGTTTGACAACTTTGTCTTGTGTATCATTAATCCCTGAGGTCATCTCACTAATTCTTCACTTCCATTAAACTATTTCTTATAATTCTTATTTTTAATGGAGACATTATTTGGTTTAGTGTTCTCATCTGTTTTTAATCATTACATTTTGACCAATTACTTCTCCAGGCTTCCTCAGGTAGGGCTTATGGCCATGTCCTGTTGAAACACTGGTTCACATATGATCACCAAAGTTAAGCAACATTGAGCCTGACCACTTCAGAATACCAGGCTTGGATGTACAGGTTGTGTAGTGGATAATGGCTCAACATTGTTAATCATAGAGTAGAGTTCTAATTGGGCTTGTTATATTCATTTACAAGCAAATACTTGTATGAAGCCATCTCTTCTCCCCCAGCTATGGGTTAATTAGTAAGACTTATATCATTAAATCATTATCTCAAAAAAAAAAAAAATAAATAAATAAAATTTTTACAATTTAAAAAATATATCATTCCTCAAGTAATCTTCAATTCATTTTTATAACTTTCATCTCTTTATTGATTGAAGAAGTTATTATTGAGCAGGATATACACCTACCAAGGAAGGACCAAAATTTTAACCATAAAAAGGTGATCAAAACAACAAATATGATGATACAAGTTTTAATAATTCATTGTTAGCAATTTTTTTGCATTTAGTTTTACCATATTCTCAATAATCTCAGAATCAAAGAACTGAGCCAATATTGAAAGGGACTGACTGACTGCAAACCTTTTTAGCCTATGAAATCCATATCTTTTCCTTTCTCTCTCCTCTGTTAAGCCACTTTGTAAAAATGTCTTATTCGATTGCTTTCACTTTACTTTTTTATTTTTGTTGGTACAAACAACATGCATTGTGGGGAATGGGGCATGTTTTTTTTGTTTTGTCTTTATCCATTAGCAAGCAAATTCCTGCACTTTCAAAATATTTTGTTTAATAAACAATGTTAAATCTTTCTTATTGGAGAAAAATATATGTGAAGTTGCCCAGGAAATTGACTCTTTGTATTTACAGTACTGGGTCATCAGTGGACAAGATCCTGTCAGTTTCCAAGCTATGAATGTCATAGATATTTAGAAAGAAAAGAAATTGCTTATGTAATTAAAGACCCTGTCTCACCGAGGGTAAAAAAAAAAAAAAAAGAAAATAATGAATATTATTAGTGATTGATATTCTATTAGTAACCAATTAGAATTTCTTTTTCAGAAGGCCTGGAGAATTTAACACTCACAGGACATATTGAAGACAAGAAATTAAGGGAAACAGCAAGTAACATAAGAATATGTGAACAAGGACAATTATGGATCAAAAGTTATAGCAATAGAAAACAGGAAGTTGTGGAGAGTCATGATCAGATATGGCATATAAACTAAGATTATATAGAGACTTAGAGAAGTTTTAAAAAATATCTGTTAATATTTTAAAACTGTTCAGAAATCATAAAATACTGTGAGATTTTGATTCTTAAGTTGGAAAATATTACTTAAAACAATTATGATGTATATCATTCCTTTGTGTGTGTGTGTGTGTGTGTGTGTATATATATATATATATATATATATATATAATATGTATGGAGAGAAAGAGAGAGAGATACCTTCAAAATATTCACTAAAAAATAAGAATACATGATAAAAAAATGACCCAGACTTAATAAAAACAGTTTTATTATTATAATCTTTGTTATAAATATTTTTTAATTATTAAATTATATTTTTTAATCATTTTTAGAACCTTCAAAATTTTGGCTAAAAATTTTGTTTTTGTAATGTCAGTGGGTGAACATAAATTAATAAAAGAGATTTTAGCATCTTTTTGCAGTGGAAAAAATATTGATTTGAAAATTCTTGCAAAATTCAAATAAATTATTTTTAAAAAATCTTTGTAAAAATATATATTTTTTTTACATCTATAACCCCCTACAACTACCACTTATTTAATTTTATGACAATTTAAGAAATTCATTTTTGTATGGCTTAATGTTTATATTAGTTATAAGCAGAAGTCCTTGGAGAATTTAAATCATCAATTTCTTTGTGTAAAACAGGACTCCCAGTTACCAAAAATCTTCTGAATCATAAAAGAAAAAATGCAGTAAAACTAAGATATTATTTAATTAGAAAAGCTTTTAATTGCTTTTATGAATAAGATATATTAAAGACACTATTGTCTTAAGAAAAATTTTTTATTAATAATAAATTTTTACAAGAAAATGTTTTTATTTTTAAAAAATTTTAATTAGAATAATTTATAAAGTTTTAAATCTTTTAAAATTCTGTATTAATTTGAGTCACTTATGTGATATTGTTATTAAGTAGAAACTATATTTACTAATAATAAATGATAAACCTTATTACAGTTCAGTGATATTTATAAACATGGATGTCCATACATAATGGAGAATATTTTCCTAAATCTTTAAGATTACTGGGTAGTTAAAACTTATATAAAAAAGGCACTCATGTTATATTCATCAAGTAATTTTTTCAGATGTCCCCCACAGAATAAATTAGTTAAATTTCCAGCTGTCAATAAAGCTTTCAACACCTCACAAAAACACTGATCTCTGTGTTAAAAGATGCATTTCATATTTATACTAAAAGTAAGTAATATTTATTTCAAATCAGATTAATCAAACTTAACATCAGCTAATACTCCTCAAATAATGTTTCAGAAAAGTATATTTTATTTTTGAAACATTTTTTAATAATGAGAATTATATTATGCTGACAGAAAGCTAAAATCAGCAATTTTTAGTGATTTTGCAAAAAAATGAACTCCTTCCAATCAATTTAAATTCAGTTTGAAATACAGCAAAATATTTTGCTTTTTGGAAATCTTAAGTATAAGCTAATGATTCAAAGTATAACTAAAATAAAAGCTTCATGTATGTGTGCACTTTTAGTTTTGTGAATTGTAAATCACTCTTAATCTGATGCTGTGTCTTGGAACATATTATATACCAAATTATTATCAGCTGGGGTGAAAATTTTGTTATCGTTTTCCAAAGAGGAACTTGGTTATATAATGAAACCAGATGTTTCTCATTTTAGAGAACTCACAACAGATCAACAATAATTTGGATCTTGCAGTATCTGAAGTCAATGCTTAAAGAGCAAATCAAAATAGTTGGGGCTGGGGTAAGGTGTGTATTTTTTTACACTTGACCTTGTTTATAAAGACAAAAGCTAATGTTGATCTTCAGAAGAAAATATTGTATATTGTCAGTTTTTATTTTATGGTATGTATTAGTCATTTCTAGAATAATCATATGGAAGTGAGATTGTATTTTTTTTTTTTAGATAAGAAAACAGGTTTTTGTTTTCTTTTTCTAACATAGATTTCTGTCCTTTGATATGAAGCTCACCTGTTTTTCCTGTCTTATTTCTAATTTTAAATGCCTTTGAAAATGAGATTTATAAATTTAAGCAGATCTTTCTGTGCTTTCATTTCTGTTTGCAAAATGACCTTCATGTCTTGAAAAGTTGATAAATTTGCAGTGTATTATTTCTTTCATTATTTAATATGACCCATTAACATATTAAATATTGTAAATATTATGTTTAGTATATGTTTAGATAGTGTAAATATTTAATAATTCCCAATTAGTGAATATGTGCCAGGATTATAATAATCATGTGACATAAAACTATTGTAATGCATGTGTGTGTCAGTTGCATAAAAGGCAAATTTAGAATTATTAAAATTATTCATTTTTTTTTCATAGAAAGATTGATGCAAACTTACATGCTTCACATGCACAAACACACACACACACACATATATATATATATATATATATATATATATATGGGGGGGGGGAGACATTGAAAATTCTTGGCTTAACCATCTTCCCAAAATGTGACCAAACATTTTTTTTGTCAGAATCTCTTTTTGGTCGGTCCCAAAATTTTTATCACCTTCTGATATGAGCTGAAATTGGATGGTGGGCCCCTATTGAGATAAAATCTATATATAAAATTTTAAAATAATTATAGCATTTTTCTAAAAAACAACATCACAACAAAATGCATATTTTATCACAGATACAATAAGTTTGTCTTTGTAATTTTCTACTGAGGATAATCTTGGAGGAGATCAAAAGTACTTGGGTAGGAAATAGCTATGATGCCTTCCTTGATGAATTTCCTCTTAACATCAAAAAACTGATTAGTATGAAAATAAAGAGACATAATATGTCTATAACATTCAATGAAAACATGTTTGAATATATATATATAATTATTTATTTAAAAATATGATTCCATCACTACATAAGAGTTCTCATGTTTCAAAACAAGAGCCGAAACCTTCAATATAATTATTTGAATTAAATTGAATTAAAGTACCAAGCTCTGTTCCATCTTCAAGTGAAATTTTTTTTGGAATAACTAATTCTTGAAATTTATGCATTTTATAAGCATATTCATTATTAAAATTAAAATTACTATGGTAATGGCTAGAGCAATTATTTAAAAAAGAGCCGTAAGGGTTAATAATTTGTATCAATATCTCAGTTACATTCAAAGAGGTCAAGTGTTTATGGGGATTTTTTTATTTTATTTTTTATTTTATTTATTTATTTGTGTATTTAGGCAGAAATCCTTCTTTATATATTATCCAAAGTAAAAGGTGTGGTTCCAACAGACCAGTGTTATAATCTTTATGAATGAAAAAGTTCTACTATGTGAAAGCAAAAAGGTGGGTTAGCAGGAGTAAAAAAAGAAAAAAAAAGGTTTTCTTGAAAAGGTGAAACAAACGGTGAAAGAGAGGAATTCAGCCTTGATAGTTTTAAGCTGTTGCCTCAGACAGAAGCAACTAGTATCAGAAGATATGAAAAGCCAAAACTAACTTCTAAGAAAGCTGCTTTAACTGTTTTTTTGTTTATTTTTTTTGTTTTTTTTTTTTCCAGTTTTCCCTTCATTTGTGAGGAAATTGTCATGTATTAACTTCCATAAAGGAGGATTGATATTACATAGTATTTCAACGGTCTTTTCTTTGTTTCTAACAAAATTTTCCTTTTAGTTAGTACTTAGCTTCTGGAAGACATCTTTTGCTATTCCAATGTATGTTCAGATATCAGTGTCACATTTTCCATCTTCTGTTGAAATATTTTTGCAGATATTTAATCTTCTGTACTTGCTTGATGTTGACATCTTTAATTCATAGTTTGCATCTTTGGCTTTCATTATATTTCAGTAAATACTAGAAATATAAGGTGTGTTGGTCTTATGTCCAAAGGAAACTTCATCTTATATTTGGTTGGATCATATATCATGGTTACTATGGATTTTAAGCTGTTCAAACTTGTTGACAAAGATTTTGGAGGATTTGTGTAACATGAAAGGTGATTTTAGTTGAAAGCTTTTGATAAGCCATGTTGAGTTTGAAAGACTGGAATATTTGAGAAGAGCCAAGTATCTGAGCCTTAAAAAGTCATCTTCCCCAATCTGTCCCTACAAGTATGATGACCTTCACATAAATTCTCCCTCTGTCTGGAAGTTAGATTAGTCTGGCTAATGTCTTCTTAAATAAGGCCTTATTGCTTTGCAAATATTTTAGATATCAGTGTTATGTTTTTTTGTGACAAATTTATAGGTACCTGAAAAAAAGATCATGCTGTGAAAAAAAAAAATGCCCCAAACTTGATAAAAACTAAGTTTTATCGTCAAAATCTTTGTTATTATTAAGAGGAAAGACCAAAATATTTTTTTAATCCTTTTTAGAACATTCAAAATTTTGGTTAAAAGTCTTGTTTTTCTCATTTCAGTGGATGGACTATAAATTAGCATAGCAAATATTTTTTTTTGGTGAAAGACATTGATTTGGAAATTCTTACAAAAATCAAATAATCTTTGGATATTAATGAAACTTTCAGGACTTATCTAAAATAATTTCATTCATTTGTGAATAAAAAAAAAAAAATTTCTAAGAAAATCTTTGTAAATATATATATGTGAATGTATATAATCCAAGTGGATTCAACCACCCCAATGCCATTGTGAAACAGATACCTACCACTGTTGGCACTAGGATTATTTAATTATCATCCAACATAAATATCTTTAATGAAAATAAAAGAATTGTATGAAAATGCTCTCCAAAAATGTGGTTTTAAAAAGAAATTATATCTAACACCTATAAGTAACAGAAATATCCACTGTGTTAAAAAAATGCATTTCTGCAGTATTTTAATCTTAAAGTAAATAATATTTATCTCAAATCAGATTAATCATACTTTAAATCAGCTAATATTCCTCAAATAAAGTTTTAGAAAAGTAGATTTTATTTTGGGAAGATTTTTTTTATAAAGAGAATTACATTGAAATGATAGATTGCTGAAAGCCTTCTAATCAATTTAAATTAGTT
This sequence comes from Acanthosepion pharaonis, assembly GCA_903632075.3. NCBI lineage: Eukaryota > Metazoa > Mollusca > Cephalopoda > Sepiida > Sepiidae > Acanthosepion > Acanthosepion pharaonis. The sequence goes on from CAHIKZ030005532.1 coordinate 3,538,006, forward strand.
TTGAAATAACCAAAGTATTTTGCTTAATGGAAATATTAAATTTAATCTATTAGCTGGAAATTGAAACTATAATTAAAACTTTGAGAAAGAGTTTTCACTTTTAAAAATTAATTTTAAACCTTAGGTATCGTGAATCTGTGGGGGTACTTAAATTTATACCAAAGAGAAAAATAAGACAAAATCAACGACTGGTACATAAAATCTATACTTGTATACAGGAGTATGAAAAGTAAATGAAAACAAAATATATGCACAAAACATTGTATTGATCATACAAATATATCAGTCCCCAAATGTTCAAACTGTTTGTCCCTGTCATTCACACACACCTCTTTACCTGCAAAATGTTTATTATAATTTTTATTACAATACATTTATTATTATTTATTATGAAAATAAAAACGATTTTAATAAATTAAATATGAAATGAATTGTAGAACCACTATTTATAATACTGGTATAATAATTACTGTATCCCTACTTTTTGTAGCCTCTTGTATAATGTCAAAATATACACAGATATTCCTGGGGTTGAAACTTTTATGTTCAAATAGAATACATGAAAGATATATTCTGCTTGTCAGTTGAGGATTTGCCTCAGATATAAACAAGAATATTTTAGCAAAGAATATTAAATTTGAGTTAAAAATAAAAGGTGATATTAATGAAAGAGTTAAGACAAATAGTAAATTGGGATTTATCTATGACTATTTTTTCTAGTTAAAGTTTATATCATTAAATATTCAGGGTGTACCAAAAGTTACAAAACATTTGAAAGTTTCATAAAAATTATCTTTTTTAAAAAAAACTTTTTCTGAGTGAAGTTTATGAATAGGGAAATTTTTATTCCTAGATGAAAGTTCTGGAAAAAAAAAATCTGTCTAAATTTCTGTGAAGAGAAGTTATTATTTACTGTTGACTAATATCCTCCTCTTTCTTATGATAACATTTTACCATTTGTACCCTCCAGCCTTCAAGTATTTGCTAATTTGGGTATCCTGCAAAGAATTTAAAACCAAACCCTTTATTTAATATATGGGGTGAGATTGTTTTCATTTTGCTGTCTGTGTCTAGTGGATTAAAGCATTGGTTTGTGAATTTGGTGGCATGATATTTATGAGTTCAATCCCTGGGCTGGATTGTGTAGACTTAGGCTCAGTAGAAATAGGGTGAGCAATAACTGAACAGTACTAAATAAAAACAAAACTAGCTATCTCTTGATATGAGCAGCATAAAAGTGTTGGTTGAAGAAATCCAGTGACAAGACCCAAAGAGTTGTTTTTTCAATACCTGATCACAGCAGAAATGAACAAAAATTTGGAGAGTTGAGTTACTAAAGGAAATTAACTGAAACTGAGACATCCAGAAAAGGCATGGCATGTGGAACTAGAACAATCTACCCTTATGGGCTAAATAAAGGTTTTGGTTCAAAATTCCAACATATATCACCTGAAGAAGGCCAGAGTGTACAATGGCCGAAACATTGTGGATATGACAATAAAGATGAAGAAAACAGTTCAAACAATATAAATAGTGTAAAATAATAAAAAGACTATAATACATAAAATAATAATGAAATATATAATAAAATAATAAAAAGATGATACATGGTCAATTTGTTAAATAAAAATTAAAGATTTTAATTGTGTTTGTGAAAATGTAATATATTTAAGAAAAAATATTTTTTAGCACCCAAAAGATAGAATTAGAACAAAATCAGGTAGGGTGGCCTGCTGCCTTTCCCTGAATCTCTTGCACTCAATATACTCTGTGAATGTCAAATTCTCTTCTCTTTTCTTCATGTGTCAAAAGAATTCCAGGATTCCAAGTATAAATTTCCTTTTTGTTTCTGCTTTTCTTAAAACTTCTTCATTGCTTACAATCGAATGTTATGAATCTTTAAAAGAGATTAAATTTAATATTTGACTGAGAAAGTCAAACCAAAGATTTCTGGACCACCAGGAGAGAGGATCAGCAGGCTTAAACTGATGTGATAGTGACAATCAGGAGATTACTCCAGAAGCCATGGACTGGTGTATTACATGCAACTCAAGAAAGAAAAATATGAACTTTCAAAGCTGAGCTCTTTTGGAAAGAACTGTCTCATGTGGGCAGAGATAAGAAAAAAAAAAAAAGAGGAGACTTTGACTTATTTGATCTATTGTCTTCATTTTGATTATCGTAAATATCATTGCAATGAGTCAACAATTTTTTTATTTTTTTTATCTCTCATAAAGAGAGATTAATTTTTTTCATTGTACTAGATGCCTTTTTTAAAATATTCAAACACAATGAAAAAAGTTGACCTCTCCCTACCAATAGATAAAAATTACAAAAAATAACCTCTCATTGTCATCAGATAAAATTATAAAAATTTGCCACCTCATTACAAACCAATGTTATTTCACTTTCAACAATGATTTCTTTTGATGTTATTATAGACAATGTTTTGACCAAGTACCCTCTGACACGGTGGAGTAATGGATAGCAGCTTGGATTGAGGAATCGGAGAGCTGAGTTTGAATTCCACTTGGATCCATTACATTCACTTACATGCTAATACCCTTGGGAAAGGTATGAATCCTCTTCTTCTCCCTCCAGCTATGGGTAAATAGCAGGACAGACCGTGTTCTATAGCCTTGGATGGCAACTGGTCTACCACAGAAAGAAATGGCAACCTACTGCAGGAGAAAATCTGCCTTGTCAGTCATGTATCAAAAGATACATGATTGCCTAAGCATATATCATGCATGGCACATAAATGACTGACACTCTGATATGTTCCTGGATATGACAATGAACTACATCCAGCAGCAAGGCCTCTGATTGGGAGATTGGAGGTTTAGAAAAGGATGGAACCATTTCTTAACTGCTGTTGTACCCAGGTCCACCCTTACCCAGGGTGGTAGCACCTGTTAGATTCCCAGCTATGGGCAAATAATGAACCCCCAAACACTGTGAAAGTCTAAAAATACATTATTATATAAAAAAAAAATAAAACCATTACCAACAATAAATTTTATAGCAAAATGACCAATAATACATTTTATCTGTAGTTGAAGCCATAAAATTATGTTCAAAATATTTAGAACACATAGAAGTTGATATGCCACTAAACAAAATCAAACCACCAACATGAAAGAACTTTTTCAGGATATTAGTCCATATAATATCCTACAATTTCTTAAAGAAATCAAACTGTATTTCAAAATATAACTTTGACAAGACTAGAACATAAAACACACATATTACACTCTTGTAATTATGTTCACACAAACATGTATATGCACAAAAACTGAGCATCATCTACCATGTATTCAGTTGTGAAAGCAGAATAACATGTTTTATTACTTCAAAGCTCTCCCAAAAATTAAATTTTGGCATTAAATGACTCATAAGATGCTGATATGCTGTTAAACAAATCAATCAGTCAGGCTATCTTCCACCGTTTTGGTTGATATGAGATATATTATTGTTTTATTTTATCCCTGTGATGCCAATTTCTGTTTATTCCTGCTGAACTAGAATATTTTTTTTACCACCTGATTGGGATTGAACTCATGCCTACTAGATAACATGCAATACTTGACTGACTTGCTTGCTTTCATTTTGGTTAAAGTGTTCATGAGTTATAACAGAGAAGCAGTCTTTCATTAATTCATATTTGCTAGAAATAGTGTTTGATATATTGTAAGGGTTATTATGACTGAGTAGTGAGTTTGATCCTAACTGGGTGCTCCACATGTTTGGCTGTGTGCCACATCTAAACTACAATTAGAAAATCAAAAGGCACTTTAACGTGGTGTAAGGGTTAGCAAGTTTGTCTTGCTTGATCAGTTATGACTGAATGGGGGGGGGTCTTCACTAGGTGCCCCATACATTCAGTCTTGTGCAAAATCTAAGCTATGCTTAGAAAATATTGTCAGAACTGAGTACTTTGATGCGGTGTAGGGGTTAGCAAGCTTGATCGGTTACGGCTGAGTAGTGAGTTTGATTTTCACTGGGTGCTTCTTAATTTCAGTGTTATGCCATATCTAAAAATGTACCTAGACTGTTAGAACTTCAGATTCAAAGCATAAAAGTTCAATTAATCTTGTCTCTTAATAAAATATCAGTGCCACATTTTGCTGAGATCATTTTCACTGGGAACAAAAGCAATGTTGTTGTTTATATTCCCAGACATGTTTGCCAAAGAACTTTTGAATTTCTTTCAAATAGGAAAGCACAATATAGTGACTGACTGACTGCATTGTTCAGAAATAAATATTTGTTTGCACAAGTCAAATGATTCTCAAAAAGCTGAACAGAATGCTGCTAGTTTCATTATTAAATATTCCTTTGTTTTTGAGAAGATTTAATTGTATAACAAAATTGTAAATATAAACAAGGCATTATTTCTACCTGAATTTCAAGGATGAGTTATCACATTTGAACAAATGTTCTCATCCTCATCATTATTATCCCAACATTTTGGTTATTATGCCCTCTGTCCTTCTTCAGGTGTCTTGTGATCTAGGTAAACTTTATTTTCAAATAGATCACTTTATTTAATCTACAGGGAGTGTATTCTTATTTCACTGTTCATGTATAGAGAGATCTTGTCCTTTTTAGTATTGTTCATTTATTGCTAACCTCTTATTAACTGAACAGAACTAAAAAGAACAAAATGAAATGTCTCTTGACATAGACACAAGAACAATCTACCCCTGGAGATTAAATAAAGGGTTCCGTTTGAAATACACTGATGGCAATCTGCTTCAACCAACACCTGAAGAATGCTGGAGAGCACAATAACTGAAATACTGTGACAAAAAAAGATGAGGACATTGTGAATGGTAATATCAACTATCTCCAAATAAGGAAATTTGACCAAGCAGGCAATGTTATTTTCGGTTGAAATTTATAAAATATTTCTATTAAAACAATTTCTCAGAAAAATAGATTTCTCAAGTCCAGTAACTGTTATTGCTTTTTCCACTATATTGAATCAGTTGCTATGTCTGCTGCTAGGAAAGTTGATATAGCTGGAAAAAGTTATTCCTGTGGGCTATAGTGGCTGAACAAGAAGATTGTAGTTTTAACTGGTATTTATGAGATGGCACAAACACCTTGATGCTGGCATTCAACCATAAAGAAACTTCAGAGACACAATTTTCAGTAGAAAAACAAAAAGATTTCACTCCAAGACGCATTGTGAATAAAATTGCAAAATGAATCCCATTCAGCATGCTGGTAGTAGAAAGAATTGTGTGAATAAGGGGTTTGTGCCCAATAGGCAAGTTAAAGGAAATGTTAACAGATACTACTGCATGATCTGAATTGCCAAGTTAACAGAGCTGCAAAGCACCACAAGAGTCAGGAGAGGAGGTAGAGAACAAAGCATGATGTTCAGAATAAGGGAAGCAAGTAGAGAAATCTGCTATTTGACAGAGAGATTACGCAATACAAAAATAAAAAGCCTGAATACTGGCAACATCAATCGGATTAGAATGATGAAGCCACTAGATGTGATGCACATTAATATTGCCAAGTACAAAGATGCTTACAGTTGAAAGTAGAGAGAATCATTTCTATACTGTCAAATTGTCTAATATGCTAGAGTCCTGAGAAGAAAGTGGGTGATAAAGGAAAAACAAATGGCTAACAGAGTGTAATAATGAAAGTCAAAAAGCACATGAAAAATTCACCCAGTGATTCAAGAGACAATTTCAGTACCATTGGAAGATTTTTCCTAGAATATAATCTCAAATGTTATGCATGTGTATCTTAGAATCCTTTGGAAATTTATTTTTACAATAATGCATTGCTGGTAACTTTTTTTTTTACTATGAAAATGTAATTTTTTTTCTAATCTATTTTTTTATTTCCCAGAGTTTAGGGTTTCACTATTTTCCTATAGCTGGGTCCCTAACAGGTGCTACCACCTTTTGTTAGGATATGTGAGTCTGCAGGCTTTCCAGCAATGGCTGATGTAACTTTCTAGGTTTATACAAATTTGATTAAATGCCAACAAAAATTCCTTATTCAGGATTTTCTAATTTATTTTCGTTTATATTTTGAGCCATTTTCCTCTTTACCAGTCTAAGTTTAAATATTAATTGTCCAATGTCTGAGTATTTTGGGCTCTCATAAGCCAATATGTGAGTGATGTATGCTCCAATTAATGTTTTGAAGTACCCGGTGGTCTCTTTAGCTCTCCATCTCATCCACACCACCTTCTCTTTTTTTTTTTCTCTCTCTCTCATAAGATTTGAAATTCTGCAATAAACACTGCGTGCCAAATTATTATCGAGATAAATTTTTTCTAATATTTCAAAAACTGTCCAATCAATTCACACAAAATTTTCATACAATGTTGGCAACACTGACTTGAGCAATCACTGGAATTTTTGTATTGATCTGCGCAATGTAAACAAACTGGCGCCATATTTGTTATCAGCTCGATAATAATTTGGCACGCAGTGTATAAGATTTGAAATTCTGCAATGAAACATTGTCATTATTGCAGGAGTTATTTGAATTGTCTTCATTGTTTTTAACATTTAGAACAACACTTTCTTTACATACATCTTAGAAAAAAAAAGCAGAGAAAACATCAGCTGAAATTTTAAAAACAAAATATATAGAAATCGAATAGTTCTTGGATTCTTGTTTTCATCTCCATTTATTCCACATCAAACTCTACAGTAAAGCAATCCTGAGAGAATTAGAAATCCTACCAGGATTCATTATTAGTGGACACAATGTTAATAACATAAGATATGCAGATGACACAGTGTTGATAGCAGACACAGAAAGAAAACTACAAAAGCTAATAAAGGAAAGCGAGAAGAAAGAAGTAAACATCAATTGTATGAAGACAGAATGTACAGTTGTCAGTAAAAGAAACAGCCCAATAAATGGATTATAAATTGAAGATACCAAAATTAAACAAACACAAAAATTGAAATATCAAGGAAGTGTTTTAAGAGGATGGAAAGTGTAACGCTGAACTCCAAAGGTGTATTGGGATAGCAAAATATACCTTCTATTATATAGGAATAAAGTGTCACTGCTGACACTGAAGTTTGAACACAGATCACCAGACAGCAAACACATGTGATCCCATTTTGAATAAGTAGATCACATGATGATAAAGAAATTGTATATATGGGAATTAATGTGGCACCTATTTGATCACTATACAGATTAGTATTCAGTGGTTACTATTCGAGCAGGTATTATCAAGCAAATACTATTAGTGCGAGTGTTATTGTTCAATAGTTTTAACTGCAATTACAAAGTCTGTACTACAAACTAGCATCACGAAAGTGACGACGAGTATTCACTGACATCACAAAAGCTAAGCAGTGTAAGAAAATTTTGTTAGAAACAAAGAAAGAAATACTGTACTCTTATGTAACATGTTTCCTCGTATATGCTGGACAATCTCATGAGAGATTAAGAGACTTGAGGCAAAAGAAATATGATTCTAAAGAAAAATGCTGAGAATATCATCCACCAAACATGTGAGCAACGACAAGGTTTTAGAGAAAAATGGAAAAAAAAAGGACACAATTTTACATAGTATCAGAAAGAGTTGGTTGAAATTTCTAGTAGGGATAAGGACAAAAGAAGGCTTAGAAAATTTGACACTCACTCATAGAACATATTGAAGGCAAGATGTAGAAAGGAAAGAAACCTACCTAATAAGCTTGTGTAAATGGTTGGCAGAACAAGAATTAGGTGAGATAGACAAAATTTACTAAGGGCTACAAATGACAGAAAATGCAGCACAGAGATGTTGATCTACCTATGTTTGTTAACATCTAAATTTACATATAAAAAGGCAGTATTATTTAAATCAAAGCTATGGTCAAACTCATTACAGTGAGCAACTAATAAATTGAGTCTGTTGTTTTGTAAAAGATTCCTTTTATGTTCACAATGATAACAGTTTCTTTTCTCACTTTCCAGTCAACTTTGATCTTCAAAAATTTAAACGTAATTTAAAAATGTCAAACATTACCTTCATTTATTGTTCTCACTCCTTAATGTTTTTCTTTTTATATTCTTTCACATTCATCAACCCCCTGTCTTAATGGCTTTATTGCCTTGCTTGAAGTGAAATAATTATATAAATAAATATTTATTGCTCTATTTTTGTATTGAGCCCGGTTTTAAATTAATGTTTTGAATGCTGAAATCTTACTCTTCATTCTTTTACATTTGTGTATATACATAAATAAAAGGTAGGTAGGTAGGTAAAGGAATAAAATGTTTTTCTCCAAGTGATTCAGGATAAAGATATATTTGATGATGAGTTTTCCTTTTTGTATTTTAGTCAGCAAAAAAAAAAAAAAAACATGACATCTTCTGCCAGTGAGTCAGACACTTGTCTGCAAGTGCAATGGGGAAGATGTGGAGGGCGTTGAAGCAATGTGAGATTCTCATAACATTCTTTTTCTCTCTTGTATAAAGAAAAAAAAATAGATCTATCAAAATCCCACATTGCTTAAATACAATACATACATTTGAGACACTTTTCATTTTCGTTAAAAAAGAAAAAAACTTTTTTGTTTTCTATAATCTTCTCTGTAGTTTTCACTGCTATAAAGATTTTACTGTGGCTGCCATCTCTGTTCTTACAGATAGTGCCTCAAATATATATATATATATATATATATATATATATATATATATATATATATATATATAATGGCTACTCATATCCAAGGATGTCTGTCTACTAGGGTGGCTAGCTAATCCCCATTGCAGAGGTCCACTCAATTGCATTTGTGTTTGTTCACACACAGAGCCCACCTGTGTTTTATATTGTAACTATGCTGAGCAGACCTTAGTGACAGTTTCTGGGAGAGAGTGTGTTATCTAGCATGATCAACAATCTGAACAATGCTAGCATGCTCAACCCTCGATCATGATGACTTGTGACCATGCTAGCACCATCATCAATGGCCCTAAAGTGTTCTGTGTACCCAATTTCACTCACAAGGCTTGGGTAAACTCGTAGTATAGTCTTCAAGCACTTTCCAAAGGTGTTGCATGCTGGGATCACCTCCTTCAGACGGATAACACCAGGAAGTCACTTTCCTGACAAATCGACCCTAGTGATATTCAAACCTGGGTCTTATGATTGAAAAGCGAATGTTCTAACCACTTAGCCATATGCCCATTATATATATTATATATATTATATATATATATAAAAACTAAGTTGATTGTGCAAACTTATCTCAATGTGAATCTACCAGGAAGATGGATCAGATGTGCCAGTGATAAAGACAATGTGCTGTTGAAATGGCCACCATATTCACCAGACCTTGTATGGGGCTATGTGACAGAACAGGTCAATACCCAACATCTTCTTACAAGGCATGCTACAGTGTGTTTGATAGGAGCTGTACTACTGACTTGATGTGTGTTGTGTCACAGGTGGTATGTATATTGAACACATAAAGGTTTGTGAAATTGGTTATAAAATCTACATCCCTTTGAATATCAAATTTTGATAAATATCTTATTGTTCAACATCAAGCTTATTTAATTTCGTTTGCCTGGTTCATGTAGTTACTCGGATATTCACATTTTAAATGATGTTAATTTGTGGGGGGACATCCTGCATATTCAATAAATCCAGAAAATTTCAAGTGACTTATTACTTTATAACAGTGATTCTCAAAGTGGGTGGTACTGTCCTCCTGGGGTCAGTGGAAAAATTCAGGGGGCAATGTGAAAAATGTTGGCTGCCAGAGGGTGGCACATAACATACACCACACACCTATTGTACCTGATGTGTATCTTGCTTTCACTTTACAGTGTATCTCATTTATATATCACTTAGTATTTCCCATAAGTGTTATACTGGAACACACCTATTCTATTGTTAATAGACTCTCCCACCTATAATAAGTAGGAGTAGTAGCAGTCACTGAGTGAGTCGCTCAGTGAGTTGGTCAGTCAGTTGATGTGGTACACTAAGAGTATCAGTGACCACCACTAGATTTCTATGTGTCATTACTAATTATATCAAGTCCCTAACGTTTTGTACGTTGAACCTTTTTAGGACTGACTTAGTGAAATACAAGCCTCCACTGTGAAACTACTCTACAACAATAAGATACTCATTTGACATGCAATATGAGAAAAAAAATATCCAATCAAAGGTTGACTATACATTGGAGAGGTGTGTGGGTTGTGTTTTGGTATGCAAGTGGGTGGTATCCCCCCAAAAAAGTTTGGGAAGCACTGCTTTATTGCATATAAATCTTGCCTCTTATTTTTTTCTTACTTTACAGCATCAAAAAAAAAAAAAAAAAAAAAATGTACCCGCAACCCTTATAATCATAAAATGCTTTGTAAACATAGCCTTTGTCTCATTCAAAAAGATTCAGCAAGTTGACCTCACAAGTGATTGAAATTGTTTCAATTTATGTTATGATAAGGAATTATTATTATTATACACCTTTATTCAGACAAGCTTGGTTGTTATACTCATAGCATTTCAACTGTTGTACTCACTGGTCTTCTTCATGTATCTGTTACACTTAGTAACTTTTTCAGATTTTTTATTCAATCCATGGGATAGTCTGTTCTCATTCCCATTTTTATGCTTAAGAGATTATTTCATTTCAGTTAATATTCATCTTTGTATCTTTAAACTGAACTATAATATGTAACTTTTAGCACTACCAAACCCAGCGATAAAACTCAGGGAACCAGATATGTCTCTCTTGGACAATCCAGTGGTGTCATTTTGGAAACTTAAATCTAATGCCAGTACTCAGGTGATAGAATCTTGTTTTCATACTTTACAGCTAGTAATTAAAGCACTTAATCAGAGCCTCTCAGATAATTATGCTAGATCTACTGAGGATGTTTTCAGTATCTGGCATGTGTATTAATTCTTTCATTTGTTTTATCCTCTAGTATTGTTATCTTTATTATCTTGACTTCATCCCATAGAAGTTGATGACCACCCTTTTCACATCATATATGATCAGCCATGCTCGATTCCAGTATCACTTCGTAAACCCTTACTTTTAGGGAGCAGCTGGTCTCTTTCTGTTTTCCCTTTCTAATAATGAAAGTAGGAAAAGAATTATCTACCCCTTTGGGTTAAATAAAGTGTTTGGTTAAAAGTTCAGAAAAGATTACAAATTATGATAGAGATTCCAACAGCAGGTGATCTGAATAGCAAGGTATAAAATAATAATAGTAAAAAACATTTCAATTGAATAATTTCTAACAATACTTGCTATAAAGAAGGAATTATTTTAACACATATACAATCACAGTTTGATCATTTATGTAAAACAAAAAGCTGTTTAGCTTTATTTTTGTTATGCCTTTTGATATGATGTGCAAGGTTTTGTGCTTTTATCAATTTAGGTTAAAATTCTCATGGGAGCCACTGAACAAGTGGTTGAAGTTTTCAATGCCATAAAAATTTCACTATAACTACTACCTCTGGCTTTACATTAGTGTTTGAATTTATATATATTTATTGCATAAGGTAGGTGTCTCTTTTGGTCTTTCCTTTTCAGTTTGTTTTCTTTTCTTTTTATCAGGGTTTTTTTTCTTTTTTCTTTTCTTGTGTCACCCTGGCAAGCTTTGTGTTGGAGTCACAGTTGCAGGTTTTATTAATACTTTGATTTGTTGTGTATATATATATATATATATATATATATATATATATATATATATATATATGCAATAAATCAAGTAAAGTTAGTGTTTTATCTGGTAGACTGATTCAAGAATTTCTCATTGAAATGCTCATCAGGGCTAGATGCTTGATAAATCTATTATTCAACTTATCAGATCTTATATTTTTATTCTTCAGAATGAATGAATGCTAATTCTAAATTTAAAATTCTTAACATGCTAAAGAAACATTACGATCTTTTAAATTTAGGACCAGTTGAATTTTTATGATTATATATATATATATATATATATAAGTGAACATTGAAGTCAACACTCAGAGGTGACAGGCTGTTTCATGCTAGACACAATCGTCAGGCCTGACGATTACATCTAGCATGAAACAGCCTGGCACACCTTCAAACTATATTTCTATATATATATATATATATATATATATATATATATATATATATATTTAATAGGAGTCAATAGGTTTACCAATTGTCCAGTTTACACTCCTCCCTATTTTTTTGAACAGATGTAGAGATTTATTCCTTGTTTCCGGTTCCTTTTAAAGTCTTTTCTATCTCTTTCACTTCCAGTAGCCCTTTCTGTCTTAGTAGCATTATCACCTTTTTTTTGGGGGGGGGGTTAAGTGATTAATATATATTTATATATACACACACACACACGTATAAGCTAATTTCATGTATAGTACAAACCCAGAATTTTGGGGGCATGAATTTTAACATCCTTAGAAAAAATTACCTGTGTATAGTGCAACCACCTATTTTTTGCATAAAATACTGATCATAAAAACTCATACTACAGTCACATATATACAGTGTTATATATATATATATATATATATATATATATATATATACACACACACACAAATATAAATACTATTTCAAACAAATGTTTTTTCAGTATTCAAAATTAATACATTTTTGCTATGATTGTTTTACCTTTTTTAGAAAATTTGTTTTGTGTGTGCACACTTAAAATCATTGGCCTCATCCCCATTTTAAAAAGAGCCCCATGAAGCAATTTGCTTTGATTTAGAGAAATAATTTTCTTTTTACTAATCTCTTTTCATAGATGCTGTATTCCATTCATCAGAATATGTCTCTAGAGTTTCGTTCATGACGGTACCTAGAGAAATATAATGTCTATGGAAACTTGTTGGCAAAAATTAATTTCTAGATTTGATTTCTGATGAGTTTATTCAGACTTAGCAGTTGAAGTCTCTTCATCTTTAGATGGAGATCTGTCTGGAAATAGAAAAATGATTCTAAAATTGGGGGTGAAGGGGTCAGTGCAGCTAAATTGCTGGGACAAATTTAGAAAATGCTAAATAACTTGCATGCTGTTGAGAGATGCAGAGATAACAAGAATGTCTTTTGATATCAGGTCTGAAAGAATTAATAAAGATGATTATAATTTTTTGTAATTCTTGATGGTTTCTAATGAGTTATGAGCTAAGGTAAAAAAAGTGATCTCTACTTTTTGGATCTTGGCTGCTTTCTAAATGAAACTGAGGCTAAAGAAAATTGAGCTGATCTAAGTTATTTACTCATAGAATAATTGAATTAGCTTTGTTCGTAAGTGTAGAAGTCAAGCTAACCAATATTCTACAGTAAGTTTTTAAGATTCTTTTTTTTTTTGTTCTTGTTTTTCAATAATTGTGCTGCTTCATTTGGAGCATGAAATAAGAAAAAATTGGCTATCAATAATAGAAAAGTTTTTTTTTTTTTTTACTAAAAAGATTAGGTTAGATTATTAGAGTCGTTTCTGGAAACACTGAAACTGTCCTAGCATCTAAAACTTCAACTAAAATTAATTAAAAATAAAAAAAATATTTCTTTTTCAAGAATTGAAAAAGAAATATTTTTTTGTTTAATAATCTAAAACTAATCCTTTAGTTTAAAAAAAAAAAAAAAAAATGGTAATTTTGGAGTTAACCATGAATTTTTATCTTGAAGACAGTTTTCAAAGAATTTCTTTAATATTAGGAAAAATGCAGTTATTTCTGTAATTTTTGCCCCTGCCCATACTCTTTCCTTCTCTACTGCTCCTTAATACCCACAAGACATTGCTTTCACCCTTTTTCAGCAAGCACTTGTTCATACTCAGAGAACAAGTCAAGCAACTTTTCTCCAAGTGACAGCATTGACCCCACTCTCCATTGCGTTTGTTGATTTAGTGAGGCTTGCTTCTTTTGGCAACACGATTTACAATTGAAACACAGAACTAAAACAAACACCCAAAAGCTGCAAAGCTGGAATCGGTTCTGCTTAAATAATAATTGACACCTGTCTATATTTACATGTGGTTGGTTTGGTGTTCATAATTGAAGTCAGCAAAATATCTTTCCTGGTTCCCTGACCCCACTCTTAAAGAAAATATTTTATAGCATAAAATTGACCAGAACATCTAAGAACAATTTTTTTTCTGAATATTATTAGATGACTCTCTGGCAATTATTATCAAAGTAGTACACTTGTTTTGTGAAAGTGCACATCTGTGCATTCAACTACTTTCTTGAAATTACTCAGATGAGATTTTATTGAGGATCCAATGTTTGTGTCATATGTGGTACTCCAGTCCCGCTCATGACTTGCATACCAGTCCACACATATTGTGTAATAGCAAAACTCTAGAATGGTTTGAATTCAGAATTTTTTTTTTCCTAGACTGGTTTTTTACCCAAGGCTATAGAACCAAGTTTGTTCTGCTATTTACCCAATAGCCAGGATGTAAAAGAAATGGATTCATACTTTTCCCAAGCATATTAGTATGTAAATGAATGTAATGAATTCAAACTCTGCTCTCCAATTCCTCAATCTGAGCTGCAATCCATTACCCCCATGCCTCCACACACACACACACACACACTATATATATATATATATATATATATATATATATATATATATATTATTAGTATTATTAGTGATACAAAAACTTAACTATTTTAAACAGACAAATTTTATTTGTATTTTTAATACCATACATGATAATAATTAAAAGGGAAAATGAAAAATGAGCTAGCTAACTGGTTTTGAACCTCAAATTGATTGCAATTTTTTTTTTTTTTTTTGTTAAGATAGATAGCTTGTTCTTCATTTTTTCCTTTTAATTATTGTCATGTGTGGTATTAAAAATACAAATAAAATTTATCTGTTTATGGTGGATATATATATATATATATATATATATTTATATATACACACACAGATATGCGGATCTATACATTTATTACACACTTTTCTGAAAAAAATAAATTTAAAATAAGAAATATAAAAAAGTAACTTAAAATTGTTGACAATTTTTTAAAATTCAGTATCGAAGTCTGTCTTTATGATTTCCAGGATAATTTTTAAAGTTTTTTAAATATGGAAATATTAATATCTTTGTATTTGAAACCAAAAATATGATCAATAAAATCAAATTATAGGCAAAAACTGTATAAAATGTTTTTTTAATTGAATCCTGGCATATATTTCAGGACTTTTGTTCTCTTCATTAGCCAAATATTTTAAATTTATTTAATTTTTAAATTCAAATGCAAAAAATATAATGTAAGTAATTTTCTTCTTTTCTGATGTTCTAATGGTGAAACAGCAAATGTAGAACCCCCCCTCCCTCTTACTCTATACATTCCTTTATGTAAATATATTCTGATGACAGGATCAAATATTTTCTGATGTTATGCAAATTCATTTCAAAGGGAAAGTTTACTCTTCTAATGCTTTGTAAAAAGAAAGCAAAAAATTCCTTTGAAAATTTCTTGCTGCATGCTTCAAATACTTTTCTCCTTTGATGTGGAATTAGCAAGAAATCTCCCAAACCCAATGTCTTCTCTTTTTCCGTCTGCAATTTTCTTCTTATCTTTCCTTGTTTGGAACATCTTGAAAACTGTTTATTTAGGATTGATTTCAAATATAGTCAACACATGAAAGCTTTTCTGATCCACAGTTATTTATTTCAAATGTTTGTTTCCTTGTGAATTCAACTTTTCTCCTTGTCAGAAGTAAACATTCAACACAATCAATTCAAGAAACCCATGTCCCTGAATTTAGAGAAACAATAATAAATGTCATGTTTATAATGTAAATGTTAACAGAGCCAAGGGAAGACAAAAAAAAGTAGAGGTTTATCCCTTGTTTCCTGTTTTGGAGGAACCAGAAACCCAATCTTAAAGTCTGCTTCAGCTCTGTACTCCTAATATCTGAAATTTTATTCACCATTTATTTCATTGAATTATTTTTTCTCTCCTCCATCAATAGGAGTGTATAGGTTTGCCTATCATCCAGTTCACACTCTTCCCCAGTCTTTTGAATAGGAGTAGAGATTTATCCCTCATTTTCTGTTTAGTATTGGGTTTTTGGTTCCTCCTAAAGTCTACTCCAGCTCTGTACTCCAAACACTTGTCCTTTCCTATGTTAATATAACTCCACACAGTAATCTGTTATCTTCACTGGCTTGTATTGTGTGAATATTAGTGAAAGAAAAAACAAATCATTGGTCATTGCAAAGTATGTGTCACACATTTTTTTTTTTTTTTTTTTTAGTCATTGTCTTTTAGCCTCCTTTGAGTATAGGTCAAAGCAAGGTCTACCAATGTTGAGAGTATCTGCTTGTAATAAAGAAACAAATAAAATACATATAGAAAATTTTAAAACAATATAAATTCTATATATTTATAGGAGAGTGCTTAATATCAGTTAGAAATCAACATTGCATATTAATAGCTTGTTTCACATCACAAGTGGCCTTCAAATCATGTCACTACTTCTTGCATGATCTCTCTGCATATATGCCATTAGGAGCTTACAAGAAAGGAGAAACAAGTACTTCCTAGTTCTTTCATATATGGTTAATGTAGGGTCTGAAAAAAAAAAAAAAAACAGCAGCAATACTAATAATTGTAATATTTTTAATGTAAAAATTTCCAAATCAATGTGTTTACCTGCAACAATTTCTGTATACATTTCTGGTCCTGCACTGACACCAGAAAAATAAAGATAAAAAAATGATAACCAAAATTTCAAAATTTTTTTTTTTATATCAAACAATCCTTTTATCTTATCTTAAAAATAACAATGGTTTTGATAGAGTTGTTTTTATAATATTTTCTGTATTTATTTTTTGTGCATATATCCTCATTTTTATCAAATTTTTGTAGGTACCTAGGTTAATGTGTTAAATTATTTATAGTTTTGACTTTTCTTTATTTTTAGTTATTATTATTATTTTAATTTACTAATCTGTTTCTAATATAAAAATTTAAAACCAAAATTTATTAGATTTAGATTATGTGATGTTATTTAGTTTTGAATCATGATGTGGTTATTGGCAGATTCTTATTCCACTACCTACAACCACATTAGGGCTCAAAATTTAAATAACATTCCATGACCAAAATATAATAAAGTTTATTTCAAATATTAAAATTCAGAAATTAAGAAGGAAAAAAACAAACAAGCAAAAAAGTCAACACTATAAATGACTGAAAACAAATAAGAACTAAGAAGGACTAGTTGGCAAACTTGGACCTTCATGACCACAAAAACAAAACAGAGTATCAAAAGGATGGTTTTTCCCTTGACACCACTATTATTACCTTCACTCCTTGACAGTATTGTTTTAAAAAGTGATGATTAGAATTGTAATAAACTGTAAACATATGAAAGTTAATTTGTACATTTTCTTTGTTCTTGAGAATTGACAACAAAAATAATAAACATTATTGGATTGTTCATTTACACTATTTATTAGAATGGTTGGCAAAACATTGGCTAAATGTCAACCAATTCAGACTTTATAAAATAGTAAATAAGGATTTCCTCATAGTTCCTATATTTTCATAATTTAATCAATGTTTATAAATTCATGAGTAGAAAATTGTTTTCATATTTATTTCTGTATAAATTGGTAAATGATAAATGTTTCTTTGCATGAGTTTTAATACAATTGTACTAGTTTTTAGAATGTTGTGAATACTCAAATAAATAGTGATTAGTATTTTTGTTGTAAATTCTCAGAGCAGAAAAAGAATTATTTCACTTTCATCATGTTTAGGTTTTATTAAAATTCTAATCAATTTTAAAAAGAAAACATTGTTGAGGAGTGATGGTAGTTAAAATAATAGCAGAGTCAAAGGAAAAACTATCCTCTTGATATTCCATTTTTTTTGTTTTGTAGGCATGAAGGTTCAAGTTTTCTGACTGGTTTCCCTCTGTCCCTAACTTCTCATAGACCACTGTGCATAAAGATTGCCTGAAGCATAAAACTGTATCACAATGCAATGTGGCTTATGGCCATATATTGAAACACTGGTTCCCATACATTCACCAAAGTTAAGCAGCATTGAGCCCGTTCCGTACCTAGATGGATGACCACTTGGGAAAGCTTTTATGTGTGGGTGATGTTATAGATAATGGCTGGAATTGTTAATCAGACAATTGAGTTCCAATTGCAGTTGGGTTTGTTATATTCACTTACATGCAAATAACCTTGGGAAAAGTATGAATCCTCCTCTTCTCCCAGCTATGGGTAAATTAGTAAGACTTGTATCACTAAACCATTATTATCTCGCTCCAATAAAAGTTTTACAATCTAAAAAGAATATTTTTTGCCTTTAAATAATATGCCATGAAACATGAATGAACCTATCAATCAAACCATACAGGGTTGATATCTATGTCCACACTGTCTCTCACACACATAATCTTAAAGGTTAATAGATGATTTAATTCTGTCTTCACTGGTGCTGAGGAGAAAAGCTGTAAAGATTTGATGCTTTGTGAAGTTTTTTTTTTTCCTCTGTACCAACATGAATTTCAATTCAGCTTCTTTTTTTTTTTTTACTGATCACTGTCTCTAAATTTTCTTGTCTGTCCGTGTGGCTACACTATGTTTACAGCTATTTTATTTGATTGTTTTAACCATTTCCTCTTTTCTCCCTTCATCATTAATTTCTTTCTATTTCTATCCAGTTTGTTTTTAAACTTTGTTTTTTTTTTTTTGTTTTTTTTTTACTCTTCAGGTTTTTAACATTGAATAAAACAGCTAAAAATCAAGAGGGAGGAAGGGAGACACAGAGAGAAAGAGAAATAAACAAATCAGAAATTAAAAAAAAGTACTTGCAACTATTTAAGATTTGTTCATATCTATTTTTACTTGCTCCTGTCTTACTTCTCTCCCTCCTATGAAAGTTTGTTGATCTCTTCTGATTTCTTTTGCTCTTTCTTTCCCCTTCACGCCTGTATTTACATCCACTCTCCCACCTCTTTACAAGGTGTTATCATGCCCAGAGGTTGGCTGTTTATTACTGTTAAATGAAAAGGAAATGAAGACAATTTCTCAGTCTTTCCAAGAAAATGACTTGAGAGTGAATAATTGGCTTATATAGAACCATTTTGTTCTGGTTCAAGGCTTACAGCAATATAACATTGGAACATTAGTTCCTGTATTAACACCAAAGTTAAGCAATGTTGAAACTGGTCAGTACCTTGATGAGTGATCGTTTGTGCATATCAGGTGCTGTAAGCTAGGATGTGTGGGTGGTGTAATGGATAATAGATCCAAATTCTTAATCAGATAGCTGGGTTCCAATTCCTGTTGAATTCATTACAGTGATGTACAAATACTTTTGGGGAAAGGTATGAATCCACCTCTTCTCCCTCAGCTATGGGTTAATTAGTAAGACTTGTATTACTCAATTATTATCTTAAAAAAATCTACTTACAATCTAAAAATGTTTTCTCTCTTTAAATAACCTGGAAAGGGTTGATAAGCTGTAAAAAAATGAATCAATAACTCAGATACTGATTAGCTACACAGGACTGACTTAGATTTATTTACATTCTCTGGAATGTAAATGAAGAGAAACTACTCTGGCCATAAACAGAGGGATCCGTTCATATATTGATTGTGATATAGAATTGATCCCCTACTTTATATCCCCATAATTTCTTGTTCGTTTATCAAATTCTGATTAGATATGAATCCACCTCTACTCTCTCCCATCTATGAGTTAATTAGTAAGAATTGTATCACTAAATCAGTGTTATCTCCAAAAGAAATTCTTACAATCTAAAAATATTTTCTGTCTTTAAATAACCTGCAAAGTGTTAATAAGCCATAGAAAAAGAATGAATCAGTGTTCTGGTTCAATTCAGAAATAAAGACATACTCAATTCTATAAATTAAAACAAACAAATGAATGAAAATTTTAAAAAATGTAGATCCCTAGATTAATATTTTAATATTTATTTGCCCTGTTCTCAGAACCTTATGCTTATGAGTGACTTATTACTTATTTGTAAGAGTGCAAATTATAAAACAGTGCTTACCAACCCAGTCTTACTTGGCCAATTCTCATGTAGTAAACTTGAGTCTTACAGTGTTCATTTTTGTAGACTTGTGCCAGACTAAGATAAATATAGTAAATACTTATTTGACTGCAATCATAGACCAATGCTTAGCAAGCCAGCTTTCTTGGCTATGGAGGATGAGACATAAATAATTGAAAAACAAATGTGTAAGAAAGATTACAAGAAAAATTGTTTCACTTTGAAATAATAATGAAAGCAATCATTTAGCTTGGACAATTCATTAATACTTTTTCTTCTCCCATTCCAAGATGGGGGAAAAGAAACTAGAGTTTGTTTTTTTTTTTCTGTCAGGAGTTAAATTTCAAGCAGCAATAAATAAAAAAAAAAAGAAAAGAAAAGTAAAACAGAAAAAAAAAAGTATGACTCTTAGTGCTTTCAGTCATAGGAACATGCTGTTTGTGATTAATGCCCCCCCCCGCCTACATTTTTTTCAGCTTTTTCCTACTACAGTGTAACCCGGATATAAGAGAAACCCGAATATAAGAGAGATTTTCTCTGGTCCCAAATTAGAGTCTGTGTTAATGTATATAAAATAGACCAAACCCGGATATAAGAGAAACCCGGATATCTCATGGGCACTAGATATAGGGAAATGGTTAGTAAATGGAACATTGATCCTCACAGTATTACTCTACTATTGTGTCCCTGTGCCAGACTATACTAAGCTCATTAAATATATTTTCACTCTTAGAAAAATAAAAAGTAATTTGTTTTATGAATTAAATTATAAAGCTCATTTTTGTTGGTTTTACTTTGGCTGATATGTTCTCAAACCTTCCTCAGGTATCTGGTAGATCTTTAGTGCCACCAAGTTTTTTCCTACAAACTTGCTGACCTCTTCAATGAAATAAACAAAAATTTAAGACCAAAGACAAGAATAATAGTTTGATTGTTTTACAGCTTGTCAACCCTTTGTGGGTCACTTAAAGCGAAAACGTATTTTAGCAAAGGTTAACTTTCAAGAGACTGCTATGCTAAATGTGTTTACTTACTTTCATTCAGCTAATCCTTTTTTCTGGAATAAGGACCATGTCTTTTTTTTCTTTTTCATTCAAAATTTTACAGCACCCCTAAATATTCTGTGACATGCTGGTTAAAAAGCACAATGATATTTAGGTCCAGGTAACATGAAAACCACACTATACTCTCAGGTGCCAAATAAAAGAGGGAAAAGAAAAAAATGAAGGCAAACTTGGACTTTTGTGCCGCACAATACATATATATATATATATATTATCAAAAGGAAGGTTTTCTAATGACTGCACTATTATTTCAACTACATTCTCTCTTTCAGCAATGTTTATTGTTTTAAAAAACAATAATTAGAATATTAAAATAAATGAAATTGGATTTATACATTTTCTTTGTTCTTGAGAATTTACAACAAAAATATTAAACGCTATTAGATTGTTTATTTACAAGAATAATTTTATATGTACAACATTATGAAGATACTCAAATCAACTAACAAAGTGCAATGTTTATCATTTACCAATTAATAAAGAAATAAATATGAAAACAATATATTATTCATAAATTTATAATAATATGCACCTCCTATAATGAAATCTTTATTATTTACCCTTTTATAAAATTGGAATCAGTCAGTAATTAACCAATGTTTTCCCAACCATTCCAGAGAACACAATTTGCCAGTTTGCAAATTGCTTTAGTCAAGGTGCTTTGTGTCCACTCTTCATTTAAGATTTTTTTTCATTAGTCAGCACTTAGCTGACAAATAATCTATTGGCAGATTTTCCAGGCACTTTTAGAAAAATTAGAGATGATGTAAAAAATTTAAAAATTGTTTTTCAAAAAAGAGTAGGAAGATGGTGGGGGTGACCTATAATTGCTGGATTTTCTGTTGATGTGGCATCCTTGATCCTAGATCACAATTATAAAAATAATGAAAAATTAAAACGAGATGTAATCTGAGATATAAAATAATCTGAGAAGAAAATGTATAATCTTATATGAAAATTATCTGTTTCTTCAAATTTTATTGTTCTATAGTTCATAGATATTTTCATAAAATTATGAGCAAAAAACCTGTTTTATTTATTTATAAAATGGTAAATAATGAATATTGCATTGTAGTTGGTTCACATATTTTGATAATTTTGTAGGTTCTTATCAATTTTTGAATAAAAAGATTTTTTAAATTTATTCCTTTATAAAATAATAAATATCACTTGGTTCAAATATTTTTTGTAATATTTTAAATATACATTACTGAAGGAGTCTTGGTTGTATACACTAATAGCAGTGTAAAAGAAAATCTGTCTTTTTGAAATACAATTTTTTTTTTTTTTTTTGCAGGCATGAAAGATCAAACTTTGCTCATATTTTGAATAAGAATTTTTTTTTTTGCAAATGAATATTGTATTAACAATTTTGGATATAAATATGAATGATTTTTCCAGATACAATGATGATAAATTGTAATAAACTTTTTCCTTTAAAATATATTGCAAGACTTTTCTGAGTGTAAACCTTGCAGAAACAGATTGTAAACTTATATTCTATTCTAGAGGTTAATCTCCTTTATGAACTGCAAAATCTTATTTGATTCTGTATTTTCAAACAATTTCTTTAGGTTTTCTGCTCTGTAGTAATTGGCTTTTATTTGTTGGAATTCACAGGAGATTATCAATACATGTTAAATCATGTATGGTTTCTGACATAGTGGGTAATAGTTTGAATAATTAATGAAATAATAACAGTGTTTTTTTTAGAATTTCAGACAACAATTTCTTTGTTACACAAAGATTTTGAAGAAAATATTGGCTGTTAGAAAAGCATACGTTTTGATTGTGGTCAGTAGACAGAAAAAAAAAACTTGCTCAAGCAATATATAAAATCCACAATGTTTAAACATCAGGCAATCATTTGACTAAAAAAATTATGTAGACTTTTAGCCAGATGTTAAATGGAAGACTTTCGGTTCTCAGTGAAGCAGAAGACATGTTGAGTAGTTTACCATTAGAAGATAGAGAAGAAGAGGGATAAAACATGGAGACAGAACTTCTGAGGAGGGGTATTTTGCATGTATGGAAAGCCAATTAAACATTGGTAGCAGAGCATAGCTAGTAAGGAAACAACATTTTCTGATGTTACTATCTGAGTTTGTAAGTATCTATCAATTTTTCCTGGCTATATGGATGGATATAAAATAGCACTTATTGTTTTTCTAACTTTAGAATGTAGAGACACTGTGTTGGAGATAGGTTTGAAAGACAATGGAAAAGATATTTTATAAAAAATTAAATGTTTCTATGTTCCCTTCATAACATAGGCAATCATGGATCTCCACAACTTCCTTTCAATTGTAGTTCTTAGTAACATTTGTCCTTTTGTCATGCCCCTCATGTTCCAGCATACATTCACATGATTGTCAGGTAGGTGGCCTGCTGCCTCCTCCTGTCTCATTTGAGTTCAGTATGTTCTGTGAGTGTCAAATTCTTCAAGCCCATTTTCCTCATCATGAATGCAAGAAATTTCAGCTCTCTGTTTCACGTTTTTGATACATTTTTCAAAAGATAGAAGCCAGTTTATATTGATAGCCTATGAAACTTTTGAGAAATATCAAAGATTTACAGATATGTTAGTTTGTGAATACTTTATTGACCAACTTTTATGAAAGCGGAGAAGCCATATTATCAAATTATCTGAACCTTAGTTAGTATTTCTTTTTTAATGCCATGTGATGCACTTGTCAGATGATCTCTGTTACAAATACACTATGAGGAAATCATTATTAATGCAAACAAGTAGCATATAAAATGCAAATAAAAACGATTTTACATTACTTGGATAGTTTTTTTTATTGCTATTTCTGAGTAAACCAAACATTAAGAAACTTTTTTTTCATTCTGTCATTGCTGCTAGGAATTAGGCTTGAGATCTCAAAAATTTTTCATGATTATTAAGTTCTCTTTTAGTTGATCATACCTTGATTTTATAGTTTATGAAGAAACCAAAATGTTTAATATAAATTTAGTAGCTGGTATACAAAGAAAAAAAATCTTCTTTTGGAATGACAGTATAATTAGAGACTAAAACTAGAAGTTTTGCAGTATGAAACATGAAGAACTGGTTTTGTAAATCTCAAAATA
The DNA here is from genome assembly GCA_903632075.3 of Acanthosepion pharaonis. Classification (NCBI taxonomy): domain Eukaryota; kingdom Metazoa; phylum Mollusca; class Cephalopoda; order Sepiida; family Sepiidae; genus Acanthosepion; species Acanthosepion pharaonis. Next base: position 3,562,175 of record CAHIKZ030005532.1, read on the forward strand.
GTTTTCCCACCTCCCCACTCCAGAGGCAGCAGCTTCAGGTAATTTTAATTACAAAGCATGAATCACAGAAAAAGAATATATATAACTCGATCCCCATATTTTTCAGTAAAGCCCTATGTAAAAAAAACCTTCAACAGGGATCATCAGTTCTCCCCCATCCTTTTTACGCATATTTGTCTTAATACATATTGCTGCATCTAATTACATTATTAAAATTAGTTTTTTGCTATTGTTTTTAACTAATCTATTTGCCAATGTACAGAAATTCTGAATAGAGAAATAGTTTCTTATAAGAATTTGTATCCTATTTACTTGGAAGCTTATCTTCCATGGACAATGCCTTAACTAGTTAAGATATTCATCTTTTGTCTGGCTTTCTTCAAAGCTGTATTGTTGATTATTTAGCAGTAATACTATGACTTACTACTTTGTTTTAAAATTCTATGAAAAAAGATAGTTATTATTACTCTTTTTTTTTTTTTAGAGTAGTTTCTTCTGTTTTGTATTTCCTTTTTGAAATGAGAAATTGACAATATACTTTATTTTATTTGAACTATTGTTCTAATCTTCATTATTATAAACACAATGTTTTAGCCAAGTACCCTCTGGCCATCTTCAAGTCTCCATGGTTTGGCTGATATGGAATACCTGTTGATTATTATATTATTCTGTCTCTGTGATGCCAATTATTATTCATTCCTGCTGAACCAATGTGTATTGTTTCACTACCTGATCCAGTGATTGAACTCATAGTGACATATTTAACCAACTCCTATACACTGCATCACCATCCCAAAAGATATCAGAGCCATTATATTCAGTGTCAGATGGTTTCAACATTCGGTTATCATGGCAAGTTTATAACACTTTTGATAATTTTGTATTTCACTTTTTTTTTGTCTTTTATTTTTGGACAAAATGATAATCAACAAATTCCCTATATTAACTAAACAATAGATACACGAAGATGGCCAGAGGGTACTTAGCTGAAACATTGTGTCTATATTAATCATGACGGGAGCAATAGTTTGAGTAAATTAAAGTACATTTTCTTTAGAAAATATCTCGGGTGTGCATCTACAAGGTGTCCCAAAAGTCACCAAGAGATTTCAGAATTCAATAACTCCTTTATTATTTAACTAAGTCACAATACCATAGTATTATATAGAGTAGATATGGGCAGTAAATTTACACTAGGTGAGAAAGATTCCATATTTTCAGTGGTGTCCATTTTCAGCTTTGCACAAATATGCCCTTTCTAAGGCATTTTCCATCACAACTGTCAGTGTTTCACAATCTAGTGCTCTGATGTCTGTCTGAGTGTTGTCCTTCAATTGAGTAGAGTCTGAGGCTTGTTGATATAAACCTTTGCCTTGCGTTAGCTGCATAGTTAGAACTCAGGGCACATCAGATCCAGGGAATATGGTGGCCAGTTTATGTTGCAACAGTGAGAAATTATTCTTTTTCCTTAAGAAGAATTGAGAAGCTGGATTGTGGCTCTTGTCATACGAGGTGTTGCCTCATCTTGTACGGAAACTGGTTCATGCATCAAAAATTAATTCGAGTGACATCCAAGAGACCCTCTTTGAGTTGATGTGCTCAGATCTTCTTTGATGCTCTCCTTTACTCAAATACTCTTTTGTTCCTAACTGTATGTAGTATGCTACTTTGTGGAAGGTTACTAACTGAATATTTACTCTCAAAACTTGGAGAATCTCTCACACTGTAATGGTGATATGTTTGTTAAGTTTGAATTATTATCGTAGCTTTTGGAAGAAAGATTCCTCTACTTATTTACAAGATTAATTTCCAAAGCATAGTACTCCTGCTATGTATTTAGAGATTCTTGAGAACAATCTGCAATGTTATTGGTCATGAACTGGTATCATGGCTTCAGTTTCTTTCTCACTGCTGTAACACCACTTCCCTGTGGCTTTTCCATAAATACTTTCATGATAACTGTTCTGATGAACTTTCTGCTAGGATATGTAGACTTTATGAATTTAAGTGCAGTACTAGATTGGTGTCAAGGTCTCCCCGTTTTACAGTAGAAATAGCTTGATGTAACTGTAAGTTTTATGCTCACAGTTTCAGTCTATTGCACTTCTTGCTTGTGGGACTATTCTGGCTTCTTGCTTCCCAGTCAACTTTGATCTTCAAAAATTAAAATTCAATGTCAATTATTATCTTCTCTCTTCTTAATTCTTGTTCTTTTATTGTTCTCTCTCCTCAGTAGTTTTTCTCATATTCTCTAACACTCAGTAATCCCTTGTGTCTAAGTGGCTTAATTGCCTTGTTTGGGATTAAATAATTAAAAAAAATACAAAACAAAAAAAAAAAACTTTGTTTATAAAATACTTGAAAAAAATAAAATAAATAAATAAAAACGTTATTAAACTTTCAGACCCCTTATCAACTTTTGGGACACTTAGTCCCAAAAGTTGATAAGGGGTTTATTGAAATTTGCTTAGTGTAAGCAAATTTCAATAAACAGAGTGCTTATGATAAAGAAAAATTAAACAAGCTTAGTTATATCAGTAAACCTTTTTGTTTTTTGAATCAGCTAAGTTTTCTAAGAATCTTGAAGAATACTGAATCCTAAAACTGATCAGATCATTATCAAAGAAGCCATTCATTCTTTGAGAGACCGTCTGAAAAGACAAGAATCATATTTCCTCTTCATTTAATACTTGTTACATTTTTACTCTTCTTAAGAGATATCCAGACCCCATCCTTCTTGAATACGTCCTCCCTCTTCCCAACACCATTTCTTTCATCATGTCAGTGAAGAAATAGGATTGGTTGATAGTATTTGAAGACTTAAAAATATTATTTCTTTTTTTTTTTTTTTTTTTTTTTGTCCTCCTTGAATTCTTGAAATCCTCTCCAAAGGAATTCATGGAGCAACCATTGTGTAAGTGTAGCACTACAAAAGCAAGGGATTCTAATTGGTTTTCAATGTGTTTGTGTAACTCAGAGTTAAACTAATCTTGTGTAAATTATTATTGGCTTCTATCACAAGCATTTGTGCATGGTTTAAATTTCTGAAGAAATTTTCCTTTAAATTTCACTTCATTTATCATTTTGGGCTGGAAAATTTAAAAACAAATAAGTTAAAATGATAAATATTTTGAGAAATTGACATGGTCTGCCTATTATATCTTACACATTTATAAGTTTACCATTTGTCCATGCATTGACTATTGTTGCCACATCTGGTCTGGTGCTCCTGCTATATATTTAAGGATTCTTGATAAAATCCAAAGAAGAATCTGTTATTGGTTCTGACCTGGCATGTCAGATTCTGTCAATTTCCAACTGCCATAATGTAGCTTCCCTGTGCCTTTCCTATATAGGCAATTGTTCTGCTGAACTTTCTTCTATGGTACCTAGACTTGATGAATTTAAGTGCAGTACTAGATTGGCAGTTAGGTCTCATCATTTTACAGTCAAAATGGCTAGATGTAACCATAAGTTCTATGCTAAGTTTCTTTTCTTGCACTTCTCATTTGAGGAACACTCTTCTGGTTCCCCAGTAAAGTTTGATCTTCAGAATATTATCTTCCTTAACTCTTGTTCTTTTATTGTTTTCTGTCCTTAATAATGTTTCTCATGTTCTTCACATTAAGTAGCCCCCTTGCATCTTAGTGGTTTATTGCCTTGTTTGGGATGAAATGACTTTGATAAAGATTGAAATTTGGTATCTCTTTATAGAATTGTGCCCTTTATGAGCAATGATGAAAATTAGGGAGTATAAGTAATTATTTTGTGCATTCACCCTCTTAAGCCCCATCTTTATGTGAAGTTACACAAGTCATCAACCTGAAAAATTGAATCATCAAACAGAAATTTTAGTTATTCTTCTATGTGCTACTCCCTTCAGGACATTGGAAAGTTGTGGAAAGCCATGATTACCATTCTTGATAGATTTTCTCCCTTTTCCCCATCCATTCACACAAGCTTGTTAGTTAAGTGGTTTACTGCCTTTCTCTATCCCACTTGTTCTCAACAAAAGAAAATTGTATTGAACTGCTATGTAATATCAATCCTCCTATATGGCACTTAATGCTGAACAATTTTCTCACAGATGGAGATATGATGCAACAGAGATGTCATTCTATCAAAGGATGCTGAGAATACCATTGATTGAACATGTGAGCAACAAAGAAGTTTTAAAAGGAAAACGAGAAGAAAATCACTTGTACTTAAAAAGCAACAGCTACAATTTCTGGGACACATAATGAGGGAAGAGGATTTGGAGATTTTGACACTTCCAGGACATATTGAAGCCAAGAGAAGCAGGGGGACACTTCCAGGACATATTGAAGCCAAGAGGAACAGGGGGAAACTTCCAGGACATACATACTGAAGCAAGAGGAAACAGTAACCTACCTAAGAAGCTTGTGTACATGGCTGACATAACAGAGAGGGGTAGGGAAAATAAAGAGACAAACATTGGCTACAGTTACAAAAATCGGAAGTAGTGAAGAGCTATGATCGTCCACGTCCTGGAGGGACATGGCAAATAAAATATTATAATCACCAAGATAGTAGTATTGATAGATGAGTTATTTCTTTATAAGATAGAGACAGTGAGTATGGAGAGAAAGATGTATAGTGACCAGGTACAATTGGTAATGTTGGACTTCAATGCTGTATTTGGGAATAAAGCAGTGAATAGTGCAAACACAAATCTGGGTCATCATCTCAGTGAAAAAGAAAATTTTTAATCAATGTAAATGGTGGAGTAATGGATAGCGGCTTGGATTGAGGAATCAAAGAGCAGAGTTTAAATTCCAAACGAATCCATTACATTCACTTACTTGGGAAAGGTATGAATCCTCTTCTTCCCCCAGCTATGGATAAATAGCAGAACAGACTGGGTTCTATAGCCTTGGATGGCAACTGGTCTACCACAGAAAGAAATGGCAACCTACTGCAGGAAAAAAAATCTACCTCGTCAGTCATGTATCAAAAGATACATGATCACCTAAGTATATATCATGCATTGCACATAACTGACTGACTGAAGTAAATTATAGATTTAATTTCACTTTTGTCTGCTTTATCAGCACTACTGTAAATGTTCAATATTAGTACCCCACTTTTCACAAGGAATTTAAAATAAGTACTCTAGGGCATCTAAACAAATATATTTGAGAAAGAAAAGGGAGCACTTATTTGGATCTGGGAGTTTAAAGATAAGTTAGTTTAATCAAAATATTCTTTCTTCTAAAGATTATGTAGAGGCTCATGTTTAATTTCAAAGGGTTTGTATTTCTCCTTTTTAAAAAATAAAAAAGCACCCTGGGGTTTAAATTGAGTATTTACGGTATGTTCTAAATGATTGAAATTGAATTACTTTTAAAAATGTAACATTTTTTTCTGAAATTAAATTTTTTTTTGTTTTGTCTTCTTATTGTGAGTATCAGTATGGAAAGTAAAATTGGTAATTACAGTTCATATTTCAAGCCAGTCTGTTCTATTCATTTTTCTAATATTGGGAAAGGCATGAATCCATCTCTGCTATTTAGCCCATAGCTGGGCAGGTGAGAAGAGTAAACTTGTTGCTGCATATCTGTGAGAGCCAACAAATTCAAACCCATGGAGAAGACGAGAGGAATTAACTTCACTGTCTGTTCCAAGAAGTCATAGTAACTCACAGATCATAAAGATATGGCATTTTAAATACAGTTTGGATAATATGCCACTTTTATAAAAGATTAGATTTTGATGTGGAAGAAAAAGAAATTTCTCATAAATATTCTCTTTTTATGTGCTATGTCCCATCAGGAGATAGGAAATCATGGCTCTCCACAATTTCCTGTCCTTTGTAGCTCTTAATAGGTTTTGTCTTTTTATTATTTCCCCTAAACTTTGTTCCATGATCCATTTACTCAGGCTCTCTATGTATGTTATGTGTTGTTTTCCTCTGTCCCATGAGTATCAGATTTTCCAAGCCCTCTTTCCTCAGTTGAAATTTTTAGGGCACATAATGTCTCTTCGTGACATTGAGTATAAGTTTCCTTTTTGTTTCCATTTTCTCTAAAACTTTCATTGCTCACGTTTGATTCATCGTATTCTCAGCATCCTTTGAATCAAGTCTCTTCATCTGTAAGGAGCTTGTCCAACATTCACTGCCATATAGGAGGACTGATATTATGTAATGGTTCAGTACTTTTTTCTTTGTTTTCTAATGAATTTTTCCTGCTTCTTAATGCTTTGCTTAACTTCTGGAAGGCATCAATCACTGTCTGCTGTTAAAACACTTCCCAGATATTTAAATTTTTGTACTTGTTTGATTTTTGTCTCATTAGATAAATATTCCCAACAGAATGATTTTTTTTTTTAAATCTAAGAAAACATTTCTTTTGTTGGGGGCACTGGGTTTTATTCAACAACTTTGAGATCTTTTGACCACCATGACCAGCTTGGTGAGAAAAGTTACTGTTAAAAGATAAAAAGATTAATATACGATGGCTCCAGGGAAAGTGGCTTTTGTCTACAAGAGAAAAATATTGTCATCAGTTCTGATTTAGTATATAATTGTTGCTACAAGGTCATCCATCCAGTTCTTTTTTTTTTTTAGCCTTGGTGTTCTACTGGTGAATGGTGTAAAAATAATGAATTGCAGTATTCACACTGTTTTCTTGGCAAGTGTTGGATCATCTTTCTTTTGATTAACTTAACTATTATATAAAGTCTATAAAATATTTACATTATAACAAAGAAATAGCCTACCTAGGGAAATGGCACCTTAGTCTCTTTAAGTTACTGTCATTGGGCTCAAACACACACTTAATCCCAAAAGAGAAGATATTAGGATGCCATATTCTTAATCTAGTCTAGTGAGGGGTGGTTTGATCGAATTTTTTTTGCTTTTTATGGCTTAACCTTTTGCAAGTTATTTAAAATCAGAAAATATTTTTAGATTGTAAGAATATGATTTAATTTTACAAGTTTTACTATTTAACCCATAGTGGGGAGGAGGAGTCATACGTTTCATAAGTGAATATAATGAACCCGACAGGAATTGAAACTTGGCCCTGATTTCCAATTCTGAGCTGTAATCCATTACACCACCTGCACATACATGCTTAGAGAACCTGGTATTTTCAAGCAGTCACCCATGTAGGTACTTATCAGGCTCAACATTGCTTAACTTTGGTGATTATACAATCACTAGTGTTACAATGTAATATGGCTGTAAGCCTTAACAGAACAGTAAGAAAATTTAACCCTCTGAGATCTGATTGGATTAAGTTATATTTTTAGATGTATTTTAAACATTTCGCTGGAATTAGGGAGCAAAAAGAAAAAAAAAAGTTCAGCTGCTCCTGTGGTACAACCCAGTGATCACTGCTTATTTCTCGATGATTGTTTTGTTGCATTGTAACAGAGCCAGACATGTGTCATTAACTCTACTTCCTTTACCAGTGCAATTTTAACATGAGGTAGCAATCCCATGAAAATATCTGAAAAGGGACATTGGAGAAGAAAAGATAAAAAAAAACCGATAATATTATTGATAATGTTCCAACAGTAATTTTAGTTTTGAGAAAAGCCAGAGATCACAGTGAACCTGGGTAGACTGCAGAGGATAGGGATCTAATACACATGGGTGATAGGTTTTGCAAAATGACCCTGCACAGAATATAAAGAATGTACCTGTTCAAACATTGTGAATGCAATGTACACAAGGTCACTGTTTTATGAGTAAAGACAACATTCACATGTACAATAAGACAGAACTAGTGGAACTAATGAATGTAGTTTAACATTCATGGCTAAGACCAGCCACACCATGCACATTGCAGTGAACCAAAAGGATGCTTCCCCAATCAATAAAATGTGTTCAAGTCTTATCTTTCCTACAGATTTCCATAAACTATGCCTCTTACTCGAGGGTCTCTTGGGGCTGGTACATAGTGTTGGTTGGTAAGATCCTCAAAGGCCATGCATCCTGGTTATGACAAACTATATCCAGCAACAAGGCCTCTGATCGGGAGGTTTTGAGGAGTGTGGAACCACCTCTCAATTGCTGTTGTTCCCAGGTTCACCTTGACCTGGGGTGGTAGCACCTGTTAGGGTCCCAGCAATGGGCAAATAGTTGACTCCAAACACTATGAAAAGTATAAAAAGATTTTTATAGTAAAAAATATCAGCAATACATTTCTGAAAAAATACTTCAATGAAACCTGATTTACAACTAACTTCTTATGTATTCTATTTATATGGATATGGTCTAAAAATCTTGTTGGCATTAAATAACCCACTGAGGTTGATAGGCTGTAAAACAAAATAAAGCAAACCAAACCTGAAAAGCCATGTAAGGCCTGATTCTCAATGTTCTGGATATACCTTGTTAATTGACACGTACTTATGAGTGAAGTCATTTAACTTTTCTTAATTTGTCACTATAAGGCACTCAGTGGCAGATGTCCAGTTGAACATTCTGTATAAGATGAACAAACAAAGTTAAAAAAAAAGTTGGGAAATATGCATATAAAATAATGAATTTTCATATGGTTTGTCTCGTTAAAAAAAAAAAAAAATGAAAACATGCTTAAATTGCACTGTATTTTTATCAGCCAAGTGTAATGTTGTATTTGAAGTGATTCATTTGCATTTCCACCCTTCAAATCATCTTGAATGCAAGTTGATTAACATTCCAAGGTCATGGCTTCCTCCTTGACCTTTTAATCAAAAGCACCTGTTTAAAGGTTGACACAAAATCTCATTTGTGAAATATCCCTATCTCCATCTCACCATTGCTGCAGACACATGAGGTTGTGAGGGGGTGTAATTGTAAAAAGAAAAGAAAAAAAAAAAATGTCCTGACACTATATCAGGAAATGGAAAGGAAAACAACAAATAATAATTATGGATAAAGCTTCAAGGTAAACACTGCCATTGGCACTATTTAAATTGAATGATCCAGTCAAAACAAAAATAGGGAAGAATTTTAACAATTTTTTTTTCTTTAAGATTAGCATTTATTTGACATAGGATTCTCCCCTGGAGGGGGAGGATCTTTTACTTTTCCTTGTTTTTGTTTTATTTACAGAATTTGGACCCCATCATGTGTGTCAAATAAAATAAAGAAAATAAATGGTATAATGAATCTTATATTCAATATGAATTCACCCTGATCTTTTTTTATTGAGCTTCAGTCTATTTAATAATTAATTATGGATGAAAACAAAATTAAAAATCTATCAACATTTTCTATTGCTATTAAGTTCTCCTCTTTAAAACTAATTTGTGTAATGCACTAATATTGAAAGTCTTAATTCTTTTCCATACTATATGCATATTATTTGGAATACACCTTTTGACTACTGCATTAGACCTTCAAGCTATGGCATTTGTCAGAACCAAAAAATATTTTTCTTTATTAATTAAACGAGGTGTGGGTTCCATTTAATAATATAAACTAGACCACCTGTGACCCATTGGGTCAACCTTCTTGTGTTTACTTTCACAAACTCTTCATGAAACTAAATGTAAACAGTAGAGATATTTTAAAAATACATTTATTTGCAGTTATTGAAGTTGCTTTCAACAGTAAAAAAATTGAAGAAAGTTGAACAATAAGAGGTTGGAATGTCAAAATTTTGAGTGTTGGGATTTGATACAATAACATAAAATATTGTTGCAGGGCTGCATGTAATTCAGCCGTTTAGAATAATCAAATGATTTTCATTGAAAGAATAAAATTCGGCAGACTGGAAAGTAATGATTTTTTTAGGGGTGGGGGGTTAAAATGCCGAAATAAAATATAAATTCTCTTTGTGTATGTATGTGAGAAACAATGAAATGTTATGCGTGTGTTTGTGTGAAAAGTCAACATATGTGTGCATGGTTTATAGTAAAGAGGATCTTACTGTGGATGGTGTTGCTGTAGTCCGAAGCGGTCTCTTTGAAATTTATCAGCACTGTTGCTTTTAGCATGAGGTCATGAAGTTCACAAGAGAGAGTGACATTGACCTTGGGGACAGCTGTGTGTCCTGTTTGGAGCCAGATTTTTGTGTTAGAAAATTGGCTCCATCCCCCACGATAATAAATTTACATCTTTCTTTTCCCAACTCTCTATATATGACTTCTGGCAAACACACAAGATACAAAGTTCACAGAGTTTTATATAGTAATAAGATACAGTGTTACATCTACAATTAACTTGTTAAAGAATTATCTGTACCTTGTTTTTATTTATAAATATCAAGTTTAAAAGTGAGCTTATGACATTGATAACTATGTACAGTTATGAATTGAGAAAAAGAACAACTATTACATACTTATCAATGATGGAAGCACAGTTTCAAACTTGACATTTGTACATAAAAACAAAGTACAGAATCTTGTATTCACATGCAAATCTCCACCTTATAAAGAGGAGTAGATACAGCCTGAGGCTAAACAAAACCTAAAAACCTAACTTTGAAGATGAAAATAGTAGTGAATACTTTTTACTAATTATAGTTTACAACACAGATCACTAGTTAACAAGTCAGTGATTGATTTGACACTGTATTATAAACAGGAACTCCTTGTCTAAAATGATAAAAATATCAATATTTTTGATTCTGACAAATGTATGCTAACCTAAAAAAATATATAATTTTCTATGAACAGACTATAAGTATTGCCCTGCCATCATCACAGATCATACCCACACCCTGCTACATTTGCTTTCACACAAATAGCCTTGTGAAATAATACAACCATAACAACCAACATGAACAACATTTTCAAGATATTAATCCCTATAATATCCTCCAATTTCTTAAAGTAAACAAACTGTATTCCAAAATATAACTCCAACAAAACTACAACATAAAACACACATATCACTGACTCTAGACATGTATATACACAAAAGTTGAGTATTATCTACCATGTATTCAATTGTGAAAGCAAAAGAACATTTTTATTACTTCAAAGCACCAAGAATTTTGATATTAAATGACCCATTAGGAGTCAATATGCCATTAAACAAACAAATCAATTTAAACAGCAGGGGTAGCTGAACTCTCCTATAACCTATTAGAGTCATTGGGACTTATGATGTGACATGATTTTGGGAGCTTTTTATGTCAAGTAACAACTGCATTTCAAAGCCATTATATCTGTAGAAAATAATTACAATCAATTCAGTACTTGACCCTCATGTTATGTTCTTTTTTGTTTTTTTAAACTTTGCAAGTCGATCAGAACCTAATTTGCTATATTAAAATTTATTTTTGCTGGCAGTTTAGAACTTTAAAAGCAAAACACTGCTATGATAATTTTCTTATATGCTCAGTGTCTCCTGTACACATATCAGCTTGTGTATATCATCAAGACTGCTAATGGTTTAGAACCTGATTTCCTTTCTTATAGAAAACCCTATAGTGTCAAAATAAAGCTTGAAATATATTGGGCCCAAACTGGAGAAATTATGCTTTATAGACTCCGATATCTATTTGTTGAATATTACTTACAGGACATACACTACTATAAAAAATTTAATAATCCATCATTCCGTGTACTAGTTTGAAGCAAACTCAATAAATAAAATTTTATAAAGTTATAAATTTTTTTTTTAAGTCTGTGTATTTTGGCATCTGAGAAGAAAAGTTAAGAAAGCTAATCACTGTGGTAAGGAAAGATTTAGAAAATACAGAATTTTCTCAAAGGAAAAACCATTTGAAGTTTAAGAACCTTTGAGGAATTTCTCCACAGAAACCAGATCATCGTGGAAGCCAATGAAGATAAATTTTTTTCCTTTTCAGATTTGTTTTTGTTGGCCGCAAAGAATTTACTTTGAAGAAATATTAAAGCAAAAGTTAGGAAAGAAACTAAGTTTTTTTTTTTTTTGACAGGGTCTGATTTTCTACAGGACTTAGTAATGTGATCTGAACAAATCCTTTGCTCTTGTTCAGAAAAGATTATAAATAATGTATAGTGATAAAAGAGTAAGTGGATAGTGTAGCAATGAATGTCTGTAACCTTACATTCAGGAAGTTATATAAGACATCTACTCTCATGTAATAGATGAGTGAATTTCAAATTCTGTTGTTCCAATTGATGCAATTTTAGACCTTATCTTCTATAGAAAGACTTATTCCTTTCTGCATGAAGCAATTCTGAGAGAAATAGAAGTCCCACCAGGATTCATTAATGGTGGCCATAATCATAACAGCCTAAGATATGCAGATGATACAGTGTTGTTAGCAAATATGGGAAGCAGGAAAAGAAGAAGAAAGGAATAAAATATCAATTGCAAGAAGACAGAATGCATGGTTATCAGCAAAAGGAATAGACCAACATGCAAATATGAGAGAGATAGTCTGACAATTATTTTTTAGACATTTTTATGTTTATATGTTCTTTTTATAGATACAAATATTTAAGTTTGCATATCCAAATGTAAAAAATACACATTGAGCAGATATGAATGTATGAGAGAAAATCATGGAGAATTGTGTTTAAAAACAGTAAAATCGACCTTGCTAACCAAACACTCCTCTGTGGCCCAATCGGTTAAGGCACGTCAGGCTATGTGACGGTTATAGGATACAGGTTAGATTCCTGTCAAAGGATGCATATTTTCTGTGAAAATATCTCAGACATTCAGGCCAGTAAATATTGTTAATACTGTTTATTATAAACAGAGCATTTACTTAAATATTTTTATCTATAAAAAGAATGTATAAACATAAAAAATCTTTTAAAATCATATCTATATATTAGATATAATTTCTCTGGCTAAATATACACGTAATCTCTTCTGATTTAAATATGATGTCTTCTGTATGAAGCACTGTTCTCCTTTTCAGCCTTTGACAATAATAAAAGAAATGTAATTGGTTCAATTTAATGATTGTTGATCAATTTATGCCTCCCTACTATCAGTCTTACTTATTCTTTTCTGATCACTTTTCAAGCAACTATGCTTGAAGGTGCAAACTGTTGTTGTTCTGTTGAGCTTTTTTCAGGTATATTTGATTCAGGTCACCTTCAGGAAATTCTGAACCAAACCCTTTATTTAATCTGCAGTAGATGATTGTTCTTGTTCCATTGTCTAGGGATATTGTGTCTTGTTCTTTTTAGATTTTATTTATTTTGTATGGCTTAACTTTCAATGCATTGATATTTAAAGCCAGATAATATTTTTATAATGATTCTCATGAATTCAAGTGAAATTGGAACTCAGCTCTCAGAATAACAATTTTGAGCCATTATCCATTACACCATTAGCATATACAAGTGGTCTCACATCTAGGTACTGACCAAGTTTGATGTTGCTTAACTTCAGTGGTTCAATGCAATATGGCCCTAAGCTTTGTTGGAATTTTTGGGTACACTGATGTACTAGTGAGCCAACCAATATGAGCTGACTCATTTTATAGTTCACCAATAGAAGGGTTAACCAATCAGAAAGCTCAAAGTATTCAATCCGACGTGTGTAAAGGCAGCCATTTTGTTTTTTCTCCCAAAATATCTTCACTGCCAACCTCTGATATTGAACACATTACGGACTTCACTGGATTCTATATTCAGAGACTCCGGCAAACAAGCCTTACCTGAAGAAGGTTAGAGATCACAACTGCCAACACACCTTTATTCATTTGGCCATTGACTGGAATATCACTTGCTACTTAATTTGTCAGATGTTCAGTATAGAAGTTTTAATGAATATTTTGTTCATTTTCATTATACAGCAGTGATCAGCATGTTAATCTCACAGCTGATTACAATTGTAGGAAGCTTAATTGAATATGGATCATCAGACTAGTAAGAATATTAGGTAGTTACTTTGACGAATATTAATTAATTTCTATCCTGTCTTTGAATGATTCTATTCTTTACATCTGTGAATGTAATTATCCAAAGCTGAGTCTTTTGGGATAGTCAAAAAGAAAATCTGGAGATTATCTTTCTTACTAAAACCTTTTGTGATTATCTAGGAGTTGGTTAATGCCTTTGTTTCAAGATACAAATTGAGGTAAAGAAAATTGTTCATATTTAGAAAGTTTACAGACCAAAACAAAGATAAGAACAATTTTCTTTTATATTGAATAAAGTGGCCAGTATTGTCTAATGCTGTTATACTTCAATTGTAATAATGTTTTTTTTTGTTTTGTTTTTTTTTTTTAGGTGGACATGCCAGTGTTTTTCTACATTGACCCCGACTTTGCTGAAGATCCCAAACTTGAACATGTGGATACAATCACTCTCTCCTACACATTCTTTGAGGCTAAAGAAGGGCTAAAACTTCCATTACCTGGCTATGCAACAACTTAAGCTCATTGCTGGACTGATTTTCATAACTATACCTCACCTCAATACAGAGAAAGTATGTTGAATTGTCTGATGTATTCTTAAATCAAAACATTACAACTACAACATGTGATGAACCTTATCTAGCAAATCTGTGCTAATTGCAATCAACTGGAACTGAATAAATTGGTACTCATTCTCACACAATTTAAAGATTAATAAAAATAAGTACTAACATTTGAGTGACTAATTTTTTTTCTTACCTGAATTTCTTTTTCAATAAACTCTGTCATGAATCCTTCATCCCTGTTGATTAGGACGACGTGGCAGCATTCTTTCAATGTGGATCTTGCCTGTACAAAGAAAAAAAAAATAAAACCAAAATGTAAATTAAAATGACTTATTTACGGCTTGTGCAGGCAATGGGAGGGAGATTTTATTCATTTTTCAGTGACATTCAAAGTTGCTTTTACAATAAAGTTTAACAAAGTTAAATTTTACCTGTGGTTCTATTGGGTTGAGTCATAAATAATTTCCAGTTGGTTTGCCTTTTTCAAAAAAAATAAAAACTACAGTTTCATTTTATTCTATTTATTAGGTAGCTCTTTGATACCTTTTGAGTAAAATTCAAATTTTGATGTGAAATATTTTCAACACACTCTTCAATCTGATTTTCATTAGAAAAAGGTTTTCACATAAGTGAATATAAGAAACTTGACTGGAATTGGAACTGATTTCCAGTCCAGAGGCGATATCCATCACACCACCCGGTATTGGGAGAGGTGTGAATCCACTTCTCCCCCCAGCTATGGGCTAAGTCATTATCTCAAAAAAGAAAAATCTTACAATCTAAAATTACTTTTTGGTTTTAAATAACCTGCAAAAGTTTGATAATCCATAAAAAATAAACCAATAAAAAAAAAAAAAGAAAAAAAAGCGAACCGTCATATATTGGGTTGGTGCATAATTATCAGGCGTTTTTGTAGGCAAGTTATTTGTTAATAAAACTTGTTCTGTTTACTTTTTTAATTATTTTATTTTCAGGTTATAAAAATGGGTGTCAATAATCATTTAAAAATGTTAGTGTTGAATTACATTTCTTTTTTTTCATAATAAATAATGTTTAAAAAAATGCCTGATAATTATGTGCCAACCCAATATATTAGTGGACACAATTTATTAACTGCGAAGCAATATTAGTAGCTCAGATGATACTTTTGTCATTAAAATTAGTCCCCAAAAACAAAAATGACTCAATATTTTTTTTTTTTTTTTTTTTAATTTCAAGTTTCTTCTTGGTATCTGTTATTCTTTAATTGTCTGTACATTTTTTTTCTGGGACTTTGCAAGGTTCTCAACAGGTGTGTGAGGCAGAGGTTATATATATATATATATATAAAAAAGAAAAAACAGTAAGATTTATGATCTGGTGTTCTTATAGATATTTTTATTTTTACAAAATAGTGCTCAATGTAAATTTACAGAGCATTAATATTATAAATTAATTGATTTAAAATATGTTTTTTTTTCTGCTACACAGTTCTAACCATTTTTGAAACATGGTTAGAACTGTGTAGCGGAAAAAAACATTTTAAATCAATTAATTTATAATATATATATATATATATCTTTTTTTTTTTAGATCAAGGGATGGTTAACATTCTATTAATAAGAAGGAAGTTCCACGAACAGCATCCCAAAGCCACTACTTTGTGGTACTGACACCCGAGAGGATGCTTTCCTGACCACTACAATCTTAAAGTCCATTGTCTTTCCCACAGATCCTTATAAACTGACTTCTTACCTCTTACCACTTATACAACTTCCAAAAGTAACCCTCTATTATGAGTGGCTTTTGGGTATTGTATGATCAGTAACAAAAAAAAAATCAAAAAAACATGGACCCTTTGACTTAAATAGATAAGGTGATTATGATAAAGGGGTAGCTGGAAAATTTCTACTTCATTTTTCATGACTTTCTTTAAGAAAACCATTAAAATTGTCATTAAATCTATGCCATAAAAATCAAATAGCTTAAACAAAGAAAAAAATAAATAATCACTCCCAATTTCAAACATCCCTATTTAAAACACGGGCAAAATATTTCTAATCAATTTCATGGAACATCACAATTTGATTTTTTTCAAATAAATTTTGCACATTGCCAGACATAAAATTGATTCCTAAAACCCTTGAAATATGAGAAATTTGCAGTCTACAAATCTACAAGCAGTACACGTTTTACATCCTATAACACGGTTGCCATCAATTACTTTGCTGACTGCTGAACTTTATCAGTTTTGATTGGGGTGGGGAGGTGGCAGTGGATGCTTCCAGCTCATGGAATTGACCTTGGCTCCAATTTTCAGCCCCTCAAGTTTCACACTGACGATACCATTATTGCAGTGGTGTAAAATTGATTCCAATCACTTATAGACATGTTCTTTCAGAAATGGTTTTCAAAACACTTATTTATTTTAATGCTGTTGTTCAAATAATTCATTGCTCAAGAGCCACTCAAGGAACAGGGTTACTTTATGGAGGAGGTAAGAATTGTAGATTATGGGGATATGTAGGATAGATAATTGACCTTAGATTTAAAGAAGCTAAAATTATCGTAGTCAGAGAAGCATCTGTTCCACAGAGCAGTGGCTTATGGGAAGAAGCAATCCAAATGGAACTCTTTTTGTACCAACAGAATATGAATGGTGTGAGGATTGATCAATTTTGTATACATGGCATGGTTGGTCTCCTGTACCAAGAGGACAATGAATACCTTATGGTGTCTATATCGAAAAGTTATATAACAACACTAACATGTTTTTATTTATTATTCAGCTGAGTTACTTTGAACATTCGTTAGTCTAATCATCAAGGTTGGAAAGTCATTAGGGTGGCATTTTGTACCATAATATATATGGTCAATGTAGGTGGTTGCTGGGTAACCAACCTACCCTGCTCCAAAGCTAGGTGTCTAAACTTCTAGAGTTCTTGTTTTGCTCACCAGCAATGTCCTGCAAAGTGCATTCTACATTTACATAATATTGTAGAAATAGCAGTGATGGGTCTATAGAATTATGATATACATGGATGTTATCTCTAAGATATGTTAAGTATAACTCTCAGCATCTGAATGTCGGTTCCATCAAGCTTAGACTCGGTTTCTATTTATGGTACCATACATTAACATTGCCTCTGCAGTGGCTCAAAAGAATCTCTGCTTCAGATATGTACATTTTTTTTTTTATTGTAGATTAAACCGATTCATTCATTTTCTACAGCTTATCAACCCTTTGCAGGTTATTTAAAGCCAGAATTTTTTTGGGTGATAATTTACTGATACAAGACTCACTACTTAATCTAGACTGAAGAAGAAGAGATGAATTAATAACTTTCTCAAGTGTATTTGTACCTAAGTGAATATAACAAACCCAACTGGAATTGGAACTCTGCTCTCCAATGAAAAATTCTGCACCATTGCACTACCTGCACATCCACGCTTACGGTACCAGGTATTCCCAAGTGGTCACCCCTCTAAGTACTGATCAGGCTCAACATTGTTTAACCACAGTGATTGTACATGATCTAGTGTTTCATTGTGATGTGGCTGTAAGCAATTGTAGATTACTAAATGTTTGTATATTATGAGTCCTGTCCCTAAATAGCCTCGACACATCTACATTTTCATATGGATATCATGCATGGCTGCCAATTTATTCAAACATGGATAAACTATCATCTATCTTTTTTCACATCAATGGTTACAAATGGCTTCAAACAATCTGCATATAAAATTCTGTGACTTCCATTCATCCATCACGACCTCTAAAATAGAAGTGCAAACATGGAAGGGCCTACAAAGTACAGTTGGTTTCACTAAGGTGCATAGCTTAGTACAGTAAATTTTCAGTAATTTCTTTGGAAAAATTAAGTTTTTATTATTTAACATACAAAATACTCCCACTATTTTAAAAACAATTTAATGATTAAAATAGCAAATACTTATGTAATAAAAATGCAATAATTTTTTTGCATGTCTTTTTTATATACAAGAATTCAGTTTTCCCTGTGTTTGCAAGAACTATAAACAAAAGTCAAACACTTCAAAAAGTTGGAATTTGACTCCAGAAACATATTTACACATGGCCAGTTGTATGTTGCATGCTCAAAAGTAAGAAATCCTAATTAAAATTAAAAAGGAAAAAACAGAAATTTTCTTAAACATTCTTTACCATGAATTCTTATGAAATTAAACTGCAAAGTAGGGTTAATTGTCAAAGTATTTTTTTAGACAAATCCGCTTATTCAAATGTCATCAATTTGTTTGCACAACTAAATGAAACAAAGTTTGTTAATCTTGACAAAAAATTTAGAATGGTAACTTCAACAATACTAAATATTGTAAAGATTTCAACATATGTCAGCATTTTGCCAAAAAATTCATATCCTATAAATTTTCAAAAAGACAATCCTTCATCAGACCCTATAGACTGGTGTTACAAAATTACAAAAACTTTTCCCAAATAATAAAACTCACCTCACTTGAACACGTTCAACAGCAACACAAATCAGTAGTATGCAAGATTTGTTTGAAAACAGGAAAAATTCATTGGAAACAAAGAAAAGAGTACTGAACTGTTATGTAATATCAATCCTCTTATATGGCAGTGAATACTGGACAATCTCCTCACAGATTAAGGAAAAAACTTGAGGAAACAGAAATGTGATTCTACAGAAGGATGCTGAGAATACCATGACCCGAACCTGGGAACAATAACAAAATTTTATAGAAAATGAAAACAGAAAGGATACATATTTAACATCAAAAAGAGACTTAAATTTTCTAGGGAAAAGAAGGCTTGGAAAATTTGATACTCACAGGAAAATTTGAAGGCAAGAGGCACAGAGGATAACAACGCATTACTTACCTAACAGGCTTGTGTAAAAGGATGGCAGAAGAGAGTTGGGAGATATAATAAAAAAGTTTACTTAAAGCTACAAAAGACAGGAAATTTTGAAGAGCCATGATTTTGAATGCGCATGGCACATAGAAGTATTAATGTAGACATGTGGTCGATATCGAGTCAACAAATGTTTCGAGTGAGATGAAAAAAATTATTGAGATTTTAGTTTCACTTTCGAAATCTCTGTGGTGACAAACTTGAAATAATGAGCAAAGAACATTAATTGCATTTTAATTGGCCATGGTATCCGAAGTTAGTTCTTCAGTAAATTTTATACCTTTGACCTTAAATACACATCTCATTTTTTCTTTTAATTAATTTACTCCAAATAAGGCAACGATGACACTAAGATGCAAGTGGGGGTGAAAGAGAAGCAGATGTAACCGGAAACCCAATCCTAAACAGGAAACAATGGATAAACATCTACTCCTGTTCAAAAACCGGGCAATAGAATGATAGTTTTAGAACTCGCCAACTCTAACATCATAATAATTATTAATGTTTTGTGGAATAAAAGAATCATTCATTGTTTTTATGGCTTATCAACCCTACATGGGTTAGAGTCAAAACATATTTGGTGTTTCAAGAAGTTACTTACAGTACCTGGTGTTCCCAACTAGTCCTACAAATACTAACCATGTTCAACGTTGCTTAACTTTGGTGATCGAATAAGAATTTCGAGCATGATTTGGCAGAGGGGTAGTAAAACAATGAATGAAAACATTGTTAGACAAAGCATCAACAAAATCCACCTGTCACGCATATTGAAGGGTTTGTAAGTTTAGAATAGAAATAAAAGTATTCAAATAAAATAGACAAAACAGTTCAAGATAAATCTTGCTTCTAAAATGACGAATTTTTTTATTTTATATATATATATATATATATTTATTTTACTTCTTTCTGATATCCTTATTCTCTGCTTGTAGTTTTGCTCGTAACCTACCATTTTAAAGCCCTTAAATAAAATACAAATATAGTAAAGTAATTGTTTAAAAAAAAATTCGCAATAACATAATTTTCCCTCAACCTATATGAGGCAAAAATAATTTTCAAAATAGGGGTGAGATTGCAACTGATGATCCCCCTCTAATGTCTGTCTTAAACAACCCTTGTTGAAAGAACATGTAAAGAAAAAAAAAAACTTTACTGTCACAACTCCTCAGTGTACTTCAACACTCAACAATGCAAGAACAACACAACTGTCACTAAGACGAATTCTCTTTACTCTCGTCTTTTGGGATTTTTATTGTCCAAGTCCGCCACCAGCCAACCCGCGCATTACATTAAACTACTACTGATTGGCCAAAGAACCATCCAAGAAAGGCACTTTAACCGTTTTCTCTTTCCATGGAGCGCCACCAGTAACCTCGACTGTTTAAAAAAAAAAAAAAATGCATGCAACCCTAAAAGCCTCTTTGCTCTCTCTGGTAGTTCACTATAGAACAATACTTCGTTAATTTGTATATGAAAAAAAAATGTCATTGTTAATGTAACCCATTCGCTATTACAATTTGATAGATCAACTATTATCAAACACTGAAGTTCCCAATTGGTGACCAGTTTATCCTTTAATAAATGGACATAAAACTACAATATAATTTCAAAATCATAAGACTAGCAACCAAGATGGACACTGGCACACTTTTATAATAGGGGGCAAATTTGATCTGCCATCACTGAACTGAATTTTTATCTTAAGGCAAGAATTTTCAAAGTCCTTTGTAATTTTGAGAAAGCTGAGAATTCTTGCCTTGGGACTTTGTAGAGAATACCGATTCAACTGCTGACCGAGATTTATGGAGAGTTAATCTTCACATTTACTAGTGAACATCATCAAAAGTAAGCTAGAGGCTTGAAGTGACTAAGTCATCGCTCATATAGTGGCAAGTAGCAATTACCTTACATACAAGCGAAAGTCAGAATGGATTTAATCCTTCAATGGGTTAAATAATATACAAGAAATTACTTATAGTTCCACGGTCAGTGCATTAATCCTACACACAAATTGTGAACTTCTCTACTGAGTGCAATCAGATTTAGTGAGAGTGTTGGTGCCGGAGTCGTTAGTCTTTGTTTTATTTGTAGGCATATAATTATTTAATCAGAAAAATCACAATTACTGTGAGAATATCATATTTCTTTAAATTGGACGATAGTAATATCACAGCGATTAAATAATTTTGGAAAGTAGGTTGGACCAAACACTTTTTTTTGCGCCTCCTCAGATTTGGGTAGCAGCAGAGGCAAGTAAAATAATTTTTGATAAAAAAAATAAGACAATGAAAAGATTGAAATCTGGTTGCTTAAATATTAGTATGTGTTATTGGCATTCGCTAACAGGGTCTCATATGGCAGGGATAAAAGTTACAGACAAAAAAAATTAAGTGGGTGTTAGAGATGGGTGGGGACAAAGACTACTTAAACAACATCAGAAAAATTACAAACAAAAAATAACAAAAATATATATATATATATACGCACAAACACAAAAGATACGCAAACCAGAAAAAGCAGCAACAAAATCCCTACTCGACCCTGACAGGTATTTCCCAATATACTAACCAAATTCTTTACTAATCTCTCCAACGTTGCAAAAGTAGATGGTCAGTTGGTCACAATTTGTTCAAATTCTTCTGTTGTGTTGTCTAAATTACAACTCACCATGGCATAAGTCGTATACCAATCAGCTTATGACTTAACGTTTATTTAAAACTACCAGAGACATTTTCTAATATTCTGAGAAAAGGTTTAAAATTCCCAAGTTAGGATTAAATCCATAATCCTATCTGAAATGCATTGGGGACCTGGGATGTATTTTGTAATGTTTTAGCAAGCTTGTCTCGCTAAATCAATTATGACGGAATAGCAAGTTCGTTCTTCACTGGATGCCCCAAACTTTTGGCCTCCTGTCACATCTAAACTACGCTTAGAAAATAGTCATATATGAAGTGCATTTTTTTAAAAATGAGATGAAAAGTACTGGATGATGGTCGAAGATGAATGAAAGAAATATACAATTGGGGAACCAGGCCATAAAAAAATTATATAAAACGTATTCGTCTAAATAAATATTAAAAAAATTCAGTGATGAAATCTGGATGTTTTCAGGTTTGAAAATTTACAAATCAAAAGATCATTTAGTTTGTAATATAGCATTTGAGTGTCACTCTTAAAATGAATGTAAATCTTTTCCACACTGAAGTATTTGAAAAAGGCATCAATTCGAAAGCATGACTGAATTTAAACCTTAAGAGGCCCCTGCACTAATTTTTTTTTTTTGGGGGGGGATACTTCATTACGTATGTTCGCCCCAACCTCTGTCTATAACAAAAACACATACAAAATCTGTATGTATATAAAAAAGATGTATCAAACTCTAAATGGGGTTCCATCGAATTTAAAAAAAAAAACAAAAAACCAACAACCCCCAACTAGGAGGTACCCAAATACTATTGTTTAATTAGTTCAAAGGAGCCCCATTAAATCTGAAAATAAATTTCCTCTGTGCTTATATATTTTTTTTTTTTTTTAAATCAGGGGCTCAAGACTACATGTCCTCTGGGAGCCCCCTCTAATATTGAGGGCTCCTGGGCTGCAACCCATACCTGCCTACATGTAATTCCGGCACTAGTCGAAAGGCATTTCTCCGTGTTTATATGAAGCAAAGAAGATTTATCCATATACACACTCAAATAGAGCATGACATAAGGCCCATACATGGGGATAAAAGGGAAAAAATAATTAAGCCCCAGAATTTATCCAAATGAGGAAAAGAGCTCGTGATGGAGAATGTGTCACACTTTTCTACGTTAACAGAAGAATCCATTGAATATAGATCGGTGAATTGCTTATTACTGTGTAGTCGATTGGATGACGTAGTGTAAATAAAAATTAAATGACTATTATTCACGATTTAATAGAATGTCATTACGCAATTTATGGGAAGGCACAGAATATTTTTGCCGGGGAAGCCGAAAATATAACACTTTCCAATATTTATTTAACAAAGAAAAATTATTGCAAGTCGCCTATCTTTATTGAACTCAGTGACGTAGTAAAAATAAAATTTTTGGTATCTTAAACTTAAATAAAAAGCACCATAACTTTATTTTTTTTTATCATTTCTTTCTCCTCAAACAAAGCAATAGAGCCACTAACACGCAAGGGGGTTACTGAGTGTGAAGTAAACTGAGAAAGTATTTTTGAGGAGAAAGAACAATAAAAATAAAGAGACAAAATATTACGATTGACGTTGCGTTTAAATTTTTTGAAGATTGTAGTTGACAGGAAAACAAGTAGCTGTAAGAGATCCACAGTCGACATACGAAACTATTTGAATAGAACTTATGATTACATTTACTCATTTCAACAGTAAAAGTCATGAGACCTAGCTACCAATGGAAAGTTTTATGCCATTTTTCTTTTACTATGGAACGAACAAACACACACACACACACAAAAAAAAAAAAAAAAAAAAAAAATCACTCGCAGGAAGGCCAATCCCATTCAGAAATGAAAAATTGCAAAAGCTTACTTTCGTTATTCTAAGAATTTTTTCATTTTTAAATTGTATTTTGTATACTTTTTAGAACGTTCGAAAAGTTTTTCTTGCGTCAGCGAGGAGACCATAGATTAGTATAGGATATATATATATATATATATATATATATGTATATATATATATTTTTGTAGCTCCATCATATACTACAATATTCATGGGAAAATTTGAAGAGACCCATATCTATCCCCTCATTGGTAGCGACTGCGTATTCTATGCAAGATATATCGATGATATATTCTTTGTATACACGGGCAGTGATGACAAACTTATCCAATTACTCATGACCCTAAACACAGTGCATGACTCAATTAAGTTTGACTGAAACATCCACAACATCGGTAACATTTTAGACACCTGCATTTACATAGATGAAAACAGGAAACTACAAACGACACTACACACTAAAATCACCGACACCCACAACTATCTACCCTTTAAGTCTTCCCATCCTAAATACCTCAAAGAGAACCTTCCCTATTCACAAGCACTTAGACTCAGAAGGATATGTTCCAACAATGAAGAACTAAATAAACACATTGAAAATCTGGAACATCAATTCACAACACGAAGCTATAAACAACATCTAATCAGGGAACAAATAAATAAACCAATTTCCACACCTAGAGAAGACACCCTAATGTACAAGATTAAAAATAATTCTAGCCGCATTCCTCTAGTAACCACTTTCAACCCCACTCTGCCTCCACTATCCCAAATAATCAAAAGTCGCTGGGAAATACTACATCTCAAACCAGACCTAAAATTTTTTTGAGTAACCCGGCCTTCTAGTATATCGTAGACCTAAGAACCTAAAAGAAATCATAGGTAGTAACCACATTTCAGGGGACAAGGTAATCCGTAATAAACTAAGAACAAAAACAGGATTTTCCCAACCATGTAACAACAAAAGAAGCTTATGCTGCAACCACATTTGACACACGAATTCATTCACTAGCTCAATCACTAAATCTACTTTCAAAATCTACCACGATTCTAACTGTAGAAGTCATAACATAATTTACCTCCTAGAATGCACACTATGCCAGAAACAATATGTAGGAAAATCTGAATGGCCCTTTCACTACAGAATTAATAATTATCGCAATCGAATTAAGTCGACTCCCCATGAAAGATTATTACCTGTAGAACAACATTTCCGCCTAGAAAAACACGATTTTAAAACCCATGCCAAATTTACTATAATTGAGAGAAACGAAAAGTCCAGAACAGATAACATTAGAAAGATTTTAGAGTTCCATGAAAATATGTGGATACAACGTTTAAAAATGCATTATCCAGCCGGGCTTAACCATATAGATAGTATTAATATATAACCCTACAAATCAAAACCTACCCACATTTCTCACCCACACAAGACAGACAGCTTACGGAGGTGTTGAGGCCTCACACTTATACACACACCCACGTGAATATACACACTTACATACATCATACTCACTCCCTAATGAGCCAGATGATAACACACACCCATAGTAATATACACGCTTACACACATCATACTCACTCACTCCCTAAGGACCAAATAACACACACTTAACAGAGGCACATTCCCTTTCCAGGAACCAATAAAACTGTCAAAATGACCAGGGGAATTCAGAGCAGCATGAATCCATCCAGCTCTTATCTTACATAACAACTTAAAAGACTTTTAGCAACACAAGGACTGACCAAAATTCATGATAAAAAAAATAAAAATAAAAAAACAAATGAAAACTACAGACAAAAGTTCATTTTCTCCAACAAAGACATTCATTTCTGTAGTTCACTGCTGCAAGCAAGCAGAAAATTATTTTTCTCCTGATGATGGCCATGTTGGCCGAAAGTAGTCGAGGAATCTAAATGAAATAATAATAACGAAGAAATATTAATATACAACCCAGTGTGTCTGAAGATTTTAATATCTTTTTATTGTTTTATATATATATATATATATATATATATATATAAAGACATTTTTATGTTTATACATTTTTTTTTATAGATACAAATATTTTAAGTAAATACTCTGTTTATAATAAACAGTATTAAACAACATTTACCGGCCTGAATGTCCGAGAAATTTTCATAGAAAATTTCATTGAAATACTAAAGAGTAAATTTATTCAAGAAAATCGCCATTTGCTTCAACTATGGCTTCCAAGTCGACTTGGCTATCTCCTGTAATTCTTCTGATCGGTCTCCTTGTTTAATTTGGAGAATGCTACCATAATCCTTGTCTGCATTTCATCTTTGGTATTACAAGGAGTTTTGTTCGTCTCTCACTCAACTGTGCCCCACACATAATAATCAAGGGGTTGAAGTCTGGGGAGTTAGGTGGCCACAGAAATTATCTGAAAGTCATGACTATGTTCTCTTGTTTGTGTGGCATGGTACAGAGTCCTGTTGTCAGACATAGGTTTTTTCCAGACACTTGATATAAGCCTCTGTGCTGAGTCTGAGACCCTCACTACAAAATTCTGGAGTTTTTTTCTTATTAGAATGATCCGGGGGAGTTTTCCGAGCTGCCGTACCTTCGTAATCACCATTAGACTCATACAACTCTTTCCGAATCCTCTACACTGTACTCAGATTGATACCCAAACACACTGAAATGTTCGCATTTTAACTTCCGGCGCAAATGCCAAGCAGTATAGTATGCCTTTTTCAAGTTTCTAGAAGAGTGAATTGTGTCATGGCGCACTTTTTCTCCCAAACAGTGCCAAACTCACCCTACTATACTGTGCAGTTGACAAAATCAAAATCATACTACGCGCATGCTCAAAATTTGAAAATATAAACTGGCGACAATTTACCCATCGCAACAAATATATATATATATAAAATGTGCAGCTTAAGTCACTATAAATAAAATAAACCCAATATTACATGAAACTAACTGAAAAAGAAAAAGTTGCAATCTTTTCCATTGAAACCTTTTTATTGTCTTAGGTTTCTTTTCCGGTTTGACACTGTTGAATTAAGTTACCCATTGGAAATAAAGACTAAATTTTCGATAAGATTTTCCATAGTTGGAAGAAATATTAGGAGTCAAATAGAGAGAGATTTCGCAGATCAATCAATATAGAGTGAAAGGGACTGGAGGTGCTATCAAATAGCTCTTTCATAAAGTAGTACACGTACGTGACCCGCTAGTATTGAGAGAGTTCAATTCTTGTGTTGCTATGAACATAGAAAGAAAGTAGTTTGTAACATCTGGACGAGGCAGAGAGCAGTCCGGGTCGGAGACGGAATCAAATATACTGAAAAGTCCAATAAAAACAACAAAAGATTCTAACCCAAGTTGAAACCGCATTTTCTATACTTCCATTATAACAACTCTACATATTGAATAATTTTACAGAACATGTTGTATAGATGTGTTACTTTCGAAACTGACACTAAATAGCGAGGAAGATTGTTTAGCGTTAAAACAGTGACAAGAATAGCCAATCTTGAAATCGGGTATTTTACCTTTGGGAGACGTATTTGTCAAAGCCGTTTGTGTGTATATATATATATATATAGAGAGAGAGAGAGAGAGGCAGAGAGAGAGAGAGGCAGAGAGAGAGAGAGAGTGAGAGACCGATTTCTTCGTGTCTGTTTCATCGCTCCGGTCTTTAAAAGCGAGTAACTTTTCGGTTCATTCTATCAACCAGTAAATTAAGCGGAACAAATGAAAACAACAATGTTAACCGCTAATTACCTTGTCACGTGACGTTTGCCAGTTATCTCTGTTTTGCTGCAGACAAGGCGGGGTCGACGGAAAAAAATGGGTGGGTCGGGAATGTGCGGAGATAATTGTTGGTGTGGCGAAAAAGAAATTTTGCACGTTTGGAAAATAAGCAAAATCATACCGGAAGAAGATTTTGCTAT
Source organism: Acanthosepion pharaonis (assembly GCA_903632075.3). Taxonomy (NCBI): domain Eukaryota; kingdom Metazoa; phylum Mollusca; class Cephalopoda; order Sepiida; family Sepiidae; genus Acanthosepion; species Acanthosepion pharaonis. The sequence continues at coordinate 3,589,841 of CAHIKZ030005532.1, forward strand.
TTAAAAATGCACGTTTAGAGCGCCGCGCCGGGAACTTCTTCCCTATAGAGCGCCACGCCGGGAACTTCTTCCCTATAGAGCGCCACGCCGGGAACTTCTTCCCTATAGAGCGCCACGCCGGGAACTTCTTCCCTATAGAGCGCCACGCCGGGAACTTCTTCCCTATAGAGCGCCACGCCGGGAACTTCTTCCCTATAGAGCGCCACGCCGGGAACTTCTTCCCTATAGAGCGCCACGAAGTTGGACCAAGGAAAATATTGAAAAGAGAAGAGGCTTACGCATTACTTTGAACAAAGGCCTAGTAGTTAAATTTGAAAAATTGATAGACAGATACCAAGGTCAATAGATTTTGCTTTTGTAAGTAAAATGTATTTCCTGTTACATGGAATTTCTACTTGTACTTATGTGGGCGTGAAATTTTTTTTGACACTTTTCTCATGTCAACGAATACTCGTTGTCACTTTCGTAAATACTCTTTGTAGTAGAGACTTTGTAATTGCAGATACAGCTATAGTAACGCCGTTGAACAATACTGGTGGTCGACGACTTCGATTAACACTCGCACGTATAGCGATCCGAATAGAGAAATAGTATAGTGAATAGAGTAGAGAATAGCGGTCTGTATAGAAGGATAGAGTAGAAATGGCGATCCGATTAGTAATAGAGGATAGACTAGAAATACTGATCAATTAGACGTCATACGACTTCCTACTTATGCGTTTCCTCTATGGTCACATGGTCTACTTAATTCAATAATGGGATCGCCCGTGTTTGCTGAAAGGCGATCTATGTTCAAATTCAAGTGTCGGCTATTTGCTATATAACAAATACCAAAAATGGGCCACAAAGAAGAAAAACTTCACACACACTGCTTTAGAACGTTTCGATCAATCTTTTCCTACAGGCGAATATTACGTGTCAGCGAAAAAAAAAAATAGCATCATGCTGAATATTTATCGTTCAAAAATAAGTAACTTAAAACGATAAAATATAATAATTTGAAATTTTGTCTGGTCTGAAGATTAATAATTGTTCAAAAAGAAGAGCAGAAATTTAACAACGGAAAAACATCTAAATATTTTGTATCCGAAACGCATTTGGAGAATACCCATGAAAAAAAATATTAAAAAGGAAAATTCCAAGTTAATCTACGATACTTTTGCTAGAAAAATTGATTGAGGGGGGGGAGAATAATCTAGGCATGAACTGGGAACAAATCGCCTGCATGCGTATAGAAAAGAAATTAAGTACACAAAAGTATAAACCTGTCTAAGACAATGTGGCGTCTTCACACCGGATTTATTCAAACTCTTATTCAGTGGCGACGCACGGTGAAATAATGGTTAGCGGCTCGGACCGTGGAAACAGAGAAGCAGAGTTCATTATATTCACTTATGCGCAAATGCCCTTGAAAAAGGCATGAATCCATCTCTCACCCCAGCTATGAGTAAACAGCAGGACATATTGGGCTCCATAGGTTGGTTAGCGACTAGTCAAAAAGGAAAAGAAAAACTGAATTCAAACCAGTCTGTGAAGTATTGGGCTCCGTCAAGCTGTCTTACCCAAGACACAACACGTCTGCAGTAAATGTGATGCCTCCAGCGAACTAGAAAACCTAACAACGTAAGGCAGCTTAATAACGTAAAATGGGCAGACGTAACTGTGTTGATGGCAGACACAATAAGCAAGAACTTTTACATTTTGCAGTAAAGAAAAACGAGAAGAAAGAACTAACCATCAACAAGGCAGCAGATATGATTGTTAGCAAGAGGAAAAAGCCCAAAATGCGAAAAACGAATTGCAAATGTCAACATCAAACAAGTACTGAAAAACGAAATCGAGAAGAAAGGACTAAGCATCATTGTAAGAGGACAGAATGTATGGTTGTTAGCAAGACGAGCATTCTAAGAAGCAAGCCATAAATTGGAAAAGTTAAAATCAAGCAAGTACAAAAAATTAACTATCTAGGAATTATAACAGAAAACTAAAAATGTGACACCAAAATCTGAAGGATCATTGGAATATTAAAGATGCCTTTCAAAATCTAAACACAGTATTAAGAGACATGATATTTTCATTAGAGACAGAAAAGTGCTGAAATACTATGTAATATCAATCCTCTAATATAGTAGGGATTTCTGGACAATTTCCTAATAGATGAAGCGGGGACATGAAGCAACAGTGATGTGGCTTTATAGAAAAATATTGAGAATAATATGAACGGAACATATGAGCAATGAGGAAGTTTTCAGGAAAATGAGAACAAAAATGATACTTTTATTTAGAATCAGAAGGACACATGGCACAGTGGATAAAGGCGTTAGTTAGATCCAGCGACAGGACCCAAAGAGTGTGAGTTCAATACGTGTTAAGGCGGTGGAGAAATTAGAGAGGGGAATTAACAGGGGATAACTGACATCCATTAGACATGGCACGTGGAACTAGAACAGTCTACCCCAGCGAGCGAAATAAGGGGTTCAGTTCGACATTCCAACCACCTGAAGAAGGTCGGAGCGTACAACGGCCGAAATGTTCTGATAAATATGACAACAAAGATGGGGACGATAGTCTGAACAATGTAAATAGAGAATCAGAAAGAGTTTAAAAATTCTGGGATATATAAAAAAGAAGGCTTGGAGAATTTGACACTCCCAGGTGTTGTGGTCACTATTAAAAACTCAACTAAAAGTAATGGCAACAAAACTTTTACATGTAAATGGCGAAGAAGTAAAACATTGGAAATATATATATATATATATATATATATATATATATATATATATATATATATATATATATTATTTTTAAACCAGTTTCCACAAAAAATAACATTTGAAACAGTGAGTAAGTGAGTGAGCGGTTGTGGCAAAAAAGTAGTTACACGCTGGGTAGCAGTTGTTCAGGAAACAGAAAAATGGAAGAGAGAGAAAGATTTTTGAAAAGTCTCTGCTTTGTGAACTCGTGTAACGTGACTGAATAACAGAAAATAAGATTATAACTTAACCTTTGCTGTTATGTGGCACATATTTTCTTTACGTGTACGTGGCGAAGGGAACAAAGATTTTGCAATTCCCTACAGATTGATCTCCTGACAGTATTGGTTTGTTCCGATTTAATCAAACGCGATAAACTTAAATTCGTCACACCTTATATTGGATTCACTTATTTACTCATTTGGTGAAAAGTATTTTGAATCACAATAAAAATTTTACTTAAGTGTTTGTGAATAATTAAAAAAAACCCAAAGAAACAAAACAAACGAAAAATACTTTGCTTACAATATTCTTAGTAAATCTATTTTCTTCTCCCTTGTTTGTTGGTGGCAAATACATTAACTTAAACATCAGTTGATATGCGAACCCTCTCCCCTCTCTAAAAAGGGCGTCTGATACATTTTTCTTTCGTCGCAATGAAAAAGAGATATTTCGTTATTTGTCAGAGGTAGAAACAAGTGCTGGGTTTCTATGCGTTATCCATACTTTTATATGGCAGTGAATGCTGGACAATCTCCCCACGGACGAGGAAAAACAAAAAAACTGGATGTAGCAGAAATGTGCTTCCACTGAAAAATACTGACAATTCCATGAACGGAGCGACTAAGCAACATGGAAATCTTAAATGAAATGGCAACAGAAAGAACACTTATACTCAGAAATAGAAAAGGATAGCTAAAATTTATGAAACACATAACGAGGAAAGAGGGCTTGGAAAACTTAACCCTCACGGGGCCTATTGAAGAGAGATAAGGGAAGGCAGCGAGCCATTTACCTGCAGAGCTTCTGTGAATGGATGGCGGAACGGGGAGAATTAGTCTTAGCAGAAGTAGAAAAACTGCTAAAGGTCACAAAGGATAGGAAACCGTGGAGTGTCATGATCGGCTAACGCGGTATATAGAATATAAATAGCCGGTGTAACCGATATGCGAAAGTGAGAATACGTAGAATTATATTTTTGTTGTTTAAATAACTACTGAGCTTGTAAAATACTAGTTTATTTACATGGCAAATCATTTCCTTAGTTTTTAAATTCATACCTGGGGTGTTCCATACTATAACATCCGGCGCGAGCTACAATTTTATTGCAAAATTTGTTTATTGTACTGTTTTTAGGGTACTATTCTCGCTCTATTTCAGATATTAATTTCACTGATGTAGCGCTAGACAAGCTCCCTCTACGTTCAGTCTCAGGTTCGGAAGCAACATTTTTTTTCAAATTGTTCCGTAGAGCTTCTATATTAAAGTATGAAAATGATTTTTTTTTTCAGTTTAACCATTTGAAGGTTATTTGATGCCGAAACAGTTTTTGGATTAAAAGAAAAAAAATATAATTATTTTGCGAATGAATATTCATCAACAATTTTTTAGAGATAAGGATTTTTCCAAATACAAATCCTACTCTTTAATCCATACATGGGGAAATGGTGGATTTACATCATTTCTCAGTGTATTTGCGCATAAATGAATGTAACAAACTCGAATGGATTTGAACTTAGCTCTCAGATTTCTCATTTCGAGACGCTATCCATTACACTACCCACACAAAAATGTAATCGGTAAAATGCTCACACACACACACACACATATATATTAGTCACACCGACTGAAAAGATGTTGGTATGTAGGTAAATATCCCTGTATGCGTTCATTCAAATGCATAAGCAAATGCTTTAGGCGAGTTATAAATATTTACTTTGTTGACAAACTCTCGATCACCCTCGTATATGCGGATTTGACCGAACTACATAAGAAAATCTTATTTATTTTGTAAGAATCTTCAGTAAACAAAGAAAATAAAGAAAACGCGTTAAATTTTGCATTAATTATTTGGTGTGAATAAATAAACTGGCTTTTAATAAACCATTGAAAAAGTAAGCGAACGATTTGAGCAAAGATTTCACAATTGCTATTCGCCATTTTTATAATGAAGGAAAAAAATACGGACAAGCAATGACGGACTGGATTTTAAAATATTGGTTGCCAGGAGACAAAAGAAATCCAACCACAAATACAATGCTATCATTTAGCTTTCAGGAAGAATAAAATTTTTAAAAAATCCATATGGAAAATTAAAATTTATCTTGAAAAAAAAAAAAAATAAAATAAAAAATAAAAAGAAAAGAAAAGAAAAAGAAAAAAAGTGTATTTCTTAGTAATTACAGCGTATATGTACTGTGCATATTACTGGAAGTAGATATTATATCGGAATCCATTTTGTTTTTAATTTTATGATATTTTTACATAGTTTACTGTTGTAGCGGATCATTTACGTGTTGTTAAATTTGGAAAACGTGTGTAACTCCTGATCGGATAAAGTCCACTACAGGAATATGACGGACTCAGAGACTGAATCAACCATAAAGAAATTTAAAGCAAACAATATATATATATATATATATATATATATATATATATATATATATATATATATATGTGTGTGTGTGTGTGTGTGTGTGTGTGTGTATTAAATAAACAAAAATTTACAATGGGCAAAGACATTAGCATTTTGTGTGAACGTAAAGAACGTTCGTATTTTGAGAAATGTTCGTACGTATGTGTATATAATGTTCATAGCGTCTCTCCAAGGAAACGCACAGCGCCTGCTACAAATGGAAAGACGCAATCTTCTGCGAGAGCTTACATTGTAGATGTGTTCGCTGAAAATGAATGAAAAAGAGAACGAGGCAAGAAATCGCCCAGTATTTATAGTGTAGGGAGAGCGTGAACAATTTCGACAATTATAGAGGAGTTAACTCCGACACCGTGCAATTTACATATCAACAGATAGTTCTAAAGCACAATAGAGCATTGCATGCAATCCACTATATTAAGAGTAATCATTTGTGTTCAGTCGATGATCGTTTGAACCTGCTAATTGCTTCTGCATCCAATTCATCTAAAAATTCTTTTTTAATGGATAACATGTATGATTCGAAATTTTCTCCAGACTGCGAATTTCTTAACCTTGTCTTTATGATCTTTAACCATGAAAATATCCCCGCACATTGGACTTTAGTAACTGATAGTGTGTAGATGACTTTATAAAAGTTATTCCTTTTTTATCCCTAAAACAGTTATCTGCATTTGTTTCTTTATATGCTTCATTGATATCGGAGGATTACTCGCCATCGGGCAAGCTGACGCCATGGCTACTGAAGACAAAGACATCATGTAGACTAAAAACATAGAAAAAGCGAAATAAAAAACAAATGGATGAAAAGAAGGGTATTTTGGGAAAATCAATTGACACTGACGAACTACATCTACATTGTTAGTGAATAACTGTATCAAAAATACTTACAGTTTTGGTTGTTTAAAGATGTTTTGAAAAAAAAAAATTTAAAAAGAAGATACCCCTTCACACGCCCGCAAGGTCGAGTTTAAAGTGGAAGCCCTGGGTCAGACCGCCAAAATAGTTCATGCGACTTGGCATTTTCGATTTTGAGGACGCCTCAGGTGCCAAGGGATTGGTCCTAGGCTTCCCTATTGTTTGATAATTCTTTTTTAAACGAAAAAAACTTGGAAGATTTTATGTTCATCTTTAGAAGAGGTGTGGTCTGCAGAAGATCTCATTTCCATTTGAACCCAAGTAATTTTTTTTAATGTTGATCTTCAACTAAATCAAACTGAAAGAGGGAACTGAACTCAGCTTTTTTCGTAATCATCAAATGCTTAGCAAACTCAAGTCTCATGCTTACTTCCTGATTAGGATCTTTTCTGTTAATTCACCCCAGAATAGAAAGAATTTATATTCACTAAAATTTACACCAAAATTCAGAAATGTTCTTTAAAATTTGTTCAAAAATCTATTCATTGTTTTTTTTTTTGGTTTTTTGCCTTACCTCTCCAAAGGAAGTCAAATAAATAAGAGTCTATCATGTTGCTATCAATTCCGAACATGGATTTATTCTTCATGTTGGCCTTCCGCCAGATACTTTCGATTCTTTGCGTGTGAGCTGAGGTTTCTGGGTCAACGAAATTCATACTGTGATTTACAGTCAGTCAGTTATGCGCCATGCATGAGACACGCTTAGGCGATCATGTATCTTTCGATACATGACTGACGAGGCAGATTTTTTTCCCGCAGTAGGTTGCCATTTCTTTCTGCGATAGACAAGTTGCCATCCAAGGCTACAGTACCCGGTCTGTCCTGCTATTTACCCATAGCTGGGGGGGGGGAGAAGAGGATCCATACCTTTCCCAAGGGTATTAGCACGTAAGTGAATGTAATGGATTCGACTGGAGTTCGAACTCGGCAGATGAAAATAATTGGGATCATCCTTCAAAGATGTCTATCCTTTTCAACAATCCGACATAATCGTAGTCTCTGGTAAAATACAGCTTCCGATTGTGTCCAATAATGTGAAGGCTGTTCTACCTGGCACACAGTACAGGAAACACGTTTTTGTTTTTCTACTTATGCCCCTAAATACCCATTGGTTTGGCAATTGGCGTCTAATATGGTTCTTTTGAATGGAGAACCAACTCCAACCGGTGATGATGACTTTAATAATCTCCAGGCGCATATCAACCTGGGGTAGTTCACCCAAATCAACAACGGTGCAATGAGTCATCTAAAGTTCTTCTTCACAAAGCTTTATAGTGTCTACATTCTTTGACCGGAAATAAATAATATGATTTTATGGTAGGGAAGTCGTAAGTCTCTGTAAGAAGCGAACACCACTCTCCTTGTCGTTACAGTCTTGTATTAACTCCAGCAATTCCATAGCAGGCTAAACAAATTTTAGTTTAAAATTTAAATTTCAAAAGAGTGCCAAAAATTTAATAAAAAAAAAAAAAATACTTTTAAAATTTATAATTTCTTGGGGTGAATTAATATTTGCGATAAGTAACTTTACATTATTTAGGATGAATTAACAGAAAAGATCCCATGATTAAATATTGCTCTAATGAAAGTTAGAAATTTCAGTCATTTTCCGTCAGTTGCATAAAAAAATACTGAGCCCTGCTTTATGCTTAAAATAAGCTTAATGTGTGGACGAATCTGTTTCTTTTTCACGTTAAAAAAGCAAACTAATTTAGCAGGCCAGCTGGGCTTGTGTAGTGAATTCAATACTTACTGAGCATGTCCCTACGTTGTGTTCTATGAAAAATTAGTTATTTCAGTGTCAAAAGGAATACAGGTTAACATTTTTAACAGCAACATTTTAAATTACTTTAAAAGTATCTAACTCGATTATTTTAATCTGGTACAAAGTCACACATGTAGGGCACTGGGTGATAGTCAACCTCACTACGCTTACGGATTTGTCTGCGAGACGAGATTGCTAGGCATCGCTCAACAGGAGGCGTTCTAATAGTTTCACACCTTACACGTGAGAACTCATCTAATAAGCTCAGAGGCAAAGTCATTAACAATCGAGATCGATAACGGCGACTTTACTCTTAACATTTTTAGCGTATAAGTCGATTGGTTTGCTGCTTGGTACAATCATTTTTTTTAATCATTTCATCGCAAGCAAAGTGAAAATGCTACTAAGACTCAAGGGGCTACTGGGGGTAAAAGATAATGTAAAGACTTTAGAAGCAACCTGAAACCTAATCCTAAACAGGGAGCAAGGGATAAACCTCTACTCCTGTACAAGTAACCGGAGTGGAGTGTGAACCGGGCGATAGTCGAACCTATTGAAGGAAAAATAAATGAATAAATTTTCAGAATTTAGGTAGAGACGTTAGAAGTATAGAGTTGAAGTAGACGTTAGAATGAGCCAGAAAAATCAATCCTAAACAGGGAACAAGGGATAAACCTCTACTCCTGTTCAAGTAACCAGAGAGGAGTGTGAACCGGGCGATTGTCGAACCTATCTACTCCTATTGAATGAAAAATAAATGAATAGATAATAAATGAATTTTCAGAATTTAGGTAGAGACGCTAGAAGTATAGAGTTGAAGTAGACTTTAGAATGAGCCAGAAAATCAATCCTAAACAGGAAACAAGGGATAAAATTCTACTCTTGTTTAAAAGACTGGGAGGAGTGTGAACCAGACGGTATATATGCTTACCAAAAATTTGTCATCCATTTAAACGAGCTTGTCGGGTGGGTTACTCGATATTCCCTCATCCCTTGTTGGGCTGAGGGAATATCAAACCCTGTGCATATCAAAGTCTCCACGCTCTCTTTCCTCATAATATGTCCCAGAAATTTCAACTGTATTTTTTTTTTAAACATTTCACCCCAAGCGAGGAGGGAAGCCACTAGGACGCAAGGGGTTACAGAAAATTTAGAGCAAGATCAGATAGGAGTGATAGAAGAAAGGATGTGGAGGAGGGTAGTGGATATCTTTCTGATCCTAAGCAAAAGTGTCCCATTTTCTTTAAAACTCTTATTGCTCGCATGCTGTCCATGATATTCTCAGCATCCTTCTGTAGAACTACATCTCTGTTGCCTCCCGTTCATCTGTGAGGAAATTGTCCAGTATTCACTGTCATATAGAAGGACTGATATTATACAGTAAATCAGAACTCTTTTCATTGTTTCTAATGAAGTTGTTTTCTTTATTCATACTTTCTTTGAGGAGGCATCTTTCCTTTACCAAGTGTTCCGAGAAATAGGACAAGAAAAAGCTTTTTAAAAGAGGAACTATGATTTGGAATTGGAATGAAAGCAATAATATCACCTACCCTGAATCCATCATAAAAATTCAGGATCTGGAATTAGTAAATAATAAACAATTTAAATATCTCGGTGTTTGAATCCGTTATAACAAATTTAGTATAAGAGATGAAGAAACTGAACACAGAATAGGCCGCGCTAGGGGTAGTTTCATCCAACATTGCAAATTGCTACAAAACCAAAACATTAACCAAAGAACTCGAATGAAGTTCTCAAATCAAGACTTTCATCTGGATGTCATACATGGCACCAAAATCCTTCAGAAATATCTAAATGTCAACTTTCTCAAATCAATGGTTCAAATGAATCCTGTAGATTTTAGCGAGAACCATGCTTCTTCGGGATTTTTGAACTCGCGCTACAGAATCACAAAAAACTGTACCAAATAACAGATTTTCAACAATAGTAACAATTAAAATGGATATCACATGTAACTCGAAGAGAAAATAATGACATAATCAAGATGTTGATGTTCCACACTACTTAAAAAAATGTTAGGAAGGAAGCCCCCCCACCCCCACCAAACATCAATACTGGAAAGAACGATAACTGTTAGAGGACTTGAAGAATCTTTTTTCCTGAAAAATTGTTTTAAAAGAAAGATATAATTTTCAACTGACAGTGGCACTGGCTGCTCGTTCAATGAACGCCGAACGTTTCCTTATAAGGAAACGGCTGATATTACAAATATAATTTTCGTTATTCCAATGCACTTTCAAATTTCTGTCCCATCGTCCGTCTTTATTGCCTGATATGAAAAAGGATTGACTAGAGAATAGAAATTATAGCGCTTGAGATTAATGCTCCAGCATAAAGAGAGATTTATGTGTTTATTTATTGTGAAATGAAAAACTAGTTTTTGATTTCAGTGCAGCGATCCAGTAATGCTAAACGGCTGGTGATCGATTCAAAATACAACTGTTTTCGTTCACTGTTCGATTTTCTGAACAGGCTGTCCATCTATTGATAAATTCCGTTTGGCGTTGCCTTGGCAATGTTCCACTTGCCATTTATATCGCTGGCGAAAGTAGTACTGATTTACCATCGGAATTCGAAAAGTGAAAAAATTCATTCGATCAGCAAGTGACCGGAAGATGTAATGAATAAACGCAGTGTAGGTTAAAGAACGGCTTTCTTTTTATTTTTTTTTTATTTTTATTGATTATTGGATATTGATCAGATGTTGGACGTTGCAGGTATCTGGGATTGGCAATTAATGATCCTACTCGTTAGATGAAGCAGAAACAGTGACTTAACAGGACTGGAAAAATACTGGTTGTTACACGTGGACCAATTCCTGGAAAAGAGTACTTTTGGCATCGTTTTCTCGACTTATTTCCACCCCATGTGCTTTAAATTCCTGTCTTCAATTATTGACTCTCTCTGATCTTCTCTTGTCGTCTTCTCGGGGTAAATGAAATGATAACTAATTCCAGGTTTCTTTACTGTTATCTGGTGTCGCTAACAGAGCAAATCTCTGACATGTCAAACAAGGAAAAAAAATAAATAAATAAAAATACACAATTTGGCATCCACGAATATATATTTACTCAATTGGCAAGAACTCTAAAGAAAAAAAGAAGGACAACCTCTTGTTGATGGTACAGTTTTGAATCAATGGACTACATTATGCAAGTCTAGTCAATAAAAATGTACGAATCGAACAGAAGGAAAAATATAACAGGTTAAATAGTAAATGTCGTTACGTTCTGTCACTCATTAGGGTTAATGGCAATGTTAACGCGACTTCAGTCACTTTCTCACCGACATGGCGTGGCTTCCCTCAGTCTTTTCTACAAATATTTTTATGACAACTGTTCTGATGAGTTTTTTTACCTGGTACCCTGACTGCATGAATTTAAGCGTGCTACTAGATTGGCAAATAGGTCTCACTGTTGAACTAGTTAGATGCAACCGCCACTTCTACTCCAACAGTTTCTTTAATCGCACCTCCCACCTGTGGAACTCCCCTCCGACTTCTTGCTTCTCTGATAACTACAATCTTCAAAAAATTTAAATGCAACGTCTATTGGCATCTTCCGTTTTCTTGAACCCGGTCCCTTTTGGTCCTTTCCTCAATCCTCTCCATTCTCTTTCACTCCCTGTAACCATCTTTCTAGTAGCAACATTGCCTTGCTTGGGGTGAAATGATTAAAAAAAATTAACCGTTTCCTTATAAGGAAACATTTGGCATCCATTGACCAAGCAGCTTGTACAAATAGCAGTTTAAATCTATAATATCTTTCTCCCTTAAAAATTTTTTTAGGAAAATATTTTTTCAAGTCCAGTAGCTGTTATCCTTCCTAACTTTTTATTTGAAATAGTGTGGAATGTCAACATCTTGATTATGTCGTCATTTTCTCTTTAAGTTATATGTGCTATCTATTTTAGTTGTTGCTGCTGTTGATAGTCCTCAAGAGGGGTACCACATGAACTGCAAACGTAGAAAGTGTTGTGTCTAGGGTAAGAAAGCCTGACGGGGTCCATCTCTCTTCACATAGGTTTTGAATTCAGAGTTTTTCTTGTAGATTGGTTACCATCCAAGGCAATCGCTCCCAGTCTGTCATGGAGGAAAATAGATTAATGCCTTTTCCAAGGTCTTTAGCGCGAAATCAACGAAACAGAACGAACAAGTTATTTGAATTCGGTCCGTCGATTTCACTACCAATGCCGATAACAGTCACATGGTCTACACAGAAATTAGGTTTCACTCTTGATATTTACTCAACATAGCCTAGCACAAATTCAGAGTGTGGGACATCCTGTTGGAATCGAACTTACGATTGTAGTAATGAGTGGCGTTTGTGATTTTTTTTATAGCAAATTTGGCAATGCTTATTAAAGTGAAATTCTCATTTTTTTCCCTATTTACCTTCTGTTGTTTTTTTTCCTGGATGTTAACGAACAATGATTTGCTGCGTATATTTATACTCACGAAACAAAAGGAACGATTTGGATCAGCAACTTCATTTCAATGACAAAGATAAGGACAACGTCTGTCTTTCAGATATAGCATAAGAAGTTCTGAAAATGTTGCAATGCGAAATTTAGCATAATTGTTAGTATAGACATCATTATTTTAGGAAGTCATATCACTTGGCACAAACAAAAAGAATGCTGATAAAAAAATTAGAATAAGAGAACTAAAATATCAGGGTACACAACAACTAGAGGGAAAAGATCAATTAAGTGAATGAATACACAATGGCTGCATTTAATATCAACACCAAAGACATTGAAAGACACAGACAAACGAGAATTCCTTACCCTGTTGAAATCTTAAAAGCTTAAGTGGGATAAAACATCACATGAAAATCTATCAGGCTGCCGCCGCCTAGCCAGCAATTGTTGCCCATAACAATAATTTGTCAGGTAATTTTAGGTGTTCGATCATTCAAAGTATATGTAAATCTCTTCAGGGACTTAAAAGTAATTTTCGTAGAAATGTTAGTCCGTACCCGGCGAACAATGATTCATTATATTCCTGGTAACAATTTTAAGGCCCAAAATAAATAAGCAAAAAAAAGTCTTGTTCGATAACGAGTTGACTGTCACGACGCACGCACACGATCTCTTTCGCTTTAATATATGTCCTTTTCTCTCTGGCAGTGGTATAAGAGGCTGTACTTAGTCAAGTACGGAGTAAATTGTAATGAGGAATAAGAAGATTGTGTTGTACAAAAGAAGGGGTTAAAAATCGGTAATCAAAATCGTCATTTTTTTTTTTTTATCTGGGATCGAATTCCGACCACTCGTGTTTTATTAAAAATATCCACTTATCTCACGGACGTAGTAGACTGTCTTCATATTTATCCATCAATGTTGTATGTGTGAACATTTTTAAGCACAAAGCAAACTGACACTATTATCTTGCCTGTAAACTAAAATCGGTGAAAGCCAGTTATTTTAATCGGTCTTATAAGCTACCTCAAGAACAGTTTGACAGATCTTCATTAAACTTAGCAAATCGATTGAAGAGATTAAGTAATTAAAAGGCTTAGCCTTTCTTAACACGTTTTCGGCACTTTCCGTGTTACACGCCGTTGAGCGAGGGGATAAAAGGAAACACACGTTGGCGTTGAAAGTAGATAAAATTTCGAGAACAATTTTCTGTGACGGTTACTTCGTCATTCTATTCAGTTTAGAGAATGGCCTCCACTCGACAACTTGCCAAACAAAATCACAGGAAAGTCACATTTACTTGCAATTAACAATTTCAGAAATTTAGATTTTCACTTATCGTAATCATGGAGGAACTAAATCAACCCGCTAAAGGTTTTTTTCCTGGCGTTTCAATCAATGACGAGGGTTTTCTAAAGCCGAAATCAACTGACAGAAAAATCGATGGTATTTTCCCTCGTATTAATTACGTCAAAGCAGAGAAGCATATTTGTGGACGATATGCAATCACCGTTTCTTTGAACTTAAGAGAAAGAAAAGAGGAAGAAGAGGACGACATAGCAGAGTTTAAAAAAAAAAAAAAAGAAAAAGAAAAAGGAATCCGAATTAGATGTCAGTTTAGGCGCATGATTCTTTTAAAGGTTAGCTAAAGTGGAGAAGATCAAATCGAATGACATTTAGAAATTCTGATTCTCTCTTTAATTTATTCCTTTTATTCTTCGTCTTGAGAATTCCAATCAAAATAACAAAAAATGTTTGTCAGAAGCGGGAAATGCCAGTCTTAAATGTCTATTGACAGAAACAGGGTCTCTAGTTGAAATGTTAAACAACTCTCAGACAGATCGGTTTAGATGACACTTTTCTAAAATTGCAATTAAGTATCGCTTCGCTCACTAAAGATTGGCGATGGGGGGGGCGTCAGATTCAAACAACTCTCAAATCTTTTAAATCGATTGCCTCGTATTTACTTATTTTTTATTACTGATTTCAGTTTTTCGTGCTGGGACACTTCCAAAATAAAAATGATTTCTAACTTGAAAACAAAATAACAAAAAAACAAAAACATACAGAACATCTCCGGCTTTCCGATTTCACGTTGCTTTGATGTGTAGTGACCCCTCCCCACAAAAATATATGAAAATAAAATATAAAAATAAGAATGAGGCATTTGTTTTCCTTTAAAACCCAATATCTCTTTTTCTGTCTACCCTTTTTTCTATACTTCTCTCTCAACTAATGAGATGGCAACCTTAAAAAAAAAAATAAATAAATAAAAATAGAAGAAAAGACTAAAAAACGGTAGAAGCTTTCTGGTCGAGGGTTTAGTTATTGTTATAGCGGAAGTTATGTGTGGAGCCTCTCTTATTTTGGTAGATTTCTACCAGAATAAGAGGCTCAACGCATAACTTCCGCTATAAGATAAATGAATAAAAAAAGAACGCCGGTAAATAAAAGAATTTAGTCCAATAAAAAAAAAAGTCAAAGATACTTTTGATGTTAGCTGAAACTAAGCTACGCCCTAAGTAATCTGGAGCCCTTTCTTAAATGTATATAAAGTGACAGCTGACAACCCAGCAGACGAGAAGAGACAGCCAGAGAAAACAGCCAAGAGTGTCGCGTGAAAGATTTTTTCTGCTCTTCTGAGAGCCGAGAATACACCGCTAATTCACGCCGCACCTATCCCCAAAGTAACTACACCACATTTTTATTTCTTAGGAAACGGCATTGTCTAGTTTGTATAATTTATATAACCATTCCTCTCTAGTTTATGTCTGGCTACCGTTAGCTGCCAATCTCCATTTATATAAAAATATTTTTTTAATTTTTGCTTCTTCGCTTAGTTTAAAATTAATGTTGGTCATATTTGATAGGTTGATCAGATTAAAGCTCACAAACCTTATACCCCCCCCCGTTTTTCTTTCTTTTTTTCGTAAAAAGAGGTTTTATTTTGCTTTTAAATCTAAATAAATTGTTCACTTGCCAGTAATTTACAATCGCCTAATGAGATGCATTGATACGTATCGAAATACGACTGCAATTGTGTAGCGATTTTGACATGTTTTCGGTGTAATAACCATATATATGGTATTTATTTTTCGGGTAAGCTAAGGTCCCTAAAATGACCCCTTCAAAAATAATTAAAAAGAATATGGTATTCTTTATTTTATGGCGGAGTGATTTCATGATATGCGTGAAATGTCGGGCGAGTCAAGGTAAATTTATTAACTAATAGATGAATAACGAAATTAGATGAACAGTTTAAATTCCCCGAACGTGTGTGTGTATGAGTGAGTGAGTGAGTAAGAGAGAGTACAAGTTGGCACCAAAGATTCCAAAGTCTCTGCCTATTTTCATTGTGTAAGTCGCACCTCTTCAAAAATAATTAATAAAATTCACAAATTCTCAAGTTCAAAAGCTTAAATTGAAATATAATATTTTATAACTTAAACATCGACTTATATATCGGTATATACGGCATGAAGAAGCTGGAGTCGGGATTATTTATTTACATGCTGGAAAGAACATAGAATTTACAGTCTGCATAGGTTAAAAAATACTCACGATATAATTTGTATTATTACACGTGTTTTTCATATGGATATTCTTAACTGCAAGAAGACAGAATACACGGTTGTCAGCAAAAGGATGAGCTCTAAATACAAGTTAAAGATTGGAGATACGAAAATCAAACAAGTACAAAATTTTATCTGGGAAATGTTTTAACAGAGGACGGAATGTATAACACTGAAATCCGAAGGTGCATTAGGATAGCCGAAGTGTTTTCTAAAAGCTGAGCAGACTATTAAGAAACAGAAAAATTGCATTAGAAACAAAGGAAAGAGTACTGAACTCTCATGCGATATCAGTCCTATATGAAAGTGAATACTGGACAATCTCCTCAAAGATGAAGAGACTTGAAGCAACAGAAATGTGGTTCTACAGAAAGATGCTGAGGATACCATGGACCGAATATGTGAGCAACGACGAAGTTTTAGAGAAACTGGGAACAAAAAGGAAACATATTTAACATCAGGAAGAGACTGTTGAAATTTCTCGTTCGCATAATGAGGAAAGAGGGCTTGGCAAATATGATACTCACAAGACAGATTGAAGGCAAGAGAGAGAACGGAAAACAACTTATTACACACTTAGTGAGCTTGAGTAAATGGATGGCGGAACAGGTTTAGGAGAAACAGAAAATTATTGAGAGAGACAAAGGATAAAATATTGTGGAGAGTCATGATCGCCTAAGACTTAAGGGTACACGGAATATGAAGAACGACTCGCTTTGGTACTTCACAGGCTTGAATCATCCTAATTCTCTGCGTATTCATTTGGTAAGAAGAGCGTTCCACTCCGAGGGCTTCTTCCCGAAGACCGCTACTTTGGAAAATAGATTCTTGGATGTTTCCCAGAACATTATTAAGTTAACCTAATCAGCTCAAGAATCAATCGTTATCTGCCATATCTTCAATTCCGCCCATAACCCTCTAATTTGTGTTTCCTTTGGGTCTTGTATTAGGTGAACTTTAGTAAGGAAAAAAACTCCAATTAGAACAATCCCCAAATATAGATTCGTCAGACACTTTTCAATGGTTTCTTTCCAGATTCCTAAATCTTTTGTTCTCCAAATATCTTAATTTCTTGAATGTCAAAGAAGTGAAATCCATTAAAAAACACCGACATTATTGCCCCACTAAAGAGAGAGAGAGAGAATGTTTGACCCATATAGGTGTCAATGTTCCAGAAACATCATTTTATGTCTCAGAAAACACGCCGATACCCTCACCAACTAATCCTTTTCGATTATTTCATAAAATAAAAATTAATTTCTTTTTTTCATGATCAACGCAATCAAGTCATCATAGGAATGAGACATCCTTTGGCCTCGTAAGAATTAAAATTATCATAAATCTTTTTGATGGCTTTTATCGCCACAAACATTCTTGTCATTTTATAAATTCCTGCTCCTAATCAGTTCCCCACTCCACTAAATAATTCATAGATTACTATGCCAGTCATTTATCAATTAACAATCATAATTGGTCAACTTTACTGCATTTGAGAACTCTTTCGTTTTCGACTTCTAATTCCTATTTAAAACAGAAAAAGAAAAATTAACGTTGAAGCGAAAAATTTCGAATTATTATTCTTACATTTCAATAGACAGATCAGGACGAAAATATAAGACAAAGATATTACAGTTACTCCTCATATAACGACCGGATTACGTTAAAACGACTTTATTGCTAAACGAGTTGGTCGCTAAGTAAGAACTTGTGCCTGACCGCTATTTCAGGCATACTACGCGTGTAATGTGTTAACCAGTTTCAGATAGCTTTAACGTTACTTTTGCACCATTTGTAACGACAGTTGGGGAAAAACATTCATGAAAGTATAATGTCCCCCAAAAATATCCGATAATGTATTTTACTCATTTTGGGCTATATCAGATCGAAGACTAAAAAGTGAAATGCGTGTGTATGTATTTGTTTATTTAAAATTGGCGAAATGCATTATCAGATATTTTTTGAAACATACATTCATGAACATTTTTCCAATTCTAATTTAATGTATAACTCTGACTGGATCATTTATCCAAATTCTTAACACGCACACAGTGTGTGTGTGTGTGTGTGTGTGTGTGTGTGTGTGTGTGTGTATCATGTCAGTTGGTTGGCTGATTTTGTTTAGTTGCATAGCAACCTCTATGGGTTATTTAATGCCTTCAACTAAATACATTTGGAACGCAATTGAATGCCTTCAACTGCAGATAAATTGGTCATTTGCTATAAAATGTATTGTTGGTAATTTTACTATAAAATTTTATTGCTGGTCATTTTGCTTTAAAATTGTATTGTTGGTATTTTTATATAAAAATGTATTGTTGGTAATTTTACTTTAAAGATGTATTTTTATACGTTCATAATGTTTTGTTTTTGTTTACGGAGTTCACCATTTTCCCATGGCTGGGACCCTAACAGGTGCTACCACCTGGGGAACAAAACCAAATTAGAGGTGGTTCCATGCTCCTCAAAAGCTCCAATCTTCCGATCAGAAGCTTTGCTGCCGAATGTAGTTCATCGTCATACTCAGCACTGGCCTGATGTGACTTTTGTACAATAAGAATAAAATGATAAAGTTACGCCTTACGTTAACAACAGAGTCCGAGTATTTACGTTTCTGGAACCAGAAAAATACTATTTACATGACCAGCTGTAAAAGATCGCTTTAAGTTAGGGTGGCAACCCTACGCATTATGCGAAAGAAAAAAAAGAACATAGTTTTTTAAAGCACAAATCAGTTGCTTGCTTACTGCAGCTACTACTACATCTCTTCTCTACAGCCAATCGTCTAACTGCACTAACAAGACATATCACTGGTCGTTCTATGAATCTTCTCAATTTATTGTATGCTGATCAGTGATTAAACGATTATCAGATTATCATCGTTAATTTGTTTGGATCAAAGGCTTTGTTAATCCAAAAGATGACAACTGGAATTAAATGTTTACTGGATTATCTCAGCAAACGAAATCAGCAGATGAATTTATGCGAAGCAAACATGGCGAATACGTTGCCACAAAAAAAACAGTTTAACTGAAGCATAAAAAAATTAGGTTTGTGAATTTGGAAAATCGTAGTCAACATCTCGACAGTACGATTTATTCATCCAAAATGGAATGGTTAGAAATTTATCAAAAAGAAAAGTGCAGGAAACTCAGTTTTATTTCTTATCGAAACGAGAAAAAATACACCTGGCTGATCCTTGTATTCTAATATGACTGACAGGTAAAACTTGGGAATGGGGACAAAAGAATCGAGACGGAATAAGTCTCGGAAAACAAAGTGGGAGTAATTCCACAACGTGAATAATCGGAACTTTCAATCTCGCTCGTTATCACGTTAGAATCACATACACGAGACTTTAACACCAAGACTGTTGCGTTCCGGCTGAACAGATGAAAATGGAGAGAAGACATACGATTTTTTTTTATTTTTTTTTTTTAATCAATTCGTCACAAGCAAGTGAATGCCATTAAGTCGGAAGGGGATACTTGGAGTGAAAGAGAATAAAAAGAGTTTAGTAGGAACCGGAAACCTAATTCTAAAGAGGAAACAAGAGAAACCTCTAGTATTCTAAGAATAGGGGAGGTGTGTAAACCGGACGATAGGCGGAACTATCATGTTACTTCACTCATGTAATGTCAATCTAAACATTGAAAGTTCTTAAAGATAATAACATCATTTCAGATTAATTTAATCGACAAATGATGTTTACCAAACAAACGGAGAAATGTTTGGAAAATTTCAAACAAGGCGTTCTGCTCGATGTATTGTTTTGTTCAGACTAATTCTCTTATCCCCTGTTGATATTTTTCTTAACGCGGTTCGGCTGCAGTACATTCTTTTTGTTGTTTTTTTTTTTCAAATGAGCGCAGCTTACCAACTGCTGAAAGATAAAAATCAAAATACATCACAGGGATCAACAGTGGAAAATAACATTGTTAGTAAAATCTGTACATATTAATATATGATTAACTGACTAAAAAAACATATGCGATCGACTGTTCAGAAAACAAATGCAAGATTTCAAGTTTTAAAAGTAAGCAGAAACATCGAAGATGACATGTCCGTGAATGAATGCTTATGCTCCCAAATAACAATGTTAAATGTTTAAATACTCAAATTCATAAAGGATGGTGTTAATAGGGGCGTTAAGAAGGAAAGAATATTTTCAATTTACATTTCATCATTGTTATAATACATGGACAGAACAGCATAGCTTTTATTTAGTAATTTACGCCAAGCAAAGCAATAATGGGTTACTTAGTGTGAGAAAAAGAAAACATTACTAAGGAAAGAGAACAATAAAAGAACAGGAATTAGGAAGACGGAAGGTAACGTTTGACATTGCATCTAAATTTCTAAAGACCAAAGTTGAGTGGATAGCAAGAAGCCGAAAGAGAATTCTACAAGTGCGAGAGACGAAACTGCCAGCATAGAACTTACGGTTGCATCTAGCCATTTTTAACTGTAAAATGATGAGACCTTGCCGCTAATCTAGTACTGCGCTTAAATTCATAAAGTCTAGTTACCACACAGGAACGTTCATCAGAACAGTTTCCACGAAAATACTTATAGAAAAGGCAGAGGGAAGCTACATTAGGGCGGTGGGAAAGTGACTGAAGACAAGATGTCAGGTCAGAACCAATAACGATGCAGATTGTTCTTTGCATTTTATCAAGAATCTCTAAATATATAGCAGAAGCAGATATGGCAGCAATATTCAATGCACGTGTAACGTTTCAGCTTAGACCAGACATCAGGTTCGTTCTCAGGGTGCAGTTTCTTCCAGTCAAGCGCTTGTGGCAAGAGAGTTGCCCAGGAAATAAAAGCATAAGCCGATTATAGCCCTAAGCAAATTTTATTTAGTTGTAACCTTCTGCTGTAGACGGGCGAAGCAGAGATGAAGCGAGGTGAACAGTCTATCAGGCGTGTTTTCTTTTTCGCGACGCAACGAGGCAGTCTCTCGTCACTCTCTATGCATTTCTCTGGGTTTCTCCGTTTTCAGTTAGTAGTGACCACTGTCTTATAGAGACACTGTTCTTTGCCTTGTTATCTTTGTCTAAAAAGTAATTTATTGAGGTCTGGCTTCATTCAGTGACCTTCTTTGTCAGAATCGTTAGCCATTCTCCTTGTGGGGTCCAATTCACTTGGCTGATAATCACCCGGACAATAAATGTCTGAAACAATTTTTATGTAACCTTTCAGATGTTTTCATCTAACAAGATTTCGACTGACACTAATATCACTACACATGGATGAATGGTAATAGCTGAAAGAAAGGCATGACAAGCAGCCATTGTTCTCAAAGAGACTTTTTTATACCAAGTAGTCTCACACAGTGAAATTACACCTGAATACAAAAAGCAGTGTGAAATGGCGACAGAGAGACAGACAGAGGGGGTCTTACTTGTAATATTACTTAACGTGAAAACGGGCAGGTTTGTGGTATCTTCTCAGTACCTGGTGAGACCACGTGAATTTCTCTGCATGACCTTCTGCTGTGGCTTTTTGACATCTCCGCGGCCTGCATAGCAACTGGCGTGAGAATACACATCTTGACTTCGGCCGCGATAAATAGCAACTGACATCACACACTGGCCGTCACGTGACCCACATGACTTCATTACAACCAAAGGGAGTTAATCACACTTTGCATCCCCACAGGGTGTAGAGCAGATGTTTAGCTCCCGCTACCACTTTCTTATCACTGTTGAATTTTGTATAAATCTGTGCAAAAAGTGGATCACATAGCTTACCCAGCTTCATACATATTTTCAGAAAACCTCAGCTTTCGATTGGTTACTTAATATTTAAATCATGTTCGAATAACATCGAGCTAGTTCTTGATCTGACAAAAAATAATTCCGGCAAAATCTGTCAATGCCTTTTTTGAGCCTGTCACGTGATTACGTTGACTATAGATATCAGACACAAATTCGTTCTTCCTCTTTCTTGATTTCATTCACCTACGAAAATGTAGCCTTGAAAGAAACTGCATTCCGATCCCAGTTCGGGCGGATGCTGAAAATATATTCACATACATACGAAATTTTCCAAACTACATTACAAACACACGAAACTTTTCAAACTTCATTTCAAACCACGAATATTCAACTACAAGCAATGGAAATTTAATTACAAGCATTACGGAACAATCAGCTCTTCTGAAGCTAAAGGTTCATTCAGCATTTTCTCAGCTTTATAATTTTTTCAACTCTCTAATAGTGAACATTTTGAGCGGCAAGTTCATTCAACTTTTGTGAGCTCGTATAAAAACATTTCATGAGTAAAAACTTTAATTCGGTCAAAGGGACATAACACCAACAAAAATAGCAACCTCTTTGCTTGTAGATCATTATATAACCTCGTTGTTGCTATATATCAGTTTTGTGTTCCATTGTTTCATATTTTGTGATATTTTGCGTTAAATATAAATTGAGAGGTCATATCAACTAACGGGCTTCTACAAATGGTAACCCCGACGTTTCAAAAGGAATAAAAAAAAAAGTCTTCTACAGAAATATCGTAACATGCAAGAGAATTAGTTCGAACTAATTAGTCCGCTCCATTTTGTTTATAGTCCCGTAGACTTCACTGAGATGCATTGTATAGTCGTTGCTGCTGTAGTTTCCACAGAAAATAAGATTTTTACGAGATGAAGTTGTTTACCGCATGTCAAAATTTGCTTATAATACCCGGTGTTCCCAAGCGGTCCCCGATCTAAATACTGACTGGGCTTGACATTGCTTAATTTCTGTGATGAAACGAAACCCCGTCTTTCAGTATAATTTAACCACAAACACAGAATAATACAATAAATAAATGCTAATTCAAACAGAATGTCCATCTTCCTTTTTTTCTCCAGTCACAAACAAGATCTTAGGATATTATTGTTTACATTCTGAAGTATACAGTTTCTGTCGAAGGAATTTGAAAAAAATAAACGATTTCGGCCTCTGGGATTCCTCTATGGGTGCGTCTGTGCGCGCAATGTAGTATATCAACCCCTTCATCTTTGGTTTGTTCTCTGATAGAATTTTTGGTTGAAAGGAACACTTTTGTCGGGGGAAATGAATGTAAAGTCGTTTCAGTTGAACGAATGAAAGGAGAAAAGAGGTGTTGTAAGTAAACCATAGCTGGGGGTGGGGAGAAGAGGTGGATTCACCCCTTTCCCAAGAGTATTAGTGCGTAAGTGAATATAACGATCCTAACTGGAATTGGAACTCAGCTATCCGATTAACAAATCCGAGTGGCCATCCATTACACACCCAAGCACTCGGTATTTTCAAGCGGTCACCCAACTAGTTACTACCAGGCTCAACGTTGCTTAAATTCGGTGATTGTACGGTGTTTCGACGCTATTTAGTCGTAAGTCCGAGAGCAGATGACAGTAATCTCGATACGCTTTCGCAGCAGATGATATATATCTTCTTGAACAGTCCAAGCGTGTAAATCGTGCAGCTTTGTCATCTGGACAGACGTTTGAAATAAAAGAATATAGTCGTTGTGTTTTTAAGCTTTTGCGCAAGAGTTGGATGCGTAATAAAATATATCAATTCATTAATCTTTAGTTTGGTCACTGATAGAATTTTTGGTTGACAGGAAGTCTTGCCGGTGGAAGTGAATGTCGTTTCAGAAGAATGAATGAATGAATGAATGAATATGCCAGTCTTTATAATAAGAAATACCGTCAAAAGCAGCCCATATCTCTAACCAGTTTTTAAATTCTCAACATTTGAGAGAATCACTGGGGAAAATCGTGCAATTTCTTGAGTGTTGGAGTCATTTAAAAGATCTGCTTCAGTCGAGATGACAAATGTAACAGCCAAAGCTTTTCGGCTCGATCAAGAAATTCCTCAACACTAAAACCTCATATTTGACCATTTGATTTAATTTTGGGTATTCAGTCGGGACGCCGCGAAAGGTTCAGCACTGCAATATATATATATATATATATATATATATATATATATATATATATATATATATATATATATGTGTGTGTGTGTGTGTGTGTGTGTGTGTGATTAATACCGATCATTGCAAAACTATATATGGTATACAAGCTTATAACGAAAAACAGATACCAACGGTTCTAATATATAAGAAACAAAATGAATTTCTAGTCTCGAATTTGATCAAGTAATTTATTATCCCCCTTAACCTCAAAACTCCCAATGCATTTGTCTTACATAAAGTTTTGTCTTTCATTCCGACCTGAAGTCGTCGAATTCAACATACGTCACATAAGTGAAAAACGTCGTCTATAAGCTTGTCAACTTTGTCTCATCATCTCCACACACTAAAATCTGAATGGACCTTTCACTATAGAATTAATAATTATCGGAATCGTATTAAGCCGGCACCTCACGAAAAATTATTGCCTGTAGGACAACATTTCCGCCTAGAAAAACAAGATTTAATGGCCATGCAGAATTCAGTATTATTGAAAGAACTGAAATAGACACAAAAGATAACCTTAGGAAAATACTAGAAGAAAATGAAGACAAATGGATTTTGCACCTCAAAACACTTTGTCCGGACGGATTTAACAGCAAACTAAACAACACAGATAGATAGAATTAATATATAACCCCATAGATCATCGCACCCAATATTTCCCTCTCACAGATTATAATCTGTGTAGTTGAATGTATACTATCGTTACTACATAGAACAGTACACCACCCATAAAGGGCCCAAGCTGACCCCCTAACCCCTATGGATCCTCATCCACACTAGACAGACATGCTTGCAGAGGTGATGAGGTCTCCCACATACACAACACACGTCTATTTCCTAGCAAGCAATAAAACTGTCAAAATGATTAAGGAGGTAAATCTGAGACGCATGAGTCCCCAACCTCTCTTTAAAAGAACTTGAAAAAGGCCTTTGACCAATACATTTTTGACCAATATTAAAGGGAAAAAAATAAATGAAAACTACAGTTCACCTTCTTAAGAGACAATCCTGTAGTTCACTGCTATTAACAATGAGGAATTTTTTCTCCTGATGGCCATGCTGGCCGAAACTAATTTAAAAAAAATAAAACAAAAATAATAATATACAACCTAGTGTGCCTGAATTTTTTTAATTTTTAACGTTTTTTATTGTTCAAGACACACACACACGTGTGTGTGTGTGTGTGTGTGTGTGTGTGCGTTTTAGAGAGAAAGTGAGAAGTTGTACGAGAATTCGACGAAATGGTAAATACAGAAACAATTTGTAAAAATGTGAAATATATATATAAAAACTAAAAGAACCATTAAACTGAAAAATTCGCTATTATGGACTTCTTTCGATTACCATCTAGTAATTACATAATTTCGTTATAACGCAGTCATTTCTTAGATATATAATTAATAATCATATAAAAACAAAAAATTAATTTTTAAAAATGAAAAATCTTTCTTGAAGCTTTTATTTTTTTTTAATTTCAAGATAGATTAAATTTAATATTTTCAATAATCGAAATATTTTTCTGTATTTCAAAATGAATTGAAATTGATTGGAATTATTTTTTTTTAAATCGCTAAAAGTGACAGATTTAGCCATATTTACGAATCTGTCAACACAACGTAAATTCTCTTTATTAAAAAAAATTTTCAAAAATAAAATATAGTTTTCTGAAATTTTATTTGAAGATTAGCTGATAAAAAGATTAATCTGATTTGAAACAAATATTACTTATTTTTAGTTTATAATATCGCAGAGAGGCATTTTTAACACGAAGCTGGGTGTTTTTAAGAGGTGTTGACAACTATCTCGATAGACATAAGTTTGGGAATATTTTCTACGGGAAGCACATCAGTAAAAATTACCTGACGAATATAACTTGAGCGCCTTTTTATACAATGCTTTAACAACCTATTAATCTTTAAAATGTAGGAAAAAATTCTAAGTAATCTAATATTTTATTGAATTTTAGGTATTTTGGCTTGAAATTTAGTATAGTTACTACTCTTATAATCTGATATATCGTGTATGGGCGTCCGTATTTACAAAAATTTTATACGTTTATACGCACACAAAAAATTCAAAATTCTTTTTAAAAATATTGGGGGTCGCTGAATTGTAGTAAGCTTTTCCATTTATGATTAGTAAATATAGTTTTTAGTTAATAACAATATCACTTAACCGCTACAAATTAATAAAAAAAAAAATTGAAAGATTTAAAACTTTCTAAATTATTCTAATTAAAATTTTAAAAAAATGAAAACAATCATTGTAAATTTATTTCTACGAAAATTTTTTTTTTTTTAAAGAAATTAGTGTCCATAATATATCACATTCATAAAAGCAATTAAAAGCTTTTCTAATTAAATAATATCTTACTTTTATTGCATTTTTTATTTTACGATTCAAAGAAGATTTTCTGTAAGTGGGGATGTTTTAAAAAAAAAAAATAAATAAATAAACAAAAAAAAATAAAAACAAAATCATGATTTAAATTCTCCAAGGACTTGTGTTTATGAGCCGTAGAAAAAATGAATTTCTCAAAATTTCATAAAATTAAATAAGTGGAGGATAACAAATGCAAAAAAAATATTTTACTAAGATTTTCTTCAAAAAGAAACAATTCTAATAATCTGTGAATAAAACCTGAAAGTTTCATTTAAATCCGACAATCATTCAATTTTTGCAATAATTTCCAAATCAATGTGTTTTCACCGCAAAAAAGACGTTAACATTTTCCATACTAATTTATAGTCAGCCGCTGACACAAGAAAAAATTAACCAAAATTTTGAAGGTTCTAAAAAGCACTAAAATATAATTTAATAATCAAATATTGGTCTTTGTTCTTAATAATAACAAAGATTTTGAATTTTGAGGATAAAACTATTTTTTTCATCATATATGCTTATTTTTAGCGAATCTTTGGGGAGGTACCTATCTCCGTAGCTAAATCATAAAAATCGCATATATTTTTAACAAATATATCTTTCAACCTAAACTCTTTCTCAAGTCAGTGCCCTTAGCCCATACTTCTCTACCAATCACCTAGATTGAATATTATACAATGAAAATTTAATATTTATTCATCTTACAACATTGAAGAGATGCTTTGATGCAATTTTTTTTTTTTTTTTTAAATAATTTCATAATGGCTCCGTTGTTTTGGTTGTTGATGCAATCAGAGAGAAAGCGTTGGTGCATTTCCTGAGGATGTAAGTAGACACCAGAATTCAGTGACCTAAAATGTAAATGTGATAAAAAGCCAACGGAAGCGGAAATAGAGTTTCAGTTGCAAATTCTTTGCCAACTGTTCGAAGCTTCTCGGTGAAAGTGGCAGCGCGAGATACCAATTTTCAATTAACTATCTGCTTTCGAAATGACGATAGCCGTAAGGACCTACCAAGCAATCAACGATGAGACTGTCTGTTTAATTGTCCACTGGAGCGAGATTTCTCTCTCTCTCATATATATATATATATATATATATATATATATATATATATATATATATGGAAAAACGAAAAATCGAATATGCAATTATGCTGTTTTAAGGTTAATTTAATGTCAACGTCAGACGTTTCGGTCATATAGACCTTCTTCAGGACATAGTTATTAAAACATAATTAACATTAAAACAGCATAATTGCATATTCGGATTTTTGTTTTTCCATATATTTTTCTTCATACTGTCGGATCTATATCCATATATTTGCTTACATTATATATATATATATATATATATATATATATATATATATATATGCAGACAGAGTGAGGCAAAAGTTACACACCATAAAGACAATTTATTAAAAGTATAATTACACATTAAAATTTTATTTAATTGTTATATGTGCTGTTCAAAAGGTCCTTTTTCAAAATACTTTTCAATTCTGAGCCTGCATGATTCATTAACATGTTGAAGAGTTTCCTCTGTCATTTTATGACATTCATATTTAATTCTTTCATTAAGTTTCTCAGTATTTCTTGAGGCACGTCTGATAAACAACAGATTTCAAATGGCCCCACGAAATAAGAAAATATCAAAACAAATTGGCCATTTAAAACACGATTAATTAATTAAGCCCTATGGTGCGAGACTTTTACTATATATATAACAATCAGATCTGGGGTAATGAGAGAGAAAAATTATTTTTGAATTATATTTCAGAGTTTTCTTAATTAAAAAGGTGAATTACTTAACCTTGACTGCGAATGACAGGATCGTGGCGTGGATCCAATGAAGTGGTTAGTTGCTAGTGGAAAAAAAGCGCCATTTGCAGAACAAGCAGGTCCTCGGCTGCAGAGTGAATCTTCCTGTTGGCATTTGGAAACAAGAACAATTATTGGAAGCACAAAAACCAATCACCCGGGTGGGTGAGAGACATTGAAAGATGACTCTGGACAGATTGCAAACCCAGGAAATACTCCATATTGGGATCATGATCATTTCGCGCGGCATGCATAGCAAATGATAACACCTCATCAGGCAATTGAGTTTGACATCTGTGTGGACGAAGGTTGAGATCTTCAAAACACACACACAGAGTATTTATAGTTTTCTTCCCTCCCGTTGGAAGATAGCAGTAAACAATCTTCCGATCCATGTTGTTTTATGCCATATAACTAAACTTTGTCAATATTGAAGCATTTTTTTTCTTTTCTTTTTTTTTCAAATTCTGAATTAAAAAATTATCCTCAACTGGCAGCAGAATAATTTGAACGAATTCTTTATAATAATTTAAGCTTTTCATTCAGTTTCTGGTGAGAAACGGTCGGTAAATCAATGACAATACCTTCAGAATTTACTTGTTAGTATCAGAGTCATGATGAAAGCCAATATTGTGAATACTGGAGCCATTTTCAGGGCTTTATACCCTGTATATTTGAATACTTGTAAAATATTTGATAACTTATCGGTGACTACCTCCTATATACCTCAGACCTTCCATATTGATTGGTCAAACATGTATATCAACACCACCCTATTTCACTTAACCTATTTCTTATCAGTCAGTTATGTGCCATGTGTGATACACGCTTAGGTGATCATGTATCTTTCGATACATGACTGACGAGGAAATTTTTTTCCCGCAGTAGGTAACCTTCAGGGAATTTGATTTACCATCCAACTCGGTCTGTCTTGCTATTTACCCATAGTTGGGCGGGCGGGAGAAGAAGAAGATTCATATCTTTTCCCAAGGGTATTAGCACGTAAGTCAACGTAATGGAACTCGGCTTTTCGATTCCTCAATCTGACCCGCTATCCATTACTCCACGGTGCCTCATATTTCTTATAGTCTGTCCATTTGATTGTCCCTCTTTCTCTGGTGCTTATTCTAGTCGGTTCATACATATCCGAAGCTAGGCTGGTCAGGGTGGACCTAGACTCTGGTGAAAACGGTGTGGGCAATAACCGAGCAGTATTAAATAAGAACTAAACAAGATACTTCTAGACGTGGTCAGCAGAACAAGAACAATCTACCTTCGCAGATTAAATTCCCTGAAGGTTACCCGGATCGACAAACTTCTGATGAAGGTCAGAGAGCACAACAGCCGAAACGTTGTGGTAATAACAACAAAGATGAGGACAATAATCTGCATGTAAATAATATCTCAAGCTTTCTTTTCTTACATTTACCACTATAAGGCCATCTCTCTTTTTACAAGGCTTACGGACACATGTTGAAAAATCGGTTCCTGCATGATCACCGAAGTTAAGCAACGTCGAGCCTGGTCAGTATCTAGATGGATGGCCATTTGAAAATACAGGTGCTGTAAGTTTGGATGTGCGGGTGGTGTAATAGATAATAGTTCGGAATTGTTAATCGGAGAGCCAAGTTCCAATTGGGTTCGTTATATTCACTTACGCGCAAATACCCTTGGGAAAGGTATGAATTCTCTTTCCAGCTATGAGTTAATTGATAGGAGTTGTATCACTAAACAATTATTATCTCCAAAACAAAACATTTTACAATATAGAAATATTTACTGTCTTTAAATAACCTGTAAAAGCCGTAGAAATTAATCCATCAATAAATCTGAATAATAAGCATATACAGAAAGCAGCCATATCATTTGTCAAAAATAAAAGTTGTTTTAGGATTTGTTTTAAGTACAAAAATAAACCAAAGTCAATGTAACGGATGTGCTTGTTTTCATAAAACAATTATGAAATTATTTAAATAAACACGGACTTCAATCGAATAAAACAGTAACATGTATTGTTATTTATACACTTATTAAGATGGACACAATCAATCAACCAACTACAATGAAAACACATCCGTTGTCACTGCACTCGTCGCAACGGTGCCGCACGCGTGTTTTATTACCGCAGTGCTTGTGTGGTGCATCAAGTAAAAAATTGGGCGTTTGTAAAATAACAAACTGAAATTCAAGTGTTTGAATTTAATGGTCGCAACCCATAGTTTAAGAGGCGCTGGTCTAAACAAACAAAAAACTTAGCGATGCCTGTGAATCGTCAAACTTCTCGATTTTCTACAGTCAAATGAATTGAACATTTTGTTGATAATAATTGTTGTTTTTTATGTGCCCAACATAATTGTATTATAAACTCTTTTTTTTTTTTAAGCGTTTCACCCCAAGCAAGGCGGGAAGCCACTAGGACTCAAGGAGTTACAGAAAAAGTTGGAGCAAGATCAGATAGGAGTGATAGAAGAAAGGATGAGAAGAAGGGTAGTGGATAGATCAAGGCAACTGGAGATGTCGATTGACATTACATTTGAATAGCTGGAGATTATAGCTCTCAGGGAAACAGGAATAAGGAAGGGAGTTCCACAGACGAGAGGTGCGAGACATGAAGTTATTGGAGTAGAAGAGACGGCTACATTTAGAAGTTTCGACAGTGAAAGGGTGAGAGCAGGATGCCAGCCTCGTAAGGCGCTTGAACTCATGAAGTCTGGGAACCAGCGAACGCAGCTCCTCGGAGCAATTACCATCTTGCCTAATTGTTTGGCGCTCAAAGGAAAATGTTGTATATGCTTTGCTTGTAACTTTTTTATTACAAATTTTATGTTATTTAATAAATGTAAATTTCTTTCAAACTTCACACCGGCGTAAGAGTCTTGTTTTGTAGTTTACGCCATTCATAATACTTGGAATAAGTGATTTGACGTTCTCTTCTCCTCTCCTCTCAAATCCTTTTTCACGTAGTCCGTGAAAAATACACACACACACACACACATTGGATATACACTGTATTTTCTATATGCATAATTCTGCAAGCGAAATGAGCACAAAACACTAAAATAGACGTTAAAATGCGAAGAGAAGGAGATTCAATTTTATCCTAAAAGATGGTGCTATGAATGTAGTTACCGCCAATAATAATAATAATAATAATAATAATAATAATAATAAATGAAAAATCTTAAATCTTTTAGTTTTAATTTCAAGCTCATAGATTAAATTTAAGATTTCCAATAAGCAAAAAAGCTATATTTCAAAACGAATTGATTGAAATTCTTTTTTTGAAATCGTTAAAATTGCTACAAATCATCTATATTAGCAAACGTATCAACACAACATGATACTCTTTATTGAAAAAAAAACTTTCAGAAATAAAATGTACTTTTCTGAAACGTTATTCGAGGAAGATTAGCTGATTTAAAGTTTAATTAATCTTATTTGAAACAAATATTTACTTTCAGTGTGAAATATCGCAGAAAAGCAATTTAACACCGACGTGGATGTTTTAGGCGGTGTTGACAACTCGCTCGATAGACTTACTTAGGTTTTGGAATTTTCTACGCTGGTCATAATTGTCAAAATTTCTTGGCGAATATAACGTGAGCGATATATAACTACCCAGTAATCTTTAAAATTTAGGATGATATTCTAAGTAATTTAATATTTTATTCACTTTGGCTTTATAGACTTACCCAGGAAGACGCTTGTTGAGGAAATGTTAGAAAATTACCAATAAATTTTAAACTTGTTGTAGTTACCGCTCTTATTTTCTCATACTGTCGTATCCGTATTTGAAAAAAAAAAAAAAAAAAAAAACAAAAACAAAAAACAAAAGAAAAAACAAAAACAAAAACAAAAACAAAAACAAAAACAAAAAAAAACAAAAACAAAAAAAACAAACAAAAACAAAAAAAAAACGAAAACAAAAAAAACAGTATGTTTATACGCGCGCGCACACACACACACACACACACACAAAAAAAAAAAACTTGAAAATTCTTTTAAAAATATTGCGTGTTGCTGAATTGTAGCAAGCTTTTCCATTTACGTTTCGTAGGTATAGTATTTTTTTACTTACCTAACCGCTACAAATTAATACAGAAATTTAAGATTTAAAAATGAATTATTTTAATTAAGATTTTAAAAAATTAAAACAATTCTTGTAAAACTTCATTATTCATCGAAAAATTTTTTTCTTAAGACAATAGCGTCCATATTGCACTTAAAAGCTTTTGTAATCAAATAATGTCTTAGTTTTATTACATTTTTTATTATTTTACGACCCAGAGCAGATTTCTTATAACTGGGGGTTTTGCTTTACAAAAAAAAAAAGACATATAGATTTAAATTCTCCAAGGAATTGTGCTTTTATAACTAATATAAAATATTAAGCCGTAGAAAAGTGAATTTTTCGAAATTATATAAAATTAAATAACTATGTCGGTGGGGGTGTAATGTATATTTTTGCCAAGATTTTATAAAAAAAGAAATATTTCTAAAATAATTTCATTCACATGAGAATAAGTCCTGAAAGTTTAATTAAAATCTGACAATTCTTTGATTTTTGCTAGAATTTCCAATTTTTTTTTTCACCGCAAAAAACGTTAAAATTTCCAATCATGGTCACGCACTGCCGTAAGAAAACCAAAGTTTTTAACCAAAATTTTAAAGGTTCTAAAAAAGGATTAAAAAATGATAATAAAAAAATCCTTTGATTTTTCTTTTTAAACAAAAATAGTTTAAGGGATCGTCGTATGCTCATTTTTAAGCGAATCTTTGGACTTTGGAGGTAAAAGCAGGTCTTTTGAATGATATTCTTTTTGGGTCCTCATGTAATTTGTCGCATGGCATTTTAGGATCCCACAATGCAAAGCATTTAACTAGCCAACCATGATAATCTGTATTTCATCTAAAGACGGCCAAAGAACGAAACGAGGGAAACTTTGTAAGATTAAATAAAAATTAAATATATGTATGAAGACTATAAAAAAAAAAAAACTAAATTGAATATTAACAATAACATCTCACTCTCAAAATCTTTGATGCTCAGTAAAATCCTCTATGAGCAAGTCCTTGTGCCAGACGTAATTAAACTGGACTAAATCATTTTAGCACTAGTCAACGGAGACGCTACCGCTACCATAAATCATGACTGTCTAAAGCGCAAAGATAATTTGGAATGACGTCAGCAACATGGCGAATAAAGCAACACTCGTGTTTCACAACAATTGAGATAAATTGCTAGTTAAAGGAATGAAAGGTCCGAGAATCAAAAGAAGAAAATGCGGGGAGATAGTTGGAGAGAGTCGTGGGCAGGTTGTATTAGGAAAAAAAGAAATACACTGAACCTATGGGGGTCTGACGCTTTGTAAAGCATACGCACGAACGAGCGTGTGTATGTGTGCGTACGTGTGTCCGCACACGCGCGCAGTATCAGATAAGAGTTGAACTCTGTTTGAACCGGTGGCAAAGGCATCTCTTCTTGTCGCTGTCGTCAAGGTCTATTCCCGCCCAGACCAGCCCCGGTCATTTAGGCCCCTGCGGACGTGTAAGTTTTCCTTCAACAATGAAAGAAGGATCTATGATAAATATTAAATAACTGAATGAGAAAAGAGTGGCGATTTTGGGGTGAAAATCAAAAAGGAACAAACGATCGCCATCATAAAAATTCAAAGGAAATGATGAAAATAATTATTTATCTGTGAATGCAGACCCAACTCCTTATGCATAATCCAATTATCTGACAACAGATTAAATTTCTGAAAGCTATATTTCAACGTTTATTCGCGACATTTTTTTTTTTTTTAATCGTCACCCAATGTTATTAGAATGCAAAGGGAGGATACAGGGAGTGAAAGAGAATGGGACGATTAAAAAAAAATTGGAGGGATCGCGAAAGGATAGAAACAGAACAGGGTTCAAGAATCTGGCGATTGACGGTGCATTTTACTTTTGAAGATTGTAGTTATCAGGGAAGCAAGAAATCGGAAGGGAGTTCTACAGGTAGGAAGTGCGAGAAAAAAACACTGTTAGAGTAGAAGTGGCCGTTGCATCTAGCTATTTCAACCGTAAAACAGTGAGACCTAGTTGCTAATCTCGTAGGAAGTTTAATTCACGTAGTCGGGACAACAGTAGAATAGAGACATGTCACGTCGGTGAGAAAGTGACTGGAGACGATATGCCTGGTCGAGATTGTATTGCGGACCCTTCTCTGGATGTTGTCAAGAATTTCGAGATGTACAGCAGGAGTAACGGACTAGATATGGCAACAGTATTCAATACATGGACAAATGGAAGATTTATAAATGGGCAAGAAGGATTCTGGAAATTTAAAAAAAAAAAAAAAAATCAAGGCGATAATGCCACTAAGATGAAAGGGACTACCGGAAGTAAAAAAAAAAAAAAAAAAACTTTTAGAAGGAACCAGAAACCTAATCCAAAAACATGAAATAAGCGATAAAGCTGTGAACCGAATGATAGGTTTGCCTATCTACCCTGTTGAAGGTAAAAATAAAATAAAATTTCAGAGTTTATACGGAAACATTAGAAGTATAAAGTTGAAGTAGATTTTAGAAGGAACCTGAAACCCAATCCTAAACAGGAAACAAAGGATAAATCTCTACACCAGTTCCAAAGATTGAGGAGGAGTGTGAACCTAACGAAATACAATAGAAAAGAAATTCTCCTGCCTTAAAGAGAAAGAGGGAGATTCTGCATTCTTTGGTTATTTTTTCTATACTACTACTACTGTTCAACTAATACAAGACCCAAGAGCCACTCAAAGTAGAGATATACAGAATAAAATTATTGTCAGTGCGTAAAGAGTGGATGTAAGAAGTGCATATTATGGAGGGTTGTATGATAGATAATGGTTGACTCTCGACTTGAAGTGGTTAAGATTGTAGTGATCAGGGAAGCAACTCGTTCGGGTGTCTGTTAGGCAAAGTACACATTTATCGAGTGGAACTTATTTCTTACAAATGAAATACGAAGGGAATGAGGAGGTGTAAGTGGCATGGTGTATCCTAGATGTGAAGGAAAGCAGCTCATCTAAACATTTGCCACGGAAGTAGCGAGTGTTTAGCAACGTTTCATCTGTAAGAAAGGAGTTGCAATGTGGAAAATAATTCATCACCCACAATGCCGCTTTAGAGATTTTGAACTCTGTCACGGTTGGACATCGAATAAAAAGGTGGTTTCGAATAAGCGAGGATGACAAATTTGTCAGGATCTAATAAGCAGAGTCAGGAATCTGAGGAATGGGTAGAATTAGTCTAGAATTTAGTTTATTTTAATAAAAGTAATAGAAGTGCAAGGCAAGAAAGCATTTTCCAGAGCGCATTTCCCATTATAAACATTATATCCATGATATAGTAACACGTTTACCTGGACGGAACAAAATAGCTGAAAGGAAGGAAGTAAAAAAAAAAAAAAAAAAAAAATGGTTCTCAAAGAGACTTTATACCGATATATACATACTTATCACTATTTCTCCTAAATAGAAGCTATAACACATGTATACACAGCAATCAGTGTGAAAAGGATTAAAAAAAATAGAAATAGACTTACTTGTAATCTTTCCTAATAGGAAAAGAGAGAGTTCATCAGAGTCCTTTATGTTTCTGGTGAGACAATGTGGGTTCTTCTGTTCAGCCTATCGCTGTGGGCTTATGACGTTTGTCTTTTTTTTTTTTTTTTCATTCTACGTAGTAACTTGTGGGGCCGCCAGGCGTGATAAATAGCAATTGCTTTCGTTGATGCCAGGTGACTTCGTCTCAACAAAAAAAGGAGAAATTGCCACATTGTATCCCTACAAAAGAAATGGTATGTAAACATACAGTCAATCATTTAAAGAGAGTTAAAACAATTTTCTTCTATATAAAATGTGTTACCATCAAAAGATATAAACCTTACAAAGTCTGTTTTGATTGTCTTTCAGTTGTTATTCATTTCTTCGCGTGCGTTGTAACTATGAAATGATTGCAGAAAGGCATGAATAGTGTCAACGTTTCATATTCGTCAAGACTCAAAAGTTTCTTTTATCAACCGTATCGTTTAAATTACTTTTAAAGTTAACAAGGAAATACGGCACAACTAAAATGTTCTTACGATTCAAATGAATTTTTAGAATCAGTTAAATTCTAATTTGAATGAAGTTTTAGAATCTGTAGCAAATTAGTTTCGTAATTGGAAATTCTCATTTTAGAATTGTTCTTTTCCAGGAACATTCCGTAAAAATAAGCCTGGCTGTTGGAATAAGAGCGTAGGGTGGATTTTTAAAAGGGGTGCAATTATTACAGACTTGAAAATACGTGAAAAATGGTGGTTTTAATATGGAATTTTTTCTTAGAATTATCTCCAAAGAGACAGTATGCTTTTACGAACAAAATTAAAAAAAAAGAAAAGAAAAGACGCCTTTAAATTATGATGATTTTGTAAGCGTAGCTTAGATGTGGCACAAGGCCGCATGTATTGGGAACCCAATGAGGGTCGAACTCATTCAGTCGTATTTGTTCTAGCGAGATAGGCTAGCTAATCAATTCACCACATCAAGGTGCCCAGATGCCTTTAAAATATGGACTTCAAATGTTTAGATTAAGCATTTAACTTATTGTTACTGTATTAGTAGCTTTATAATAATAATAATAATAGTAGTAGATTTTAGACTGATATAAAAAAGAACAGATAAGTATATTGACTAAATTCTTCGGTGAGTCAGTTATGTGCCATACTTGATAGACTCTTAGGTGGTCATGTATCTTTCAGCATATTTTTTCCCGCAGTAAGTTGCTATTTCTTCCTGCGGTTGCCAACCAAGGCTATAGAATCCGGTCTGTCCTGCTATTTACCTATAGCTGGGGTTGGGGAGAAGAAGAGTATTCATATCTTTTCCAAGGGTATTTAGCACGTAAGTGAATGTAATGGATTCGAGTGGAATTCGAACTCTGATCTCCGATTCCTCAATCCGAGCCGCTATCCATTACTCCACAGTGCCTCCTCCAAATTCTTAGAAGCCCTAAAATCTATGAATTACATTAAAAAAAAAAAAGTCATACTCATGGGTACTTCTTACATCTTATGTAATTTTTCCCCTGTGCAGTGACTACAATTACATTTGTGTCCCCCTGATTGCATGACATCTCATCTGTTTGTATTTCTGATACCAAAAATGATCTCTGGCTGAGACTTTGTAATTTGTAATACAGAAAACAAAGGCAAAAAAAAAAAAAAAAAAAAAAAAAATTTGCTTCTACACCAGGTCCGACTCTTATGACTTTAATCGATTGGTTAACATGCGCATGTTTTGCCTTGGTGAACCAAGATGGGGTAACAACAAACACTCCGTTCAATGCGACTGGTTTGCTTGTTGATTGGCCATAACCAATTGGGAGTGTGCCCTAGGGGCTGTCGCACTGTACATTTCAGTTCGTGAACAAGAGTAGTGGGGAAACATCATGGCTGGGTGGTGAGGGTTTTTTTTTTTTTTTAGGTTTGATGTATATGGTAGCAAAGACGATTTGGAAGTCATATCCAGAAACAACCTCAGTCGGAGACTGACTGAGCAAACCGACCTGAAGGGACTTATAACTGGGTCCCAAATTCATGTGCTGCGTTTATCAATGTTTGTCACTATGTCGTTCACATTTGGCTGCGATGCATGTGCTTAGTATACCCTTATCAGTCTAGGGGTTATTACGAGTATATTCCGCTTTGTATATTTGTTCTTCCGCGTCACTTTGTTGGCATGCAGCTCTCTCAGGCGATCAATAATAATCATAATCTGAGGGAAAACAGATCATCATGGAAACTCGGATACAAAGAAGAATGTTGGAGTAGTGAGGAGACTTGCTGTCACTTAATCCATCTATTACAATCGACATGAACACACAAAGAGTAAAACTAAAAATAAGTATAAAATTGAACCTAAAAATAAAACAAACCTAAAAATAAAAATCTTTGGAAGTTTGTCGTTCAAACGGATGTCCTAAACTGGGCCTGAAAACCTAATCTTTTTAACATTTTTTTTTTCAATTATTTCACCCCAAGCAAGGCGATAAAGCTACTAAAACACAAGGGACGAAAGAGGACAGAGGTAAAGAAAGTGAGAAAAAGTTATTAAAGAGAAACGACAAAAGAACAGGCCGTCCAGAGTATGACAAACTAAATCCAACAGCAAGATCTGGAGATTTTGAGGAGCGTGGAACCACCTCTTAATAGCTGTTGTTCCCAGGTCCACCTTGACCTGGGGTGGCAGAACCGGTTAGGGACTCAACTATGGGTAAATTGTTAACCCCACAACTATAGTAAAAATACCAGAAATGCATTTTTGTAAAAGAAATTACTAATGTTACAAAGTAAATTTAATTACACACAAGGAGTTGATATGTCGCTAAACAAACAAAAGAACAAGATTTAAGATGACAGAAGGAGACAGAAGGTGACAAAAGGAGACAGAAGGTGACAAAAGGAGACAGAAGGTGACAAAAGGAGACAGAAGGTGACAAAAGGAGACAGAAGGTGACAAAAGGAGACAGAAGACGACGATTGACGTTGGATTTATTTTTTAAAGATCGCAGCAGACCGCAAACAAGAAGCTGAAAGTGAAAGGTGAAAAGTGCGAGATAAGAAACTATTTGAATAAAACTTACGGTTGTATTTAACAATTTCAAGCGTAAAATGATGATACCTACGAGATACCAATCTAGTAGTATCCTTGAAATCATCAAGTTGAAGTAATAAAGAGATAGGCTCACCAGAACAATTGCAATAGAAATATTTGTTTAAAAAAAAAAGGCACCGGTACGCAACAACAATGCGAATCCGATTGAAGACGGAATGCTAGATCGAGCGCAAAATACTTTTGTAAAAAAAAAAAAAACGGCCCTGAATCACCCGATCGGGGGAAGTTTAATTTGGTGCCCGTGCAGGGCTTTCGACCCTCGCTATTTTACCAATATTTGCTTTTTTCTACATTCATTTATATATAATATTACAAATTAAACTAAACGCAACAAAGGATGAAAGATTTTTGGATTCTGACGTCATTCTAGGGTTTTTTTTTTCATCCAAATCCGTGAATTTATTTTTCTGATGCTTGGCGATGACCAGAATTCTATAAACATTGTAGATTGGCGCTAAAGAATCACAAAGAACTGTACGAGACAACAGAAAGCATATCTCTAGAGGATGTTCAACAGCATCAGCAGCTAAAATGGATATCATATGTAATTCGAAGAGAAAATAATGACATAATTATGATGTTGACATTCCACACAACTTCAAACCAAAGTTTAC
Source organism: Acanthosepion pharaonis (assembly GCA_903632075.3). Classification (NCBI taxonomy): domain Eukaryota; kingdom Metazoa; phylum Mollusca; class Cephalopoda; order Sepiida; family Sepiidae; genus Acanthosepion; species Acanthosepion pharaonis. The sequence goes on from CAHIKZ030005532.1 coordinate 3,629,403, forward strand.
GAAGGAAACCCCATCAATATTGGAAAGTGTGATAACAGTTATCGGACTTGAGAAACACATTTTCCTGAAAAATTGTTTTAAGAGAAAGATTTTATAAATTTAAAAATCGACAGTAGTACAGGCTGATCGGTCAATGAATATCAAATGTTTTCTGATTTGTTGGTAAAGATTAAAAGTTAGAACACTTCGTCCATTAAAGAATGTATACAATATACATTAGTGAATTTAATTTTGTAAATTTATTTCATTAAGAATTAGATAATATAGTATTTCATTTCATTTTTATTGAGATAAGTAATTGTTAATGTACATTTTTCTCATATTTTTAACTATTGTTCTAATCTTGCTTTAGATAGATGTTATTTTAGACAACTATTGACCTAAAAGTTGTGTCCATAATAATAAGCGTGGCCGAAAATGTTGCGTCCATCACAGCGACTATAAGATTAAATCAATATTTCGAAATAATACAAAAAAAAAAAAAAAAAAAAAGTATATGAATAGGGCAGATAGAATATATATATTTTTTTACTCTGTGCACTCAGCAACATCAGTACATAAGTTTATGGTAATGGAATTGTAAGTTTTGAAAACTTGTTATAGTTATCTAGAGAAACAGTTTCTACAACTGACTAAACATGAAATGCATCTTATATAAGAGATGCATTACTACAGTGTGTACACGGGTACAGATAATACCGACAATATTTGTTTTCAACTTAAATTTCAATTAGTAACAGTCGTTCTTCAAAAACGATAGGGATGCCATTCTGTTTTATAACACAAAGTAGGACCTAAATTTAACTATTTTTTAAAGTACCTATTTTCACCTGTTCTCCAAATTTAGCCATCAATTATTCTCAACAACCCCTCCTTGCTTTGCTAATTTAGTTACTACGAATATCTGCGATCCTTCTCGCTTGACAGATGCATTTCAATGCGGGACGATGGGAAGCCCAAGAAAAATGACAACGTTTTCGGCAACATTCCATTGTGAACACGTAACTGGGTCTCGGTGGATTTGAAATTGCCACTCGCTATATTCGACTGCATTCCTGATATTGCCATTTCACTGTTCCTTACAAATGAGTTCCTTCTTCGACACTTTTATGTCTTTTTTTTTTTTTTTTTTACTCAAAACTCTTTCTTAAAATTTTGACAGCTGCAATTACGTTTTGTAACCTCACGAGATCTTTGTTTGATTGTGTACTACACTCAGAATAAATGAAATAGAATAAAATAAAAAGATAATTAGAAATTATAAAACTGACAGAGAAACAATCCTACTTGAAAAAACCAAATAACCCACCAACTTAGAAAAAACCCCAAAATAAATACTGAATGAATGAACACACACATATATATATATATATATATATATATATATATATATATATATATATATATATAGTACAAGGTCCGGGGCCATTTGAGGTAGACGATTACGCTAAGGGTTATTTTATGCAGATAGAAGAAGAAAATAACGGTTAACCCTAGACTTGGGCAGGTTAAGATTGTAGTAATCGGGGAAGCATCCTCTTAGGAGTCGGTTCCACAGAGCAGTGATTCGCGAGAAGAAGCTATTCTAGTGGAATAGCAATGGAATACGGACGGAATCTGGGTGCTTTGCTACAATGTGAGTGGCATGGCGTCTACTGGCCGTGAAGGTTAAAACTGGGGGAACCAAGGAATGCAGTTTGTCCGTGGAAGTAGTGATAGAACAGTAAGAGGCTTGTTACACCCTGTCTGTGAGAGAGGTTGATGGGTGGAAAATAATTCGTCACCCACAAGGACTTGGAGACGCTTTACTGGAAAAGTGAAGACTGTGTAGCTCCTCCCTAAATATGACAACAGTATTTTTACATATAAGTACAGCTCCTTTATATATAAGTATCAATAGAGCAGTGAGAAGCTTGCCACATCTCGTCTGTGAGAGGAGAGGTTGGAAGCTGGAAAATAATTCATCACCTACAAGGAGAGGGAGACGCTTTTGGACTTTATCGAGACTGGAAAGTGAAGACTGTAACTCCTCCCTAAATATGGCAACACTACCTTTACATATATGTACAGCTCCTTTACATATAAGTATCGATAGAGCAGTGAGAGGCTTGCCACATCTCGTCTGTGAGAGGAGAGATTGGAAGCTGGAAAATAATTCATCACCTACAAGGACAGGGAGAAGCTTTTGGACTATCGAAACTGGAAAATGATGATTGAGCAGAAAATACTACCCAAATATTACAACAGTACTCCATTTTATACCTGATCTGGCTCTTATAAGGGTAGAGGATAGCACGAGGAGTCAGTTACTTACTGATGCGGTACAGAGAACCGACCATTTTTCCTGTATCTTTAGCGAAGGATCGTATGTACGAGTTTCACTTGAGTTCAGGGGTGAATTTGAGGCCCAATAATCTCTCAAGGTTTCTATTCTCTATCTATTTACGTAAAGAATGTACTATTCTTTTATACTTCTCCCTTGAAAACGTGCGCGGTCATGGTTCTCCACAACGTTCTGTCTTTTGTTGAACGAAGTAAGTTTTTTTTTTTTACACCTTACTAACCCTTTGTGCCTGTTCTGTCATCCATTTACACAAATTCTTTAAATAGGTGACTCGCTGTTTTCCCCCCCTTGCTTCGATCACCTAACTGGCCCTAAACATATGTTATCTTTCTCTCTAGTAGAAGCCTTGCAAATTTACAATACTAGTGACCAACGCATGTGACTCTTTGAAGATGCAGTTTGATCGGAGAACACCTCGGCCGAAATGTTGAGATCAAAACAAAGACAGATTTGTTAGCCTGAATAATATCATTAAAATTTCATACAAGAGCTAGTAAGGCTGGAGAAAAAATCGGCTGAAAAAAGAAAAAAATGATGCTGGTCAAAATGAAATTTTCATTAAAGTCCAAATAAGCAAATTTAACATACTTCACAACTTATTTCAAATAAAAAAAATGCTTACAGAAATTCTATGTGCCGCGTCTTTTCCAAACGTTAACGATCATGGCTCTCCACAATTTCCTAACTTTTTTTGTTTTGTTATCTCTCCTAAACCTTGCTCCGCCATCCATTTACTCAAGTACGCTAAGCCGGTTATGAATGGTTTTCCTTTATCCCTGTTGCTTTCAATCTGCCCTGTGAGTATCAAATTTTCCAAGACTTCTTTCCTTATGTGCTCTAGAAATTTCAACTCCTTCCTGATATTAAGTGTAAGCGTCCTTTTTTTATTTTTTTCATTTTGTCTAAAACTTCATCGTTGATCACGTGTTCGGACCATGATATTCTCAGTATCTTGTAGAACTATATTTCTGTTGCTTTAAGATTTCTTCATCTCCGAGGATATAGTCCAGCATTCACTACTATAGGAGAACTGATATTACAGTACACTTTATTTTTGTTTCTAACAAATGTTCAATTTGTTTCTGGTTTAGGATTGTGTTTCCGGTTACTTCTGAAGTATTCTCATTCTCTTTCACTCCCAGTAACATTCTGCGTTTTAGTGACATTATCGTCTTGCTTGGGGTGAATTGATTATAAAACAAATAAGAAAAGAAAACCAATTCATAAAGTTGGCTGAAAATACTTCACATACCCTTCCATTCTAACAAGACCTCCCACTTGATGACTTTACGTAACGTTCATCTCGAGCGAGAGTTTCCAGCGTAATCAGAAGGGTATTTTTTTCTGCTGTGGTGACGTCATTCAGGGGGGTCACGTCCGAGAATTACAATGTTGGGCGCCATGAGTCATTGTTTTCTTTGTTTCGGGTGCAAGTGTTTCCGTTTTACGCAAGATCAGAATTTCACGTCATTTTTATTGCCTGCCTTCGTGTCTTTCCTGCCACTTTCCTGTCCATCGATCATGGCGGTCTGCCAAAACATTCATCAGTGTTTTGGTGAGGTGTTCTCAAAGGGAATCAGGCGAAAGGATGAAAAGGGTTCGTAAGAAAGCCATCTCTACAGATGCAAGTATACATATGTGTTTGTGTGCGTGAATGCAGCATACACGCACACGAATACTAACAAGTGCACATATGACTGTAAACAGATTACCAATCTATGGTCACGCTTTTGTACGTATTAATACACAAGTGTAAAAAGACATATGCAGCAATGCATTAAGTGCATGTGTACATACACATTATATATATAAACCCCTGTAGAATATAGGTGTTATTGCTCGTCCAACCGCTTTTAAATTCAGTTTTCCTTCTCCAGTAGTGGTTGCCAATCAAAGCTAATCTGACCTATTAATTTCTAGCTGGGAATAGAAAATACGAAATCATCCATTTCCCAAGAGTATTTGTGCGAAAGTCAATGCAACGGTCTGGAATTTGAACTCGATATGCCAATACCACGCTAATAATCATTACGCTACGCCAAGATTGAAATGTACTTGGCAAAAGGACGATTGAGCCGAGAGCAGCTTATATTGCTTTTTTTTCCCACAGAAAGTATTACAAGAATTAATGTAATATGCAAATAGAAAGGGATGAAAAAGATAAAAATCACCAGGAACTTTGGTGAAATTCTTGAAAATTAAAAATATTCTTGTTCTATCTTCTGTAAAAATATTCAATCTGAAAATAGATTTGACTGAAACAAGTTTATTTTCTGTGTTATTCAAATCGAGGTTTATCTCCTTTCATTTCAGAAACGCACGAATGCATTTTTAAAAAATCCAGTTAACTTGAATTGTCAGCAACTGATTTGAAACGTATAAATTTAAACTTATTATTGAAAGCATTCTCTTGGCTTAGAGCGAAAGACTGCAGGCTAAGAGGTATTGGGTGTTACACTACATTTAGCAAAATTGGTCTTTCAAAACTACCAAAATCACGCCAAAAAATGTCAGTTTATAGACATTTTTCCATCTGATAATAACGTTTTCATCCCCGTCAAAAAAAAAAAAAAAAAAAAAGTTTGAAACGTTTTTAGAGTAGGGGTCAGAAACTTATAAAAACCCTTATATTGCGACCGAGACGAGAGACTAGTCGTAGTGATCAGAGAAATATTTACCGCTGAGAAGAGTGCCTTACCATAAGACCATCTTTCAACCGAGGAGAGTGCGTCGCCGTAAAACGGAGATTCCAAACTGAAATTACAGCGAAGATGTTTCAAGATGACGTATTGTCATTATTTCAAGAAAGTTCTGATTAGTTTCTTCTGTTTTATTTGTTTCGGTGATTACAATCCAGCCGGTACACTCTCCGATCTTCAAGGAAATATACCTTTTCTAGTTTACATTAAAATAAAATAGAAACTTTTCACCACAATAATAAAACAAGAATTTTGAGGCGTGAATATTTGTCTCTAGTAACGAATCTCATTAGAATGGTGGCTAAAATAAGAAAAAACAAAAACAAAAACCGCTTGACAGAGAAAAGCGATTCTGTCCAAAAGTTTTTGAAAATGAACCGATGAGAAAGCCCGTAGAGCGGACCAACCGAAACGCTCTAATCAAGTCAATAAAGATAATAATGATGAACCTAAGAATTATTTGAATCATGACAACATTTAATCTTAACCGGAAGAAGGCAGAAGATGGCATCGGTCAAGGCATGGCTATAAAAACAAAATGAAAAATCATTGAACACTGCAATAAAAAAAAAAAAAAATAAAATAATTGTAACAAAGGACATTAAAAGTATACTGACAGAAAATAAAATGTTATCTTGAAGAACGATGCCGATTTTGATCTGAACACAATATGAATGGTGCCCAACCAGTTCAGAAATGTCTAAACTATCATCTCTATACAGTCAATTCAAATTGTATTCTTAAATGGCTTCGTCAAATATAAACCCTCATATGGATATCATGCATGGCGCCAAACACCTTCAGAAATAAAGTGTCAACTCTATAAAACCATTTTCTCTTATCAGAATCATAAAGAATTGTACCAAATAACAGAAACAATCCATTTGAGGATTTTCAACAACGGTAACAACTAAAATGGATAGTGCCAGGGTCGGAGCAAGGGTCACGTGGGCCTCGAGCAAATCTATGATACAGAGTTCCCTGAATCTATATGCCCCCCCTCCCACTGCAATCCAATTTTCTAAATACAAATTAGAGACGAGTCATAATACATCATTCCATCTATATAATAAATGCGAATGTCAGTGTGTCACAATTTTGCAACTTAAAAGGGACACAACTCTAATTTTCAATAGCTCATTTAAAATAAAAAAACACTGTTCTCAAATTACGGTGTTTCCAAAAAAAAAAAAAAAAAAAAAAAAAAAAATTGTCCGTGTTTTCAACTTTACTCCTAGAGGACGTTGTACAATATATCATACCATTTTGGAACCAGGCCGGCTCCGTAAGCAAATTAAAAAAAAAAAAAAAAAAAAATCCGGGCCGGATCCGGACCCGTAATCCGGAAAATTTGAATTCCCAAGTTTTCTTTATTGCGATTGTTTTCGGCGATATTTTTACGTGATTTTTTTTTTGCGACGAAATTTTTTGTACGCTAACAATTTCTGTAACTTGGAAATAAATTAGCGAATAATCAAAAATTAATTGCAAAATCCAGGGAAAGTCACCCTTGAAATAAAAAAAATAATTGTTTTGTACGGAAAGTAAGGAGCTACGTACAGCAAATTGTCTTTAAATTAAGTTGCGGCAGAATAATTATCGTTAAACCTTTAAAAGGTAGGCTTAAATATTAATGCATTACTTAAATGCAGCGATCAATTTTTGTAGTTTATTGTTGCCTATCGCATCTACTTCTCCCTATCTATTGTGATTAATGGCCAATCAAGAACCCGAAAGGGCGGCTTTTAAGCTAATCTTAAGTCTTGCAGTAATTTATTAACATCAACTTGATATTTTTCTTAAAAGTTGAATAATTTTGACACGTCTTCATAGTGAATTTTATATAGTTTTTTTTTTTTTTTTTTTACAAGACATAAGCAAAACAAATTCATGGATTTGGACAACAAACAAAAAATCTCAATGATGTCAAAATCCTCTAAAATGTTTGATCCGTTAACAGTCAGTTGTGCCTAGTCTAATTTGTAATGCATATAAATGTAAGTAGAGGAAAGCAAATTCTGATAAGATTGTGAGTGTCAAAGCACTTCCAGGGGTCCCTAATCAGCCTTGAAGTCGGGTGGGTGGGGGTTCGAGGATAGTACGCATCGAACCTGGATAGCCCATGTAGCTCGAAGAGGAAATAATGACAGAGATGATGATGTTCCTCACTACTCCAAAGAAATGAGCAAAAAGAAAGAGCGCTCTCTCTCTCTCATCCCGCTATCAATACTAGAAAGAGCAATAACAGTTACTGGACCTCAGAAGCTTAGTTTCCTAGAAATCTGTTTTTTATAACTTTCAACCTATAGTAACACTGGCTGCTCGGTTACTGAATTTTGAAGGTTTCTTTATAAGGAAACGGCTAATGCTGCCATTACTATGCTCCCTCCATAGGTAGTAGATATTTTGATAAAATTTTCGAAGTCTTCGGCCATCTTGAGGTATTGTAATACTCATACAAGAACACCATCTCTGCCTATGCTTTAGACAGTAATGCATGATGCGATAAGATTCAGTGTGGCGAAAGACTCCACTGCAAACATGTGCCAAGGTCGGCCTTGTATTAGGTAAACAATTAGTAAAAAATACTAGAAAGGTATCGCAAAGATGTCTTAGTGGGAACTTGTCACTACAAATAATAGTGACTATATTATTGAATAAAATGTAATTGTATTTTATTTTAAAAAAATAGAATTGATAAACAGAAACGGAAACTAATTATGACAATCTAATATATTACCTGTATGCTGAAGTAAATTGAAATACAGTGTAACCCGGATGTAAGAGAGATTTTCTCTGGTCCCAAATTAGAGCCTGTGTTAATGTATATAAAATAGATCAAACCCGGATATAAGAGACTTCATCTCCGGTCCCGACAACTCTCTTATATTATATCTATATATATATATATATATATATATATATATATATATATATATATATATATATATATATATATATATATATATATATTCAAGATGATGTTGTGGGAGAATAGGATATATAATTTTCGGTATATTGGAACATTGTTAGGAAACTGAATGACAAAGTGGAAAACAGTTCTGCGTAATGCGTTTCTCCCTCTAGGAGGTCTTCATTAGACTGAGGAGATCTATTCTTACAGTATGGTACTATTTTTTTTTAAATTCACCACATGCAAGACAATATAGCCCTTAAGATACAAGGGATTATTGAGTGTAGAAGAAAAATAAAAATGATAGAATCATTATTAAGGAAAGAAAACAATAGAAGTGTAATCAAAGAAAAGTGATAAAAACAAAAGCATAAGGAAATTGAATGAAATCGGTTAAACTAAATGCCTAGACATATCTCTCTAAATAAATAAATGATAAATTCTGTGTATGTCCGTCCGTCTGAAACCCCTCTAACTCGAACCACACACTACATATTATACCTTTGTGTATCTGCCCTTCATCTGGTGGTTGAACATCCAGCATTGGGATTTGTGTCCCGATGAGGAGTTAAAAATAACTGAAAAAAATAATCTTAAAAGTTTTTAATTTATATTGAGTTTAAAGTAACGCAAAAATTTGTGAATTTAAAAATATTTGTTTAAAATTCAGTTTAAAATATCTCCAAGACTTTCAAAATTGAGGAAATCAATTTTATTTCTCCAAAATGCCAAGGAATGGGATTGAAAGTGAGAGGTTTTGTGACTTGAGGTTTTGAAGTTCCGCAGAGGTTGTGATTTGAAGAACTCAACTCGATTTGTCATTTGAAAAACTTAATTTTAGGCTCGAATCAGAGTTAAAGTGGGGTTTTAAAGTTCCATGGGGTGAATTGAGGAATTCAAAGTTATTTTTTTCAAAATTATCATTGCTGTTTTCTAATTTGACCAGAGGTACTTTTACTGTTGGGTCGGAGGACCAATTAGTTTTCCGCAATAGCTAGCTTAAAAGTGCGGATTGCAACCTTTAAGCTAGTCTAAAATAAAATAAAAATTCAAATTTAAAATTGCAGCGTTCCAACATCTTCAGCGTTTCCTGTTGGTATATAATTATAACAGATTTTTGCGATTTTATATCTTCTCCTTCCTACACATATATAATTCCATCAATAAAAACATTTAAGATGTTGCAATTTTATTTCACATCGGTGTATTATTCTAAAAGGCCAGAGGAAGTGAAGAGGTTTTGTGAAAGGCAGATAGAAAAGATAGGAGAGACAAAGGTCGGGGGAAAAATCAGAATGGAATGTTTGTTAAGTTCTGAGATAACCGGTGTATTTTAACTGGAAGTTGATTTTTACCAGCGGAGTGTATATGTTTGTGTATGGGGGGGTAATTGTGAATCGCAACAGACACCCACTTCAAAAATAAATTAAAAGAAAAAAAAAGAAAAGAAAGAAAAAGTGGGGGGGGGGGTCAAGATTAAAGGAACCAAGAGAAGAAGTAAAGAAATCTGACAACGATTTTGATTTTCTTTTTCATTCGTGGCAGACGAAAATTCGGTCAGCGCTGTGTAATTCCTTATCTGTGAGCGATAAAATAGAGTTGGGCTTTCGATGAAAACCTTGACTCCTTATGATCCTTACCAAATGCCGAACTTGAATTAATGGAAGAGAAAAATGTTTTCATTCGACGAAAGTTCTATTCCATCTGTTCGGTCACCTCGTCCATTTTGCACGCTTGGTGAATGAGACCAAGGAATGTAGCTCATTGAGCAAACACGATATTATTTAACAGTTGGAGCCCGATACACAGACTAATACAAAACAATAACCCGTAACTAGAGTCATGCTTTGTGGTGGTTAGTTTTGTGCACATAATATCGGCAATACAGTAATAACGAATGGCATAGCTCATTTGGCATTGATAAATATATGACTTGTTTGAATTCACGCCTCTTATGCTTGAAAAGTTTTTTTTATACTGTTGTAGTTTTTGTTTCCTTTGAAAATCTGGGTCTGTGACAATAGGTATCGTAGATTTTACAAGTAAATTTCTGAATTTGTTACAGACTCAATGTGAAAAGTAGAGTCGCTGTAAGTTATTGTTAGCGATAAATCACGGCCTTCAGATTGATTGATTGATTGATTAGTTTTTTACGGTTTATCAGCACATTGCAGAATATTTAAAACCAGGAAATAATTTTTGGTTTGCAATAATCTATTATTTGGGTGGAGGGCAGATAACAGTTTAATGATGATCTGGGGAGAGAAGAGGTGAATTCATACCTTTCCCAAAGGTATTTGAATGTAAGTGAATATAACTAACCCAACAAGATTTGGAACTCTGCTCTCTGATTAACAATACCGAGCCGTTATCGATTACACCACCCGCACATCGAAGCTTACAGCACCTAGTATTTCCAATACTGACCATTTTCTTTAGAGTTAATGAAAAACAAAAATGAACTAAGCGTTTTTGTTTTATGCTGTAACAAAGAAGGTTCCATAAAATAAAAAGGGTGGGTTTGGGTATGTTGCTAATCTGTTAAAAGTGTGTGTGTGTGTGGGATAAATCAGATTAATTTTTAAAAGGTTCTTGATTCTGATTTATTTATTGTATCACATAAAATGAAGATTTTGTTTTAGATCTTATTCTACTGAAAACATTTTTGTTTCGATTTTCAATACACTACTTTTTTTTTTCTTTTCGCTTGCACTTATTTTCTGGAATGAGACTTATAGAATTTTTCCACATACAAGTCTAATACAATTCAAAAGTTAATGTTTCGTACAAAAACAAACGGAAAATGAAGTTTTCTAATTCATTGTGGTAATGACACATGATACAGTTCATCAATAACATTGTCACAAACCGAATTGAAGAGGATAAATTTCATCTTCTATTTAGTTCTTAGTTCCAGCAAAAAGAACAAAAAGTGGGGGGAGTTGAAGCCTCCCCACCAACACTCTAGAGCGCTATGGATCATAACTACGCGGACAATAAAATAAAGCTTAAACACTATAAGGGAAAATGAGATAAAGTTAGGAAGAGTTTGTTATAGATGATCAAATACAAATTGTTTCATGTAATACATTTAAAAATTTGATTTGCACACATACTGAATTCCCCAAAAAATATAAAATATAAAAATGTAAAAAATAAATAAAAATATAAAAATAAATAAATAAAAAAGATTGGTTCCATATCGGACTTACTTTTTTATTATATGAAAATATTTTTTCTAGGAACAAAATCCGGTGTCATGGTAAAATCTAAGACGGTAGTTGAGCGTATGGCCAGATGAAATGTCCTTTGTGGATGTGTTGACAGAATTTCAATTCAATTATACTTCTCAGAGATTTGAATGCGCACCCCCCACACATATATATACATCTAAATAAGTTTGATTAAAAAGAGCCGACAAATTCTGATTGTTTTATTTTTTCTGTTCTATTTTCCCAATTTTCGAATAAGATGTTGGCCATTGAGATCAAAATTATGGATAAACTATCCGAAGTTTGTGTTGTTTGAGAATGTCGAATGTACTTGAACAGTCATTTTCAAAAACCAATGTGGTGTCTGCGTGCTCGGCAGAATACCTTTGTCTAACATCCTGGTATTCTTTGGAAAGTTGAAAGTTAGAAATAGTTTATATGACGCCATGTGTAACATTTATGTAAGGAAAGACTCAAAACCGTAGAAGCCATTATTATACAAAATAAATAGACTATATTAAATATCATTCGCCGCATAAGACGGTATCTTGAAGTGTGTGTGTGTATATATATATATATATATATATATATATATATATATATATATATATATATATATATACACTTTATGATACCGTCTTATGTGGTGAATGAGATATATAATAAAAAGCATCCTGTTTGGTGCGGCCTTGCTCCACCGTAGACTATTTTAAACTCTAAAGAATACCAGAATGTAGACAAGGGAATTCTACCGGACACACAGACATTCTATTCGTTATTGAAAATGAGACAGAAAGAATGAAAAACGTTCGACTATGTGCCGTGTCCTTTAAGGACGTAGGCGATCATGGCTCTCCACTTCTCACTATCCGTTATGTCTCTCAATAAGTTTCGTGGCTCTGACAACTCCCCCAGACCACGTTTCACTTGCTTAAGCCCACCAAATATGTCATGCGTTGCTTTCCTTTGTCTCTTTTCCCCTCTATTCGACCTGTGAGTATCAGATTCTCCAGGCCCTACTTTCTCATTACGCCTCTCAGAAATTTCACCTGCCTCTTCCTTATGTTAAGTATAAGATTCCTCCTTGTTTGCAGCCTTTGAAAGACCTCATCGTTGCTCACACGCTCGCTCCATGCTATCCTTCTGTAGAACCACATCACCACTGCCTCGAGTCTCATACAACATTCGTTGTCGTATAGGAGGACATATGTCACATAGCAGCTCAGTACTCTTTTCTTTGTCACCAAAGAAATCTTCCTGTCTCGCAGTACTCTGCCCAGCTTTTTGAATGCATACTTGGTGATCCCAATCCGTCTTCGGATCTCAGCGTTGCACCTACCGTCCTCTGTCAAAATACTTCCCAGATATTTAAACTTCTGCACGTGCTTGAGTGTCCCCGACCTTCAAATCGCATTTCGAGTCTGACGTGCACTGAACAAACAATAACGCAAACATGAACTTCGGACAAAAATCCACAATTCTGATCCCAATACACAACACTTTATTCGAAAATTGGAAAAATACAATAAGAAAATTTAACACTAACCTTGTCAAATCACGAAAAGGACCTACAATCTGTGGCTAACTGGGACAGGAAATGACTTGTAAATTTGAACGCCTCCCAAACAAAACTGCTCTCATTTAACCACCATAGAGAAACGCTAGACTCCCATTGCGCCTCCTTGACCTCACGTTTTTAACCGACTTGAAGTAGAGCGACTGCATCGAATTAATAGCTGCATCTACTGCAAGGAATGTTGAGTCACTGTATCGTGTCAGAAAAATTTTCTCGTTAGAGTCCATCTTGCGCATATACAAATCTACCATTCACCCGTGCATTGAATACTGCTGCCATATCTGGTCTGGTGCTCCTGCTCCTCAAGGTTCTTGACAAAATCCAAAGAAGGATTTGTAATGTAATCGATTCTGACTTGGCATCTCGACTTCACTTTCTCACCGACGTGACATGACGTGACTTCTCTCTGTCTTTTCTACAAATATTTCCATGGAAACTGCACTGACGAGCTTTGTCCCTGGTGCCCCTACTACATGAATTTAAGCATGCTACTAGATTGACACCTAGGCCCCACCCGTTTACTGTTGAAACAACTAAATGCAACTACCACTTCTATTCCAACAGTTTATTTTCTCGCACTGCCCGCCCGTGGATCTCCCAATTACTTGATTCCCTAATAACTATAACCTTCAAAAATTTAAATGCAACGTCAATCGCCATCTTTAATCCCGTTCATCTTTTGTCCTTTCCTCAATCCTCCCTGTACTCAGTCTTCTTTCACTTTCATTCCCTGTAACCCTCTGCGTATTGGTGGCATTCCCGCCTTGCTTGGCGTGAAATGATTAAAAAAAAAAATATCTGTGTAAAACGGAAAAAGCATTGTAACGCTGGAATATGAAAAAGATAAATAGTTTCACGTGGAATAGTTTTGTAACATCGAAATATAAACATTTTTGTTCAACTGGTGATCAGCAATAAACTCTTCTTTGCGCGAATAGAGGATCTGATCACGTATGACATACAAACAAACAATTCAAATTTTTCAATATTATTAACAAATAAGTTATTTGTGTAAGGCTATTCGATTTGTATTCCCAGTGGTTCAATCAACATTCATCCTTCTGTTTCGATACGATTCCCAACTGTAGATTGCAATCAGATAAGCTCAGGAAGTCCATTGGTGAAATACTTTCTCTTGTGGCTCAGATCTTCGCTTCAGTAAGCCTTCATCATCAACATGACAAGATAATTCCAAGGACGATTAATCTGTAGATTGGATTTTGCTTATTCGTTCATGCGCATCAACAAGACCGCTGTGATGGGTTTGGCGTATTCACTTACATAAAAATAGAATGCCTGTCAGTAACGTATGTATCTATTTTGAATAGCCTGAAAACCGGCTTCGAAATTCTGATGCATCTTGATTCCTACTAAAAGAGGGACCTTACCGCGCATTCATGAACAATTACTGTCCCGTGGGATTATTCGTTTGGAAGTTGTGGAGAGCCATGATCGCCAATGTCCTAAAGAGATACGGCATATAAAAGAACGCAACTTCAATGAGTAAGGATGCGTACATTAAGATCGGCGCAATCACAATGACTGGTTGAATAGAAAATTCGTCTCGTACAGTTTCTTTTTCACTCTCTCACAATTTGAAGTTGGCGTTAAAACGATGTGGACAAGATTAAAGAGAACGTGATGAAGCAGCTGACGACGAACTCTATAAAAGGACTTAGGAGCTTAAAAAAAGTATAAAACATGTTGGGATAAGTGATTTACATCTCAAAAAAGTACTTTGAAGTGGGTTAAAGCCCCATATGGGAGGGCTACAACATTTTATAAAGGCTATAAAACGAACGTTTTAAAAGATATATAGATTTTTCAGTGATCAATAGAGCACATTTTAATTGTTACCAGTGCTTGAGATCATTCTTTTTAAATGTTCACATAATACAAGGCCTAAGAGCAACTCAAGGTAGGTGCTGACAGGAGAAGGAAAAACATGTAAGGGATGATGGAGTGCAATTTGGATAAAGCATCTAGGATACCATAATTGATTCCTTTTGGCCGAGTGGTAGGTTAAGGTGGACGAAATTCAGTGCAGATACGAACAGATTGTATATGGTTTTCATTTATATTAAGTTTAAGCAGCCTTCCCTTTGTAAGCAGAAGGAATGGCTAGTGGGTCTAAATGTAATCTGTATCATTCTGTCTTTGCATCCATCACCCTTACGTAAGCAGATATGTAAAAATTAGCAAGCGGCTATGAATAAACATACTTAACACTCCACTTGAATAATCTAGAATATTGAAGTCAGTTAAAACTTAAAATCTGAAATTTGCAACTCTTCTGGCTGGTCTCCTTGTTTAAATTGGTGAATGCAACCATAATGTTTGCGTTCACTTCACATTTGATGATACAAGGAGTTTTGTTGGTCTCTCGCTCAACTACGCCCCACGCATAGTAATCAAGGTGGTTGCAAGTCTGGGGAGTTAGGTGGCCAGATGTAAGGGGTTATGTGGTCGCAGAAATTATCTGACAGCCATGAATGGTATCTCCTGCTTGTGTGGCATGGTGCAGAATCCTGTTGCTAGACATAGGGACTTCCAGCAGCCACCTTCTTGACCCAGGACAACACTCCCTCAAGGTACTTGATGTAGGCCTACGTGTAAAGTGAGGTTCCTGCAAACAAATTAGAGAGCTCTTTTGTTATCAGAACTATCAGATTAAGTTTTCCGAGATGCCATATATTCGTAATCGCTATTAAACTCCTCTACCTCTTTCTGCACTGTCCTCAAATTGACACCCCAAAACTCTGAAATGTTCTTGCTGGGGTTTCCGGCGCGAATGCCAAGCAGTACAGCATACATTTTCCAAATTTCTGGCAGAGTGAATAACGTCATGGTGCTCTTTTTCTCACAGACGGTGTCCAACTGACCCTTTTATACTGTGCGCTCTGACAAAAATCAAAATAAACAAGGCGCTTGCGCGAAATTAAAAATATAAAATACCGAAAATTTATCCATTGAACCCTGTGTGTGTGTGTATATATATATATATATATATATATATATATATATATATATATATATATATATATATATATAATACGCAAAGTAATTGAGGAAAATGCAAAACAAACGAAAAAAGAAACCTTAAAAAAACCCAAAAATAAACAAAGATTCAATGAATATTAAAAAAAAACAAACAATTGGTGACATCAGAATCAAGTAATTACAGAAATGTATCTAGAAATTAACAGACGACGGAAAATGCGACACGGGAAACTGAAGATGCCATGTAGTAGGGAAAAATGCTTTTCAAAACCTAAGCAGAATATTGCGAGACTGGAAAAGAGTGCTACACCGCTATGTAATATCAATCATCTTACGTGACTGTGAATAGTGGATAATTTCCTCATAGATGAAAAAGGGGTCAACAGAGATAACGTGTTTAAGGCGCGATGCTTTCTTTCTAAAGTGTGGTTTAAATCTACAAGTATATGCATTCGAAAGTTTTGAATGCACAAACCTGTAGATGTAACCCACACGGTGAAAAGAAAAAACTGGCTGTATGCGCAAGTTCGCGTATTTACTAAAATATAACTTTTAGAGTCATAGGATTTGAGAAGCCCTCTTGGTTGGGCCGAGGTATTTGAGAGACCATATATTGATGGAATACATATTTATATACAGGGATGCAAAAGTAGGTATGCAGTAACATAAAAACAAAACGTGCGCACAAAACTTATTGTATTGATAATACAACCAATAATGACTTACTACACACCTACTTTTGCAGCCCCATATATACATATATATATATATATAAAAAGGTGTATCCAAAATACTTTTCTTGTACAAACTTTGTGCGCGGGTTCCTCCCACCAAAACAAGGACAAATGTTGATATAAACATGTATCCACAAATCCTTCGTTGTTGAATTAAGTTTAAAGTTTACAGTAGATGGCGCTGTGTTTTCATGTAGACTAGGTTACATTTATCATTCGTGTACATTTGTGGATACTCTGTCTGCAACGTTTAACGTGTGTAGTAGTGAGTTAACTGAGAAGTATTCTGTTTAAAAATGGCAAGATATTCCTACCGTGAATAGGCAGATATGATTTTTACATACGGCCATGCGAAGGCAGCGGAGTCATCGCCCAACCTTTGCTGCTGTTTATCGTGGTGACGCCACGAAATATGGATCGAGGATGACAGAGATCCGCTCTTAAACCTAACCATGAAGAACACATTTTACAGGCTGTCGGAGACGTTCCAGGTATCAGCACACGTCAAGCGGCCCTAACATGCCGTATGTCTCATAGTACCACATGGAGGGTATTTCAAGAGCAGCTCCGGTTTCATTATCATTTGCAATGTGTACAGTAATGAAAACAAAACGTGCATATATGAACACAAATAATGGTGATAATGGTATAATACTATATAGTGGAGGGGAATTAGTGGAGGTATATATACCTCTACTAATCTTGTTTTTCTTGCGTCAGCGGGGTGCCAAAGATTAGTATAGGAAGTTTTAGCGTCTTTTTTTGCGAAAAAAAATAAAAAAATAAAAATAAAAAAATAATAAAAAAAAATAATAAAAAAAAATAAACAGAAAATCATTGATGTGGAAATTCTTGCAAAAATCAAATTATTGTCGGGTTTTAATGAAACCTTCAGGACTTAATCACAAATGTTTGAAATTATTTTAGAATTCCTTTTTCTGTTTTTTTTTTTTTACATCCGTTATCTCCGCACTTAATTTTATGAAATTTAGAGAAATTAAAATTTCACACCTTTGATATTTACATTAGTTAAAAGCAAAACTCCTTGGAGAATTTAAATGATCGATTTTTTTTTTCGTATAACAGTAACACCATTTACTGAAGGTCTGCTTCACATCAAAAAATTAAAAAATGCAATAAATCAGTATTTAATTAGAAAAGTTTTTAATTCCTTTTATAAACAAGATATATTAATGACACTAATCTCTTAAGAAAGCGTATTTACAATTACAATAATTTAAGTCAAATCTTTTAAATTTCTGTATTAATTTCACCCTTTTAAATTATATTATCATTAAGAAAAAAAAAACTATATTTACTAATCATACATGGAAAAGTTACAATTCATTAAGTACCAATGTCTTAAAAAGAATTTTGAATTTTTTGTATTTGTATGAACGTGACGATTTTTGCAGATAGAGATATAATCAGAGAATAAGAGCGATAACTATCATAAATTTTAAACCAAAATATCTAAAATTCAATAAAACATTAGATTATGAAGAATATTTTTCTAAATTTTGAAGGTTACTGAGTACTTAAGAATTATACAAAGGCACTCACTTTCTATTCTTCAATTAATTTTTAAAGAAATCCCTTCCACTCCTGTAGAAAAACAG